>OX123198.2:65189130-65415372 GCA_944739405.2 Euclidia mi | reverse complement strand
TCTACTGTAATACTATGTACCTATACCAGCCCTGTTATAACTGTCCCACTGCTACGCACACGCTTCTTCTCACTGTCGGTTTTCGGGCTAAGCCACAACTTACCACACTGGCCATGTGTGGGTTTGCAGACTTAAAGACTTTCAAAAATATAATAGTGAATGCAAACAAAAATGCAACACGCAGGTCTCCTCACAACGTTGCCCATCACCGTTCAAAAACCTGTTGATCTTTGATTACGCACATAATTTCCAAAATTCAGTTGGGCGTGCCGTGTGTTTTTAACCGAGACTTATTATATCTCATTAATAGACTGGTGGTCTCTCCACTACGCTATCGATGTTTCTACCTATATCTGTATTAAAAATAAACTTTCTGAATCTGATTCCAAATGTATTTCCAATTTGGCAAGTATACTTCCACAGGGCGAATAACATTTTCTATTCAAAAAGTGCAGTTCCATCGGTTACTGGCTCGCATCAAATTGTCGTTACCGACGTTTTTATATGTAAAGTGGACTAGTGTTCTACTCTCATAGGTTCACAAACAACATCTTTCTTCGCAACTTACTTTTGCAAAAGCACAGCTATATGGCTTCGTACCTAAAGGGTTAATTTGGGTATAAACCATTTTATAGAAACGAATAAAATATTGTTAAAGATTGAAGATGTTGATGATATGTTTGCGTATTATAATATGAAAAAGCATTAAGGAGTTTAGTCATTAAGGCCGCCTTGTGCAATGTATTTTGCAGGAAGTTATAAATAAATAAATAAAAAAATTTAATGCTATTAGGAGCGGGAGTAAATACTTATATTACATATTTTTAAGACAATTCTGGAATAGGATTAATCTATTAGAAGAGTTCTAGAAAAGGCCGCTATTAAGTGCGTATACAATAAAGCATAATACACAAAATCCTCTATATTAGGTGATATAAGATGGCACAACTCTCATAGTACACAAGTATCTCCATCCATACTAGACAGCTAGGGAACATAAACTTAAGAAGCCAACAGTAACAAATTATTATGGCCAACGAACAGACAAGTACATTATTATTGTACCCTCTATTTTTAATAATATACTTTTATTAAGAGAAGTCCCTCAAATTAGTTTTAGTAACTTAAAGACAAAATTTAAAGACGTTCTTTTGCAGTTATACGTTTTTAAAGTGGATTTATAAGTGTATAAAGTTTTTGTTAAATGTTTTACATATTTTATAATTTTAGTTAAATTTAAGTAATTTGTTATTTACATATATACTTAGCTTAAACATAAATTATAACCCTAATTATTAGTTATTGTAACGTAGGTTTAGTAAAATGTATTAGAGCGCATCTTGCCATTAAACACTTGTGTTTGGCGAGTTTTAATTTGTAATTAGTTTTAAGATGTTCATCAAATTTTAAATAAAAACTTTAAAAAAATATATATAACAAATCTTGTATGGATGAAAGTAAACCGTAAAATAAAGGAAAACTATCACTAAAGCTCTTTAGTAAAACGACGTAATATATACATACATACATACACATGCTCACGCCTTTTTCCCGTCGGGGTAGGCAGAGACAACAGAACGCCACTTGCTTCTATCCTTGCAAACCTCTCGCGCTTCCTCTACATTCATTACTCTTTTCATGCATGCTCGCCGGTTACGGGTGCTCTGGCATTTTCCGTTTTTCAAGACGTTTCCAATTTGGTTGACGAACGTCTTACGAGGTCTGCCGTAACCAGCTTGCCCATACACCTCTGCCATACATATTTGATTCGTCAATCTTTCTTCACTCATTCTCTCCACGTGTCCAAACCATTTCAGCATTCCTTTCTCTTGCCGTGTGGTGTCCGGCGGAGTAGAATAGCCCTCCCTCTCTCCTACCGAGGTGTCGTAAAAGGCGACTAAGATATTCCAACGGACGTATTATCATCAAATATAATAAATATTGACGTCTTTAACCATAAAGAAGGAAAACTTGAAACAAACCCGGCAGTCTCCCCCCCTGTGACGTGATCATGGCTGTAGGTAATATTACTGTAAGTGTACCCCAGGGGGGTGCCGTCGGAGCCGGAGAATCCCCTCCTCGTCCTATATTTGCAGGACGAGGCTGCGCCTCGTATTCTGGGGGGAGCAACCTTACAGCTGTAGGCGGTGACGACATTCGCCATACGTCACGCCAAAACCATCCAAATCTTAAGCGGAATTGTTCGCGTCGGGGCGGAAAGTGGGCAGCGGAATGCCGATTTGCAACTTTAAATGTTAGAGGAGGAATGAATGAGAAGCTGGATGATGTTTACGAAGTAATGAATGAAAGAAAACTAGATGTGTTCTGCGTGAATGAGACAAAGCGTAAGGGGAAAGACATGCTGACGCGCGGCCCGTTCACAGAGATATAGTGGGGGGTTACCGATGAAGAACATGGCAGTAAAGGCGTCGGTATAATTCTTTCAGAGCGAATGGCAGAATGCATGCGTGAGTATGAGTGCGTAAGTCCGCGACTTATCTGGGTCCGGATGAAAGTAGGCCTGACACCTTTATTTCTGGTAGGTGTATATGCTCCGGACTCCTCCTATAGCAAGGCGGTAAGAGCGGAATTTTGGGAACAAATGAGAGAAGTCGTGTTATTACGTAAGTCAAATGAACGTATTGTCATGCTTGGAGATTTTAATGCAAGGGTTGGAGTGAAGCGCGATGGGTATGAAAATATACTTGGGGCATTTGGAGATAAGAGTGTGAATGAGAACGGCGTATACTTGTTGCATGTCTGTGTGGAGATGGGTCTGTCGGTGACGAATACGTGGTTTCAGCACGAAAGGATACATATGTACACGTGGCAAAAGAAGGTATAGTATGACTCCGTATGACCTACGACAGAAATTTTGTGCAGCTAAGTCAAGATAATGTAATCTTAGGCAAAGTAAAAGGCTACTTTAATATATGTTAAAAGCAGTCATGTTATAACCAGCTACCTGAATCGATAATGACCAGTACAGTCTTTATGCAATTCAATTGAATTCGTTTGATAGTCCTTACCCGCGGTTGTTCTGTCGCAGCCACTTTCTGAACAAAGGTTAGATTAGTTTGCGCACCGCCCCATCGGCCCCACAACCAACGATATATATCGCATGCACATTTTTAACAAACTTTTAAGTATGTCGGTATCAGTGGAAATAAACGGTGTAATGGGTTTTCTTTGCGATTGTTAAAGAAATTGGCGCTCTAGGTTAACTTATGGCCGCACTTGATCATTATAATTGGGACGCTTAAACACGTACTTGTGGAAGTTTTGTTCAGTATAGATTGTTACTGCAGTGTATTGCCGAATATTTATGACTGTCATGTATTTAGGATTATTTAAGCATCATCCGTCATAAAGCTATTCTACGTCTATTTGTCTTAAACAGCCGACAATATAAGGCAATGGTGTATTGATTAGGCATGCAGTGTAGTTACTGCTTCTTTCAAAGTGTAAATATGTATTGACGATATCAACTTGGATACCGCTCAATAGTCAGCTGGCTATCAATAAAAGAAACTATCTGATCTACATATTTCATAAACTTTGCCTACCATTTCACCTCTGGCAAACTCTCGTCTCTTATGTCAAAGCTTACCTTTAAGGCCACCTTTCTTGTATACAAAAATATATGTATTTCAACAGATAAGCCGACGGTCGCCCGTCTCAGTTACGTAAAGTAAAGATATGGGGTGGAATTTGGTCAAGAACTACCTCCTCGTGGTTTACCCCGGGCAACGGACTGGCTTCTTAGCGACACCCGGCTAAATGCTCTTGACTCTCTCTAGGCTCTCCGGACTGTTCATCGAGTAATCTGTGAATCTCCCGTTGATATACCTGCGCCATCCATCATGGATCCTTTAAAAAGTCCTTCTCAGGGCTCAATAAAAAACAGCCCTTACCAGTGCTCACCTAAAACCAGCCCCTTTCAGGGCTCATCAACATCAAGAATTATTGGACCTTCAACACGCATTATTCAATTAAATATTGAAGGATCTTCACAGTCCAAATGCCAATACCTCTCCAGACTGGCTCAGCAGCACAATGCAGATATCATCTGCATCCAGGAACACCATATTAGCAATGAGTGCGACCTATCCCGAAGAGGCCATATAGATGGATATAAACTTATGGGTTTTACTCTCTCGCCCAGATGGGCGTCTATGAACCATAGATATGGTTCATCCTTGTATCAAAAAAGCTCTTTGAACGACTGTACTGTGTCCGTAGCATCAAATGACAATGAACTCGAGGTTATCGTAGCACACATTGGTAATATAAACCTAACAACTATTTACAAACCTCCAGCTTGTAGCTTGGACTGCTCATCTTTACCAAATAATCCTCACCCAGCATTGACAATAGGGAATAATTTATCAATAATTATTATAAATAATTTCAACTGTCATCACCAAGCCTGGGGCTACCAAAGAAATGATCATAACGGAGAAGAGCTTCACGCATGGGCTGAAAGTAACAACCAACACTTAATCTTTGACCCCAAAGGGAAAAGCTCTTTTAGATCTGCAAGGTGGGGCACCGACACCAACCCAGACTTATGCTTCGCGTCAGAAGACTCAGAAGGCAACATAGTCCCCGTAACTAGAACCATTCATTCTTAAAAACTTCCCTCGAAGTCAGCACAGACCGGCGCTAATCACCATTGGCATTCAAATACCTCTATTAAAATCAAAACATGTACCTCGCTGGAATTTTAACAAAGCGGACTGGAAAGCTTTCTCTGCAGGAGCTGATGCCACTCTGCGGTTTATTAAACCAGACATCGCGAACTACTCCCGCTTTGCCAAAGCCATAATAAACACTGCTAAACGCTGCATACCAAGGGGGTACCGTAAAGAATATGCTCCAGGCTGGTCATCTGAGACAGAAGAAGCGTACCGAGAATTCCTCTCGACAAATGATGCTAGAGCCGCTCATAAACTTCTGGCCTCCCTGGATGCATCGAGAAAATGTTAATGGGAAGCAAGTGTGCAGGACATGGATTTTACGCATTCGAGCAAGAAAAGTTGGATGCTTTTACGCAAATTAGGAGGGGCTCCAATACATGAGCAAAAACACCACTAATTCCACCCGACGATATTGCGAAACGAATGCAGTCCCTCACTAAAGCAGCAAAGACCGACAAAACATTCGCAAAAGAAATACGACAGCAAAACATCAAAAATCAAAATTCACTTGTCTCTATCAAATCTTACAGCCAACACTTCACAATGTCCGAGCTAAACACTGCATTAAAAGCCATAAGACTGAATAAAGCTGCTGGACCAGACCATTTATACCCGGAATTCCTAACACACCTCGGCAAAGTGGGCAAACGCTGGTTACTGATATTTTTCAATCAAATATTGGACACTTGTACCCTCCCAGAGATTCTAAAGAGATCTAAAGTGATCGCCTTGTTGAAGCCCGGTAAGTCACCAGATGAAGCTGCGAGCTATAGACCAATATCGCTGTTATCCATAACCTACAAACTACTTGAACGGCTAATGTACAGCAGACTTTACACCGCGGTCGACTCCGCAGTCCCACCTGAACAAGCTGGCTTCAGAAACAACAGAAGCTGCGCCGATCAAGTTCTGGCTTTATCCTCCCTCATCGAGGCTGGCTTCCAACGCGGTCTGAAGACTTCCGTGGCCTTCGTGGATCTAAGTGCTGCCTACGACAGAGTATCGATAGAAGGACTCCTAAATAAAGTCGGTAAAATCATACCATGCCGGAAAACCCTAGCACTGCTAAGATCACTTCTCGGCCCTCGCTACATCCAAGTTAACGTGGGAGACAAAGTAAGCAGCTACAAAATCCTAAAGAATGGTCTTCCCAGGGATCAGTCTTAGCACCACTTTTATTTAATATCTATATTAGCGATATGCCGGACACAGTATGCCAAAAATTTGCGTACGCCGATGATTTAGCTCTGGCTTTTTAGGCGAAACGCTTTGAGGCGGGTGAAACAGCACTCTCTGACGATCTCAAGGTTATGGGCGATTACTATGCGAAATGGCGGCTTTGCCGAAACCCGTCTAAAACAGAGGTGACATGTTTCTACCTTACCAACTGCCTGGCCAACAAGAAGCTGAATGTATCTTTTTGTGGAGTACCCGTCAAACACAACTTTAAGCCTAAATACCTAGGAGTGACATTTGACCGCTCTCTAACATTCAGACAACATCTCGACAATGTGGCGCAAAAACTGAAAACTAGACTGAACATTATTAGGAGCCTATCAGGAACAACATGGGGCGCCTCCGCCTCAGTCCTGCGAACATCCGTCCTAGCTCTGGTTTACTCTACCGCGGAGTACTGTGCGCCTGTATGGTACCGAAGTGTGCACACCAAAAAGGTCGACACCAAACTCCACGAGGCCATGCGGATCATAACAGGGCTAATAAAGACCACCCCACTCCCATAGCTCCCAGTACTAGCGCACATCCCACCACCGGACCTGCGTAGATGCAACGCGGTGGCAGCTGAGTGGCACAAGTGCTCGAGACCCAGCATGCCAATCCGTAAAACGCTTAACCATCTACCGGCGCACCGCCTGGCATCAAGACATCCAATTTGGACAGATGAACGTTTGGGGACCAATTTCGACGTCAAAACGGAGTGGCGAGCCTCTTGGGAGCTCTTCGACCACCCCCAAAAAGAGCTGATCGCAGACCCAAACAAAAAACTCCCTGGTTTTGATGCTCCTCGTCCAATATGGGTGAAACTAAACAGATTTCGAACCGGACACGGACAATCCAACCATCATCTTCACAAATGGGGGCTCAGAGAGTCGCCATCCTGCGAGTGCGGAGAGCCAGACCAAACCCTAGCCCACATCGTGAATCATTGTCCGCTCCACTGCTTCCCTGGCGGTATGTCCGAGTTGCACCAGTTCTCTGCAGCGGCCAAAGACTGGCTAATAAACCTAAAAATAGACATATAGGATCCAGCGCAAAGAACGCCATACGAAATGATGATGAGTAAAGATATGTATAGGTAAATTCACGAAAGTTGACCACAAATGGCGGCCTTCGCGCATATGTACATTCGTGCACCAATGGCGTTGCTCCATTCTTAACGCATTTAGGGAATGCGTCAGGAACGGAGCCACGCCATTGGCACTCCACCCGCGCCTCACCCCGTACCTCCACGGGGACCTAAAAAATGACTTTTGCGCAGTGGTCATCTTTCGTGAGTTTACCTATACCTAACGTGTTATATATAAGAGAACTATATCCTTCTCCCCAAATTTAGGTTAAAGTTTTTAAGCTACTATGTCTGTCCATTTGTTTGACTTGGTAGTTGTGAAAGAAGTATTTTGGGGCGGCTACCAAGTTTCGTACATTTATATGTGTGTGTTCAACGTTTAGAGAATGATACATGTTTGAGGTATCTTCAGAATATGTCCCAAGTAGGAATTTAGTCATCAGCTAAAGTTGTAGTATCACAGAATTATTTGACCACCGACTCTTGACTTACGATTTTTTTTTATAGGCTCACGCCTGTATCCCCGAAGGGGTAGGCAGAGGTGTAATATTACACCCACATTTCGCCATGAATTTTTAGGTCCCACGTAATAAGGGGCGAGCCTATTGCCGTACCGGGCACATTACCAGACTCCGTGCTGCTACTGAGAATTTGCTAACGGAAAAACCCAATAACACTTAGCCCGACCCAGGAATCGAACCCGAGACCTTCCAATCTCACGTGCAAATTTATGCCGCGAAACCAACGAGGCAGTTACGATTTAAGGTTACGGTTTTAGATATTAAGCATTATAAAAAGCTCCACTGATCATTGTACTATTGAGCGAATGTCACCTTCAATGTATGATGTTCGAGGAATTTGCCCGAACAGCTTTCCAGACAGTGGTAGCCGAGTAGAGAGACCGACAGACTGCTACGCAGAGGGTCTCGGGTTCGAATCTACGGCACGCACCAATGACTTTTCGTAGTTAAGTGCGTATTAAATTGTAAATTATCGCTTGCTAAACGGTGAAGGAAAACATCGTGAGGAAAGCTGCATGTCTAAACGGCCATTTTCAATATGCGATTCATACATGGATTTTAAGATTCGAGATTCGTGACTGCCATATTTTGTATGGAGCTTATGTCAACAACGAATCTAAAACCTACAGATCTATCTATAGATCCATTATTGAATTCCATAGTAAGAGTTCTCCATAATGTTCTCGAAAGACATGTGAAGTGTGCCAACCCGCACTAGGCCAGCGTGGTGGACTATGGCCTTACCCTTCTCATAGTTTATTATTTAAAAAAAAATCTGTCAAATTGACTTCACGCTGCCTGATGGTAAGCTGACAGTGAAGTCCTATTGTGAGGCCACCATCACCAATTGCTAGTTAAGCAATGTGACATGACGGCCCTCACTTTGACGGCCTTGAGAGATGCTTTTTCAGTGAGAAGAGGCCCGCGCCCAGCAGTGGGACAGTATAAAGGGCTGATGATGAGACATTGCCCAAGGCTTTACACGCGTGAATTATTTACCTGAGTCTTCCTCAGAAAGACGCCATCTATTGGTAAAACTAATTCGTTTTGAGTTTATCACGTTCCTACAGACAGACAGGACGTGGCAGAGATTTCATTTTATAATATTATGTATTCATATTTTATTCATATCTCGAATTAAATTACAGAAGAGATTCTATCTTTTAAAAACATCACAAGATGTTTTACTAAACAAATAGACGTATTTGTCAGCTTCTTCCTAGAAGCACTAAATATCTTTCAAAGCTGATTTCAGTTTCATTTGTAATTACACTATGTATTTACTTAATGGAATTTATTACCGTAAATAAAAATAAAATATTCGAATAAATAAAAATATAAACGAGCTAAGATTGAAGAGTGACGATCCAATTTGGAATTATTTGATAAACAAATAATCCAAGAAGTCTAGGTATTATAATGAATGAGAAGTACTTAATATTATTAAATAAATATAATAATAATATAATATAATATTCTACCACATTCACACAACACCATCTAGTCCCAAACTAAGCAGAGCTTGTACTATGGGTACTAGATAATGGATAAACATACATATATACTTTTTTTTGTAAATACATACATATTATACATAGAAACACCCAGACCAAGACAAACATTCATGTTCATGCACACAAATGTTTGACTTGAGCGGGAATCGAACCCGCGACCTTCGGCGTGGCAGTCGCTTACACTCCCGCTGCGCCAACCGGTCGTCTCTACATGATTCTTGTTCTCGCTTCTTTGATTTTAACTTCATGTAGGAAGGGATTACTATTATATATTATACTAGAGGACGCCAGCAGCTACGCCTGCCATTTTTTGAAATTTACCCGTTTTGGACGACCCCATGGGAATTTCGGGAAATCCCTTCTTAGTGCATCCCTACGGTCCCCAAGGAACATACATGTCAAATTTCAGCTTCCTGCGCCCAATAGTTTCGGCTGTAGCGTGTCTGTCAGTCAATCAGTAACGCAAGGATTTTATATATTAAGATAATTTTAATCAGATACATACGGCCTATGTACTCATATTATGATGCTCAAGTACATAAATACGAAAAAATATTTAGGAGTATTTTGCCTCGAGTGAGTCTACCACTCAGTTCAATGAATTTCCAGCTAGTTTACAGAAAAGAACGAGCAGAACAAGGACTTTTCGCATTCGTTCTGTGATTTCTAGTATTTTTCCGTGAATTTCACATCCTCAAAGATTTGCCATAGTTCTTTATAGGAACCTGAGACATTTCACGCAATGCACAATGACACAATGAACATCAAAATTAAACAACTACTCCATTCGTGCAACAAGTTCCAACTGTCAAATGGCTGCCTGCTTGTTTACTCATACAGACTCACGAAAAGTTTTATGTAACAATCAGCACTTATATTCATGACGGTCATCCATAGGGTGGGGATAGCCTAGACAGTGCAGATGCCATCAGACCATCATGCAAAGGGTTTTGAAGTCATGAACGTTCTACTGACTTTTCGAAGCGTATTAAATTGTTAATTTTCGCTTGCCCCATGCCTTGGAGAGCACAGTAAGCTGTCGATACCGGCTGTTATGAAGATCTTTTACAGTATGGAAAGTTACTAGTTTAGAATACAGTGTGTTGATATGTATTTGCAAAATACTTTCAGGGGTGAATATACTATCCAAACTGAATTATACATGAAAAAGGAACTCACTAAAACTTAAAAAATGATTCTCGTAATCATACATTTAAAAAATGACCTCAGTGTTTTGACCGCCGTCGCCGCTCAGCTGATCGACACGAGCTCGCATTGCAGGTACCTAACACTCACAAGCACACATACCTATTGGGCAGCCTTATTTTGCTCCATTCAACAGTTTATTCGGATGTATTATCCAAGTAACATTTAATGGAAATAGGTTCGTATATCATCGCACACTGTTTGAAACAATTTTAGGTGAATAAGAATACTGTCTGTTTTGTATGATTAAAAAATCGGCAAATGCAGATCAACATGTTGTATAGACCTTGGCGATAGCCCCCGGTCTGAGGTCTATCGCTATCCCTTTGGGTTGTAAAGCTCAGACGACAATCACTCTGTCGAAATCCAATTATTTTATCAAATCTGGTTGGCCCAGTAGGCGGACCTTGAGTTCCAAGACGTAAAGTTATGGATACAACTAGAGGGATAATGATGTCCGTGAAGAATCATTACTTTTCTATTTTGCCATGTTGCGTCTGCTTGAATAACAGAATTTTAAGTATGACTGCTTGATATTTAGCACCATATACCTACTTGCAGTAAAACAGTATCTAATAAATGGGTAAGTATTTAATTTATTTGGCAGAAAAAATCTTCCTCGAGTGCTAAGTGTCGTCACTCATTCCCGACAAAACTATTATGTGGTGACATAGTTGTTGCATAAACGAAACAAAATGTAATTAATGTCCAAATTGTTACATATGTTTCGGTTACAATGATAAATGTGCTGATAAACTTTGTTATGAAGAAATTATTACGACATAAACAAGACTTGAAACTTATTATAACTTTTACTTTTGCTTTTTAGCGCCGCAAACAGACATTGTTTGAAATAGAAATAGTTTTTTATGATAAGTCAAGTCGATTATATCGATTTAGTAACGTTTAGTTTAGTCTATTGTAAAATTTGATTATGGTCACACTGAACTGTCAACTTTCGTTTTCTGAAAATTGCTTGAACAGATTTTTTTGACTTTGGGCTCGCGCCGTTTTGTAATATTGTAATAAAATTGGAACCCGATTGAGTGCCGCTTCTTTGATCAGAAAGCATCGGTTCATTTGTGATAAAAGACATTGTGAACTATTGATTGACATTTGCGAAAATTGTGAATCCGGTATCGACGTCCATGTGCCAACGTGTCTTGAAAACGTCGCGTTTGCAGCTTAATAGCTAAGTAGGTATAAGATACTTCATTCATTTATTTTGGCCAATATACTTGTATGAATGTGTCTAATTTAGCTCAAGCCTGACATCAGTGAAGATATCAGGTAAGTTGAAATATAATATTGATAGTTGTGATACGCTGTGCAGCGCTGTGCATTGTGTCTGGATCCTTGTCTTGTCGTAGTCTGGCAGATGTATTACAACTTCCACTGCACACTCTGAGCAATTCCTGCCTGCCTACTGCAATTCTAGACAGACATGATGAAACTATAAGAGTAACTACGGATAGCTACTCTTATAGTTTCGCCATATCTGTTCGTGGCTTTACACGGAAAGCGCGTGTCAGTTAAATTTACCACAGTTAAAAATTGTGACTACGCAGACAAAAGTGTTCAAACAAAATTTAAACTTAATTTATATGTGCCGCTTCCATACTTTTAGAGGAAGGGTATTTTTTATTTTTCTATCACATTGCGTGGAGTAGCGTTGGATAAGCCTTTCAAAAACATTAACAATAATATTTTTTCTATTCAGGTATCCGCTTGGGAAATATTAAGCAAAAACATTAATTACAGGGTGTCCCTCCCGTGTGACGTCAAACATCTGTGTGATGAACTGCGTGCTGACTGGACCACTATCTTTTGCCAAGTTGCAGGTTTTTAAACGTTCATGATAATGAACATTAGTTTTAATTTTTATTTCGAGATACATACTACGTACCTCTGATTCGAGTACCTCCCTATCTCATATTTCGGCACTATTGTAAGCGCCATAATCACGGATATTCTGGTATATACGAATGCTTAAATATTAAGTTGAAGGCTGTGATACGCCATTTCTTTGCCGTTAATTTGGACATTTTACTTACCATCAGTTCGCGTGGAATGTTTGGAATTTTCCGTTAATAAACAAAACAGGAAATTTCAACCAAACATTAACATTTGATATAAATATGATTGTAGCAAACGGTGGTACGTAGCTTTATTAGCCGAGTGCCGATAGCTGGCTGGCTTAGCAAGTCTCCTCATACATATGCATGTCCAACATCTACACCACTGTACCGACTGTGGGGTGATATTCCTCTGTATTTGTAATCAGAAACACTTTAGACACAATACAAGGTGTTGAACTGGTGCTTAGGGAATATGGACTACCTGTAATTTCTGTTGAATAATAAAGAGACTTTAGATAATAACACGTTAATCTGCAGATCGGCTCCCGTGGCTTCTGCATGCTACTAACGTCTGTAGTTTCGCATCTACATCTCCAATCCTATTGATAATAGCTGATGGATAAATTATTGGTAGAATTTGAACCTTACCCCTTGTACTAAGGTCTGTTTCTAGCTTAGTTTGAACGATTAACTAAAATTACTACATAGTAATTTAGAGGTGCATAGGGTTCCCACCAAGAACTTAGGGTCCCAAGCCAACCTCACCTGCAAGTGGTGCTCTGACAAACAAAATATCCCGATAAGCGGCACTAGGCTCGCCACCTATTACGTGGGATCAAAACACTGGCGGAAAGTGGGCGTTTAATATGCCTCTGCCTACCCCTTCGGGAAAACAGGCGTGAGTCTATGTATGTATGTAATAATTTGATATCACGATTGTTTATTGAAGTCTGTTTAACATTGCGTCGAGGGATTTGGTCGTCACATCTACCATGGTACAACACTTTGTGGGATCCGAAGTGTTTGTTTCGAGTCTTGTGTGTGTGATCCGATAGCTACATAGATTTATATCTTCCTTGACGAATATCTCTTTTATAAAAAGGTCACATTAATACGTCTACTTCTGAACATAGTTAAGGCTAGGTCTTGAGACGCCCGCACTCAATCGTTTTCGGCGGCTCCATCAAGATCATGTATTGCCATGCCATGTATTGATTTGTATAACAAAAATAAAGAATTACCCAGTATATTTTATTATTTCAAAGGTATTATAGCGAACAATTACGATTATACTCAATGTAAGATATAGGATCTAATGAGCCTGATTGTACTACACCAATTTTGTCAATAGCCAAATCTGATTACCCCAAAATAGCTTCCGATTTTTCATAAAGCTGCAATCCAATCGCTTGGCTCGTTCAAAAACCTATTACCTTCGCCTTTAAAAACACATTCTGCTACGAACAGAAGCGATTTTGAAGAAATACAGCTTATATATTGAGTGATAACAATAGCCGAGTAACGAAATTTTGCTTGGATACTCTGAGCTGGTATTTTATAGGTACTTAGCGCTAGAATATTCAAGCAGGATAATATCCTTTATTTGGAACATTCTTATCGCAAGTGCCCGGAGGCAATAACATGCTCTCCATAAGCATCGCTTATGCATTTTAGAAATATGTGATCAAAATATTGAAGTGCATCTCTTGATTCCGTTCACAAATTATGCGCTCACAGCACGCGGGCCAAATCAAATACTCAATAGGCAAGTTTTGAGTTATAATAGTATTCATTCATAATTTTAGTTACTTTAACGGTTCATACTTGAAATCAGTTTTCGCCACTACAGTATCTTTCTGCCTCAACGAACATCGGTTCTTAGATACTATAATAGAATATATCAAACTTAAACAGCATTAGATAACTTTTTATGACCTTTTTGATGAATAATGCAATTGATATTTATTATGTCACTTATAAGCACTATATGCAATTATAGTGATCAATGACAAGCTCATTGCCACGTAATGGTTTTCGAATTCAAAACCACGGTACGCATCTCTGACTTTTGGAAGTTGTGTGCTTATTATTTATATATTGGGTTCTACCGCATTGTTAGCGCTATTTCTATGTATTTTTTATATTCTAAGGTGTACCGGAACGTTCGTAAGAATGCACGCAAAATAACACTCGTTTGTTTTTCCGTTTTGTAACATTCGCGAGAATGCTCATTACGGGTGAATGCTCAAGTGTATCAGCACCACATAATGGGAGCTCGCGTCTGCGCCAATGACCGTTTTATTTGTCATGATGCTTTATCTGATCACACTGTTTTATACCGCAGCCAATCTCGATGTAATGTTCTACGTACTTTTTTTTGTAACCTAGATATTTATCTACGTGTTTTTTCAGTAGAAGAGTAATCTTAATTTTTATATCTGAAGTGTATCTGCAATGGTCATGTTAACTGCTGACATACGTCGGTTTAAATCATACTCACCTATGTATAATTATACTATACTTAACTGTGTCGAAAGATAAATTTATAATAATAATAAGAAGTAAAGATAAATTTATTGGGTGAGTTATTGACTGTCTATTAATAAATAAGAGTTATCTGTATTATTTGCTTGCCACATTCTACTGAAAGCGAAAATATGTCATACATACTTTGCTGATTGTTCGTGAAATAAAATGACACAGTGATTGATCAACCGTTGATGAGATCCAACACTGCATTTCTTTTACATTCACGTTTTGCAAACATTTTTCAACATACCTACATACATAGTCTCACGCCTATAAACCCGAAGAGGTAGGCAGAGGTGTATTTCTACACCCACTTTTGGCCAGATATACTTTAGTCCCAGGTAATGAGGGCCGAGCCTATTGCCGTACCGGGCACATTTCCAGACTCCGTGCTGCTACTGAGAATTTCGTGACAGAAAAACCCAATAACACTGCCCGACCCAGGAATCGAACCCGGGACCTCCCACGCGCACATTTATGCCACGAGACCAACGAGGCAGTCGTATAGGGTTTGATGTCGAGTTTTCAGTCTCTACGCAAAGATGGTATTTGCATCGTGTTATCCCTTAATCGCCTCTTACCCTCGGGAAGATAGGGGGTGGTGACACTTGTATTCTATGTCGCCACACGGCTAAAATTCACATTTTTCAAATTGGTAACATTTGAAAACTATCGAAGAAACTTACTGTGATAACAAATAGAGATGAAATCTTTTTTGAAATTCTACTCTAAATCATTACGTTCTCATTACTGCATGCTAAATTATTGTCAAAATATCGCACAATATCGCGACGTATCAGTAGGTAAGCTCTTCGGTCTGCGGGTTATATATAAGAATAAAAGCTTGCATTAATTTAATCTCCTACCGATTTATGTCCTTCTTTAGCTCTAAATAAAGTTTATTTTAATACGTTTTGAAAAATTCCTACTGAAAACCATTATTTTTCTATACACAAACACTTAACAAGGTTTACAATTGAAACAAGTAGAAAATATGAACAATTTATTAATAAACAAATGTTAATAGTAGGCTTGTAGAGCAGCGCACAGCGCCAGCGAGAGCAGCCATGACGACAACTCGGCGGAACATGGCGGACTGCTCTGATGCAGCTCCGCTAAGCTCTCACCTGGGGAAGAGAAAATAACTATATAAGAATCATTTAATGTAAGGGAAATATTTTAAGATTTCACATATTCATAATACTACAGCAGCATACTAAACGGTTGAGACAATCTATTGGACAATCGAGAAGTCACAAACACTGGTGATATTTAGCAGTCACCGAAGCTAAGACAAGAATTCTGAATTGCGATATTAAAAGTCACTACCGTCACTGAGCGACAACGTGCGGCAATCACAAAATCAGTCATGGCAAGGCCGGCGCCATGCCATGACTGACACGTGCTCTCTGTAGCTACACGAAAACAAGAGTAAGTGTTACTCTAGATATCGATAGACATATAGCTGCAAAGTGTAAGGTCGTATCGCGTCACTATCGTCACTGACGCGTGAACACTCACCCTTGATAACGTGTAGTATGACGTGCGCCGCCGGCGGTGAGGGCGGCGGTGCTCTCGCCACTGCGCACGTGTACCGTCCCGCGTCGTCACCGCGTACACGCGCCACACGCAGCACTGAGTTAGCGCCGTTTGAACCGAACTCCGTGCGAACGCTGGAATCAAAGTAATGGCTTGATTTCGTTCTAGAATATGCTAGTGATTGGTAGTTTCAGTCTAGATATTCTATCTTTGTTGCTTATGTAGGTCACTAACTTATTCAACGTGTGCAAAAACTAAAGTTTAATGACAATAAAAAAAAAAATCGGGCAAGTGCGAGTCTGACTCGCGCACCGAGGGTTCCGTATGCATTTTACCTTATTTGAGGTTGAATCACGCTATTCCTCTAAATCTGTATGAGCGCCCATACAACTTAGAGGACTATCTTAAATGGAGTCTACTATGTATGTATGGTGACACCCTTAAATTTTCCACTTTTTTTATTTTTTGTAATTTTTCCTTTATTGGTGCTGTAAGACCCTGCTTTTAGCCAAATTTCGTGATTCTAGTTCAACGGGAACTACCATATAGGTTTTCGACCCAAAACCTATAGGGTACTTACGGCTGACCTAGAATTGACAAATTTGGTCAAAACCAAGGTCTTACAGCACAGGTAAAGGAAAAATTCCGAAAATTAAAAAAAGTTGAAAATTAAGGTTAATTTTGGTACTTACAAGTTTTCGCAAAAATCTAATTTTGACCATAATATCTTTTTATTGGGTTGACCCAGGACCCTGATTTTCATACACCTAATAGCAACCATAGACCTCAATATCTGGTATAAATTTCAATTTGCTAGGTCCACCCGTTCCTGAGAAAATCGGTGGTGACACACGGACAGACAGACAGACAGACAGACAGACAGACAGACAGACAGACGGACAAGAAAGTGATCTTATAAAGGTTCCTTTTTTTACCTTGAGGTACAGAACCCTAAAAATAATAAACACAAATTTTATCATGCAGCATTTTATCTCGCAGACACTGTTGGACCTGTAGCCTGTCGGGGTTTCCGTCTCTCCCCGAAGATACTATTCGGTTCGTGTTATCGCTTAGGCTTCTCTTACGATACCCACTGAATGAAATGGGGTAGTGACACTTTTTATTCTCAATCCATCACCATGCGGTGAAACAAAATACTTTGTTAATCTCAATAGAAAAGACATCAAGTTAGAATCGTGGTTGTTACCTAATCCCTCCTCTAGTGGTGTCATCATTGAGCAGATCCTCCTTCCTGTACCAGAGCAGCGTGGGGCCGCCCTCCATCCGGAGGCCGTTGACCTCGCAGCGCAGCGCCACCGTGCTGCCCAGCTCGCACACCTGCTCCGACACGTCCGCACCCGCACCGTCCACGATGCGCACTGACACCTCTGTATAACAAAAGCAACAAAAATACTTGTGTTATCCATCATCATCCCAAACTTACAGACCACATCAGAAACACAATACTTCGTTCCAAAATTCAAATTGTCGATGTAGGCCGGCTGCCATATTGAATTTGAACTGGGGAGACCACGTTTGCCGTATGCCAAAACCACTATGGACAGGAGCAACCATAAGGTAACCCAGTAACAAGAAACAGCAACGGGTAAGGCCCAGAGAGATGATGGCATAAGCTGGACGCATTTCAGAGAGATTGACGGGCGCTCGCATGTGATCGCGAAAGCCGAAAGTAGGAAGGGGAGGTCTTTGCCCAGTAGTGAGACAAATTAGGATCGTAATAATAATGTTACGAATGGCGATAATTGAAAATAACGCCATCCATCCGTGAAGGATAGAACAAAAAGAGATTAGATGTATCGGTGGGTTAAAGCGGTTTCGTCTACTAGCTACTAGATGGCGTTGCTGTTATTACTAGAACATTGCCACGACGCTAGAATGTTTCGTCTGTAGCGAGAATGTTCGCGATTATTTCGACAGTCTTGTGGAAGCGTCTTGAATGCGCTAGTGATGTTATCCGGCCAGTATAAATTGCACGCGAACGAGCGGACCGGATATAGTTCAAATTGAATATCGGAGCGATAAACATCAAGCGAAGTGAAGTAAGTCGGAAGTGTTTAGTGGTGTTTCTAGTGGTGTGAATAGTGTGTTTTATTAGTGTTGAAAAATTAAGTGTGTGTATCTAGTGTTATTGTGTTAGTGAATAAAGTGCAGTTTTTCTGGCATAGTGTATATAATTTATCACCGAACTCCAGCTCGTAACAAATTGGTGTCAGAAGAAAAGGATAAATTATGCCGGTTATGCCGAAAGAAGAAACTGAAGGAGTGCGCACCAGGAACCAGCGCCAGCAAGACCTGGACCAGAGACGCTTCGGAAACGTTCCTACTCCATCGTCTGGTAGACCAGGCGACTCCGCGGCTGCAGTGGAGTCTGCAAGCGCCTCACACTCCGTGACGGTGCCCGACATCGCGGCTCTGATGGCGTTCAAGCAGGAGCAGGCCCGCCGTCAGGAGAAGCAGGCTCGCCGTCAAGAGGAGCACGCGCGCCGCCTGGAGGAACAGCTTCAGCGCGACAAGGAGGAACAGGCTCGCCGTCAAGAGGAGCACGCGCGCCGCCTAGAGGAACAGCTTCAGCGCGACAAGGAGGAGCAGGACCGCCGTCAACAGGAGCAGGATTGCCGTCAAGAGAAGCACGCGCGCCGTCTGGAGGAACAGCTACAGCGCGACAAGGAGGAGCAGGACCGCCGTCAACAGGAGCATGCTTGCCGTCAAGAGGAGCACGCGCGCCGCCTAGAGAAACAGCTGCAGCGCGACAAGGAGGAGCACGCCCGCCGTCTAGAGGAACAGCTGGTGCTCATGAAGGACCTCAGCGCCGCTGTAGGGAAGGACTTGAAGGCGGTCAAGGAGGAACTTCAGCAGCACGAGGCCCGTATCAGCGACGTAGAGATGCTCGTACACGACAAGCTTGAGACTCGCGTCGCCTTTATAGAGAAGCGTGTACACGACCACCACGAGACCTGTGTTGCTGGAGTGGAGAAGAAGTTGCGTGGGCTCGAAGTGACACCAGTGGCTGTAGCGCCCTCACCTCGTGGATTTAAGGTTCCACCATTTGATGTCTCGTCATCATGGTCGGCATACAAGATCCAGTTCGAGGCTGTGATGCGATCAAATGGGTGGAATAAAGAACAGGCCTTAACCGCCCTAACCTTGGGCCTTCGCGACCAAGCCTTGACAGTGTTGGAGGCACTCGGACAAGACGTCACCTACGAGAAGCTTCTGGAGGCGCTGGAGGCGAGGTACGGAGACGCGCACCTTGAACATGTGTATCGTGCTCAGCTGAAGGACAGGACGCAACGCACCGGAGAAACTCTGCAGCAGTGGGCTCTAGAGGTGGAAAAGCTGGTCAGGAAGGCATACCAGTCGTCTCCTGCGCTTATTGACGGGAACCTCGTACAGGCGTTTACGGATGGGATCCGGGACCTGGAGGTAAGAGCAACAGTGAGGCTTGGGCACTTCAAGGACCTCAAGGACGCCTTAGCCCACGCTCTGGAGGTAGAAGCAGTGCGACGCGACGACCGAGGTCACCACATCAGGGAAGTTGTGTCGTCACCTCGGTGCTACAACTGCGGAGGAAGAGGACATATCCGCTTGAACTACCCAAAGCGTAGCAGCGTAGGCAGCCGTCTCCACCAAAGGGGTCGCCTGATGTGCCTGCAAGGCAGCGAGAGCAGGGAAACGAGAGGGCTGGTAATGGAAGAGCCCCAAGTATCTCGATCTCGCAATCATGTGACGGGAACAGCCTGATCGTCGAAGGCGAAATTAACAGAACACCATGCAAGCTGACATTGGACACGGGTGCTTCTCGCACAGTCGTCGGTTTCCATATGGCAAGACGGGTTCTTCGGGGCTGCTTCAGGAACAATGAATGTGTGAATCTGAGAACAGCTACCGGTCAGCACATAACCGTCCGAGGTGAAATGGAGGTGGATCTGAAGCTAGGCAACAAAGTTTACCGTCACAAAGTCATCGTGGTCGATATAGTGGACGACTGCATCTTGGGCTTAGACTTCATGTGGAAGTATCGCTGCGAGATCGATGTTAACCAGGGAGTGTTGAAGTGTGGCTCGGAAGAAGTCTTCATGGAAGGTGCAATTTCAGGAAAAGTGTACTGCCTAAAGAATGTCATTCTTCACCCGTGGTCTGAAACGGTTGTACCAGTTTGTTTACCAGGGAATTCTGGTCGAGGGAACCGCTGCGTACTAATCGAAGGCCTAGAGAAAGAGGCCTCGTGGAAGATTGCACGAATCTTGGTAAGGGGTACCAAAGTTTCATTAGTACGTGCACTGAATGCAAGTGACAAGGAAGTGTCGCTCAAGAAAGGGACGGAATTGGGCACCTATGAAGGAGCTGCTTGGATGCGTAGATGTCAAGAGCAACCTAACAGTGCCAAGGTTCAAGGTGCACGATTCGACGTGTCTATTCTTTTAGAGGACTGCGAAATTACCCTGTTGGAGGAAGAGAAGACCGAGGCTCAGAAGATGTTGAACCGTTTTGCCGATATTTTCTCGACCAGTGATGCCGACATAGGGAAGACAGCACTAGTCCAGCACATAATAAACACGGGAAGTGAAGCACCGATTCGCCAGCGACCAAGACGTGTGCCAGTGACACGGGAACGTGAAGTGGAAGCTATGATCGACGGTATGGTGAAAGAAGGGGTAATCAAGCCTTCGTCCAGCCCGTGGTGCTCTCCGGTTGTCCTAGTTAAGAAGAAGGATGGCAGCATGCGCTTCTGTGTAGACTACCGCCGATTAAATGACATCACGAAGAAGGACAGCTACCCGCTGCCAAGGATCGATGACACACTGGATAGGCTGACGGCGATGAAGTGGTTTTCTACCTTAGACCTAAAAAGTGGCTACTGGTAGGTGGAAATAGATCCTTGAGACAAGGAAAGGACGGCATTCTCCACAGGAAAAGGATTACGGCAATTTAACGTCATGCCATTTGGATTGTGCAACGCTCCGGCTACTTTTGAGAGACTGATGGAGCGAGTGCTTATGGGACTGATTGGAGACGCCTGCTTGGTCTACTTGGATGACATCATCATCGTGGAGCGCACCTTCCACGATCACCTTCGAAACTTGGAGCATGTCTGTCAAAGATACGAGGAGCTAATTTGAAGCTGAGTCCGAAGAAATGCGCGTTATTCAGACGGCAAGTGAACTTTCTAGGACATGTGGTCTCGGAGAACGGTATTCAAACTGACCCAGATAAGATCATTGCCATGAAGGAATGGCCAGTTCCAGAGAACAAAACGCAGGTCAGAGCATTCCTAGGATTATGCTCCTACTACCGACGGTTTGTGAAGAACTTTGCTGACATTGCTCGACCGTCGACGTCGCGTAATGGGTGTACATAAAACCAGGACCACGGTTTATCATCCACAATAAGATGGCATGGTTGAGCGATTTAACCAATCACTGGAAAGGTACCTGGCGAAGGTCGTGGAGAGCAAACAAAGAGATTGGGACAAGCACATCCAACCTTTTCTCCTGTCATATCGCAGTGCGGTCCACGAAACTACAGGAGTAACACCAGCTTTTGCCAATTTTGGAAGAGAACTCCGTTTACCAGCAGACTTAATCACCGTTGTTCCACCAGAATCTCCACGCAATATAACAGATTACGCGACCGAGCTACGCAACAGGATGAACGACGTATACGAGCACATCAGGGAATATGGACAACAGATGTCTGAGAAGATGAAAACTCGCTACGACCGGAAGGCAAACAACAAAGGCTTCGATGAGGGATCATTGGTGTGGCTTCATAACCCAGTACGAAGCAAAGGCAAATCGCCTGAATTACTAGCCAGATGGGACGAGCCATATCGCATAATTACCAGGATGAACGACGTCACCTATCGAATCCAGAAGGGACCGCGAGGTGCACCGAAGATAGTTCATGTGGACTGGTTGGCTCGTTACTATGGGTCCAACGATGTTCGAGACGAACACGTTTAAGAGGGGGGCAGTGTTACGAATAGCGATAATTGAAAATAACGCCATCTATCCGTGAAGGATAGAACTAGAAGAGATTAGATGTATCGGTGGGTTAAAGCGGTTTCGTCTACTAGCTACTAGATGGCGTTGCTGTTATTATTAGAACATTGCCACGACGCTAGAATGTTTCGTCTGTAGCGACAATGTTCGCGATTATTTCGACAGTCTTGTGGAAGCGTCTAGTGGTTTGTAAACTCTGAGTAAAAATGGATGACAATCGCCTTTTAAGGTACATATCTCTGAGATATGACCAGGCACTACCAACTAGCCTGGTTAGAGGCTCCTCCCTCTAGATGGAGGAATACTTCAGCTCTCTTCCTCCATACCATATAGCAAATATTACTGCTTGTGGTCTAAACCGGCTCTTAGTGAGTTCTTGAATTACTTTCCAGTTCAGTCAGGTAAACTAAATTGAAACATCCCATGAAGACAAAAAGCAATATTATGGTGGAAAATAAAAATATGAATTCTAATTTAGGTCACTTATACTGAGAATGGTGTCCGATCATTTGACAAAAACAAATGACAAATTATTTTTTCACTTGAAAAATAACATTTGACAAAATTATACTTGATATATTTATTATTTTACAAACTATTGTTTAATAAACTACTCATAAGACAATATATTTACTAAGAAAAAAAATTCGGGCAAGTGCGAGTCTGACTCGCGCACCGAGGGTTCCGTACGCATTTTACCTTATTTGAGGTTGAATTACGCTACCTCTAAATCTGTATGAGCGCCCATACAACTTAGAGGACTATCTTAAATGGAGTCTACTATGTATGTATGGGGACACCCTTAAATTTTCTACTTTTTTATTTCTTGTAATTTTTACTTTATTTGTGCGGTAAGACCCTGCTTTTGGCCAAATTTCGTGATTCTAGTTCAACGGGAACTACCATATAGGTTTTCGACCCAAAACCTATAGGGTACTTACGGTTGACCTAGAATTGTCAATTTTGGTCAAAACCAAGGTCTTACGGCACAAATAAAGGAAAAATTCCGAAAATTAAAAAAAGTTGAAAATTAAGGTTAATTTTGGTACTTACAAATTTTCGCAAAAATCTAATTTTGACCATATCTTTTTATTGGGTTGACCCAGGACCCTGATTTTATTATACACCTAATAGCAACCATAGACCTCAGTATCTGGTATAAATTTCAATTTGCTAGATCCACCCGTTCCTGAGAAAATCGGTGGTGACACACGGACAGACAGACAGACAGACGGACAAGAAAGTGATCTTATAAGGGTTCCTTTTTTTACCTTGAGGTACGGAACCCTAAAAAGATTATGCTTAAACATTAGTTTACAAATAGATTTTTTTTAAACATGTTAGTTGGCAAAACAACGTAAACCATAAATAACATTTGACAAAATGCATTGCTTGGTAAATATTTTATTAACCAAAATCTACTTTAATACTGTAACGTCCTCGAGAATCCTATCCCTCTTCTGGGATTAGCCCGACTATCCCCTTACAATGAAAACACTGTTTCGAGCTTGATATATGTAATTCTTCCAGACTTCTTGATCTTACGTAATACATGCCAATATAACATAACATATCTTCACGCCTTTTATCCCCGAAGGGGTAGGCAGAGGTGCATTACACACCCACACTTCGCCAGATATGTTTCGGTCCCAATGTAATAGGGGGCGAGCCTATTGCCATCTACCGGGCACATTTTTAAGCGAGCGATAATTAATATTTTTATTTTAATACACACATAACTTCGAAAAGTCATAGGTGTGTGCCCGGGGTAACTGGGGATCGAACCCGAGACCATCGTCTCGGCAGTCCGTTACGTACACCACTGGGCTATCGCCGCCTGTATAAGATTCCACCTTATATAGGCCGTCGGAGAATCTTAATACCGCCAGTCAGAAAGTGACGTCATACGATACACTCCATCTATTTATTCAACTAGGTATTAACGTGACGTCACTTTGAGACAGCATTCTCTATGTATCATATTTTAAACTAAAATGACACAAAAGAGTATGAATAGATTATACATAACTACATAACATCGCCCACCAAGGACAACTGTGCTTGTCCTTTACAACAAATCGCCCACCGTGGCATTTGGTAAAAAATTGAATCACAAAGAATCAACATTACAATCAAACTCAAAATCACAAAAAACCTACTAAGACATTACATTTGTAGAATCTTTTGGCAAAATACATCATTTAGAAATGGAACTGTTACGAAACCGTTTATTACCATTTGACTACACCTACGGTCATCTAATCCGATAAGCCGGCAACCCCACTACCTGATCAAGCAACAATCTGCAAGTAGGCAAACCATTCTCTCTTACTACCACAATATCACCCAATTTTAGTTGAGGATTTTGAGATCTCCATCTGTATCGATGGTAAAATTATCAGGTATTGTTGCGACCAGCGACGCCAAAAGTCCTGCAACATCTTTTGCGTGTATTGCTATCTTCTCGAGATCCTACAATATTCATTTCTATCTGAAAGTTCGCCCATAAGAATGTCTTGGTGTAAGTACCTTTGCATCTTCCAAGTTACCAGTGGCTGGTAACGTTCTTGAAGCATTGACTTCCTATCTGCCTTTTGCTCCATACTTCTGAGCATAAGCCCCATCTAGCAATGAATCTCCGGTAAATTTGAAGAAAACCTTTACGTCGTGTAGTCTGTTACCATTTCTAAATGAATATCTCGGATCACCATACCTTATATTGGTCCGCTGTAAGATTCTTTGACTTCTTATATTCCACCGTTTTTTTTCGAAGGAAATCCGATCCACGAAGCCATAGCCTTTCTTCCAACTCCCTATTCCTGTTCAGTTTATTTTTTACCTTTGGCTTGTTAGTTTGAAAGGACAGTTTCACAATATATCCATTCTCTATGTCTCGATGAATTTTATTGGCGAATATGTATTCAAATCCTCGTTTATTTCCCTTCAGTAACTTATCTCTTGGTACCTCTGCTTCCGTTTCAAGTGCCCAAACCTTGTTCAAAATATGATTACTATCCTTGGTAAAGCAGTGCAGCGCTTTAATCACACCACCCGTGCCTTTAATTTTAACCTCGCCAGACAAAATCCAATCTAAAGCCGAAGCTTGTGCTACCGAAGAGTCAACTGGACCTTTCTTTATGAACCAGGTTCAATTATTTTGCCATATACCCCGGCTCCCAAGAGCAAATCTATCTTACCTAGAGTACCATATACAGGATCCGCTAAAGGCAAACGGTTAATTTCTCGCCACTCCACGCTCTCCACCTTACGTGCTGGCAATACTGCAGTAATTGTCTGCAATACATATGCTTCTATTCTTATTTTAAATGTCGGATCGACGCGTGATTCTATGTCTACCATAATCATAGCCTTGCATTTCGATGCTTGTTCTCCCAATTCTGAAACCTGTCCCTTTACGGGCAGCATTTTTTTCAATCTTAGCAACTGAGCGACCTCTTCTGTTACAAAGCAAGATTATGAGCCTTGATCCAACAATGCGCGTATCGGGTAACTTTCTCCTTTAGACTTAGCTATGACCAAAGCAGTAGGTAACAAGTCGTGATAATATACCTTGCCTGTCGAGCAACATGATACTACTGTCTGTTCAGACTTGGCCACTATTTCCGACGAACGTTGGTGGTCTTCGTTTGTCTCATTATTACCGTCAACTGCAACATTTACTGAATTTCTTTCAGGGTGTAAAAGAGAATGATGTTTCCCCCTACAAATCCTGCATCGCCCTTTATATTGACAATATTTAGCCGAATGACCTTTACCCATGCACATAAAACACAACCTATTAGTATCTACGAACTTACGACGAGAATCAACGGTTTTAGTAGCAAAATCCTTACAAAATTCAAGTTTGTGTCCCTGGGAGTAGAATTCACATTTCCTATTTGCTACATGCAAAGTTCTTTTTATCGGTTCCTGATGAGTCTGACCTCGTTTGGCATTGGATCCAGGTTCCAGAAATTCAATGGCTCGATAACGGTTTGTCACAAATTCCTCAAATTGTTCATACGTCGGGAGCTCATCTAATGTACTACAATTATGTACATTCAATTCCCATCGTCTTCGGGATTCCGGAACCAACTTCAACGTCAACATGTATATAATTAATTACATCCCAGCGTTTTACAGGTACGTCAATATTAGATAAAGCATGTAAACAATTATTGGTGGTATCTATTAAATCTTTCAAATGATTATGCTACTCGTGGACAATAGTCTTTTGACCGAAGACCCTTTGCAAAATTTGATGACAGACATATCGTTTGTTATGTTCCTCTAATGTATTCCAACATCTTACATAGTTAAGTTAAGCCACAATAGGTATGTGCTGCAGTAATTGTTCAGCTTCCCCTGTTATATACCCTTTTAAATAGTGTAACTTTTGTACGTTGTCCATACCGTCGTTATTATGGACCAATGATTGAAATAAGTCTCGAAAAGTAGACCATTCAGAGTACTTGCCCGAAAATGTTGGTATATTTATTTTGGGTAATTTAACTTGAGAAGACCGAACTGCTTTAACCTTTTCAAAGTCGCTGCTGAATGTCTCTAGACCTTCTCTTAAAATACATTTATAGTCTAAATATATCTCTTCAGTTGCGTCGTATAGCTCATCTCTCAGGTAACTAGTATCTTTTAAATCGAGTGGACTGTAGTTACGTAAAATCTCCTTGTGACCTGATAGAAAATCTAACCACAACTGTTGCAAAGAATCCAACCGCGCCTCAATATAACATTTCTAACTAGTCTTTTTTTGGACTTTTTTTGTAATTAGAAAAAGCCTTTTTATTCTAACACCCAAGTCATATTGCGAATTCAGCAGCGACACCATGTTTTACAATTATAATAAACCTCTTTCAACTTTAATAACAATAAACCTTTTTCAACTAAAAATAACAAACCTCTTTAAACTGAAGTAATAAACCTTTTCATAATTATTTAAATACTAGCTGACCCGACAGACGTTGTCCTGTCTTAACTGTAAATGTTGGATTTAAATAGGTATTATGATAAAAGAAACTCAAAACATAGGTAGTAAGTGTTTATAATCCTAATTCTTCATGATATTTTCACTTCTTATTTTTATTTAATGTAGGTTTCTACTTTAAGTTTTACAATGTTTACCTTAAAACTTCACTATACACTATGTTAGGAGTGGTATTTGTAGAAGGCAACAAAATCAGCAAGGCATTGCGATTGCTCGGCGCTAGACTGTCTCTCGTGTAAATGCGATGATCTTTCATTTTGTTCAGCTAGACGAAGTGAACGTTCGGCGCTAGATTCCCTTGCCCGTGCTCTGTCTCTTTTTTCGTGTGTTTCTGTCTCTATTTTCAGCAAGGCGCTGCGAATGTTCGGCGCTAGATTCTCTGGCACGCGACTGCATAGCGTACTCTCTCTGACTTCCGAGACGATCTGAATTTTGAGAGGAAGATTCTCCAATGCGACGTCTTTTCACTAATCTCGCTTGAGAACGATGTTTAGATAGTTGTGATCTTGTTCTTATAGACATACTAGCTGACCCAACGAACTTCGTATCGCCTTTTTAAGAGTTTTTATTTAATATCCTTTTTTCCAAGCCCCTCTTCCAATATTACCATTGACTTAGCGCTTAATCTCTTATCATTTCAGAGTCTTTAAATGATGAACAAACAACCATAGATTTTTATACAATACAAATTTGAATTCCCCATTCTTTAAAATATCGGAGACGATACCAATATCGACTTAAAAAAAACCCGTCCGCCATCTTTGATTTCTTATCCGCCATCTTTGATCACGAAATAGATGTTGTATTTGGATTCACCATCCCTTAAATCATCAGAGACGACGCCCATATTGGTTTTTGAAATTTTCCCCATCCGCCATCTTTGATCACGAAATAGATGTTGTTTTTGAATTCCCCATTCCGTAAAATATCTTCCGCCATTTTTGATTTCCTATCCGCTATCTTTGATCACGAAATAGTATTTGGATTCTCCATCCCATAAATCATCAGAGACGATACACATATTAATTTTTAAAATTTTTCCCATCCGCCGTCTTTGATTTCCCATCCACCATCTTGAATCACGAAACAGATGTTGTATTTGGTTTCCCCATCCCTTTTAACATCGCAGACGATACCAATATTGATTTTTAAAAATTTTCCCATCCGCCATCTTTGATTTCCCATCCGCCATCTTTGATCACGAAATAGATGTTGTATTTCAATTCTCCACCCCTTAAAATATCAAAAGCGATATGTATTTAAAAATTTTAAAATCCGACTGCTAGTTCCTGAGATTAGTCGACATTATCTTTTAGCCTTTTTAGCCTTTTGCCCGGCCCCAAAGGGTCGAAGCGTTATGTTATATAGCCTATAGCCTTCCAAAATAACTGTGCTATCGTATACAAAAATATATTTTCAGATCCGAACAGTAGTTCCTGAGATTATAATATTAAGTAGGGATTATCAATGGGTTTCTTCTGACATGAAGCCCGCTGGGTGGCAGCACTGAGACTTCAGGTCCGGAAACCTGTCAAAACTGCCATCAAACAAAGAATTATATCAACGCGCACGTGAATTTGAACTTTATGCAGCGGTAATAAATTCCAAATTTACTACTACAGCGCTACGTTTACTTCCACGTTTTAGTTAGAAAACGTTTGTATGGGAAAAAGAAAAGGGCTGTTTTTAGAGTTTTTCCGGCAATTATTAGAATTTTTTTCGCCGTAAAAACCATCTTTGAACTTCAACGAACATTTTGAAAAAAGAATTGGCCAAATTGGTCCAGGCGTTGTTGAGTTATGCGCTTACCAACACATTTTGCGATTCATTTTTATATTATAGATTGACACTGACGTACTCACAGTATATAGTCGCGTCACCTGAGATATCGCAAGTCCGTGTCGCAGCCCTTTGTTTGGGCCGACTCTTTCCACTTGGTATATAGACTCCGCCACAGCCACCGCCGTCTGCATATACCCGAGTCCACCGTGATCCGTTCTAAACCGCGTCCTGACAGCTCTCTTGCAGAGGGCCATCTGAAGCTAACTAGCACTCTTGCACCAGTAGCCCCTGAAATGCGTCGTCCTGACCGCACCTTTAGAGAGTGCGATCTGAAGCAACTGGCACACCTGCATCAGTAGCTCCTGAGTGTGCCGTCCTGACCGCACTCTTAGAGAGCGCCGCCTGAAGCAACTGGCTCGCTAGCGCCAGTATAGCCTCTGAAATACGCCCAACACCGACCTGACCGCACACACTTGCGAGTGCAATCTGAAGCCACTAGCACGTTTGCACCAGTATAGCTCCTGAGTGGAAATACGTTTGGGCCCGTATTCCACCGCCGTCGGAACAAAAAGGGTCCCCCGATTCTGACGATCGGCTCGTAGGACCACTATGTAATGTCCTCGAGAATCCTATCCCTCTTCTGGGATTAGCCCGACTATCTCCTTACAATAAAAACACTGTTTCGAGCTTGATATATGTAATTCTTCCAGACTTCTTGATTTTACGTAATACATGCCAATATAAAATTCCACCTTATATAGGGCGTCGGAGAATCTTAATACCGCCAGTCAGAAAGTGACGTCATACGATACACTCCATCTATTTATTCAACTAGGTATTAACGTGACGTCACTTTGAGACATTCTCTATGTATCATATTTTAAACTAAAATGACACAAAAGAGTATGAATAGATTATACAAATACAACAATCTTTGTCATGGGTCAACTGAAACAATGGCTGGTTAGATTAGGTTAGAACTGCGACCAGAACCGAATTCTACTTATTTCGCTTAATTCGGGCAGTGTGTATTTTTTTTAAAAGACTTAAGTTTCTATGGAATAAGTATTAATACAAAATTATTACTTGCCTTTTTTTTATTAAAAAAACCTGTCAAATTGACTTCACGCTGCCTGATGGCAATGAATACAGATGATTTACATTAAAGAAGCTTATTTCTTAAGGATGTCATGTGCCGATTAAAGTTGGCGTATTGACGGTTGTCATTGTAGTTCGTAGTTGGCGCCGTTGGCAGCGCTAGCGTCTTTCGCCATCTGTCTTGCATTGCTTTGGCGTAAGAAATAGACAGAACAATTGCACTGACACTCACGCGACTGTTACGCCGCCAAGCGGCAATTTGGGTCGCAGAAAGTTTGTCTTAAAAGCGGCAATAAGAAAAACATCTCTATAAATAAATATCTATGCTCTATGCTGATGGTAAGCTGACAGTGAAGTCCTATTGTGCCTATAAATAATCTGTCCAAGATGATGATGATGATCAAAATTGCAACCAGGCAATTTAATATTTTCAAAATTTCGCGTAAGTATTGATTAGAAATTAGTTATTTTTAAAAACTAATAATTTATCTTCCAACTTTTTGTGCAATCACCAATTTGGCAAAAGAATGATTTAGTCATGTGATTATTATTAAAATAATATTTTAATAGTTTAAATATTAACTAAGTAAAACATTTGCGAAACCTGTATTATGACAAATGATTGTTTTTTAAAGTAATATGTTTGCGAAATGAAAGTTTGTCAAATGATTAGTTTTTCAAACGTTGTTTGTAAAATGATCTTTTGTCATACGTTTTTTGTTAAACAACAGTAAACCACTGAGAATAATTAAACAAAACCAATTACTAGATTGCAAAAGATTGCAATATGACTCCTTGCCTACTCGTTTTTTATAAAAATGACAAACATTCCTCTTCTGTCAAGACAATAAACAATTGTAACTCTTAAATTTTCGGGCTCTATGTAACGAAAACAATAAACGGAATAAAAAATACATGTTTCCTTATGACTTTTCTCATAAACAAAGTGTCATAAAACAAGGGATACACTTAAAAATAGCACTTTGTAACTCAAAGTTTATTTGAAACAAGTCCCGGCTTTTGTTTGTTCTCTTTCGCATCACAGTATTAACTTTGGATGTAATAAAAATCACTCAACAATTTTAACATCAATCCATGATGTTAAAATTGTTGAGTGATTTTTATTTCATATAAACTTTTAATATGCACTTACAATTTTATTGTTTAAAAAACGTGACAGTAAAAAGTTTATAAAGCGTTAAACAATTATTTTTATCTTTACCGTCTGGACCGATTTCTAGAGAATGGGAAAAATTTAGAAACTGTTTAACCCGTGAGAAGGCGCGCTATGAGCATTTTACTCACGCATAAATTATTGCTAAAATTTTCACCTTTAGCTCGCGCATGCGTTTTGCTCATTGCGCGCCCGTTCGTGTAAGTATTTTTTTCTTAGTAACAAATTTTTTTTAATTGTTTTTTCGTACTTTTTGTGCATTTGATTAAATTGGTGGACATATTATTTAAATATTTTATTTGTTTCTTATAGTAAACAAGTTCTACAGTGGGTGATCGGCAATCCCCTCAAATTAGAAAGGGTGGTTTCGTCCCAAGTGTTGTAAAATCTTAAGACTTATATAAACTTAAAGGGTGTCCGCAGCTACGCCCGTACATTAACTGTTCCTGCCTGATCCCGAAGGAGTGTTGGGAAATCCCTTCTTAGTCCATCCCACGGTCTCCAAGGAGCAATATGCCAAATTTCAGCTTCTTGCGCAGTAGTTTTGGCTGTAGCTTGTCTGTCAGTCAGTCCGTAGCGAAAGGCTTATATATATACGGAATGATCGCAATGAGTGTATTTTTTATGGACAAATTTCTATAACTGAAAATGTTATAGAAGTTAAAGAATAAAACTTACGCGGTCTTATTTGAGCCAACACCTAAGAAATGACATGTAAAGAATCAAAATATGCCTAGGAGCTATGTAAATCAATTATTGTTGTATCACTAGTAGATACCAGTAGGATGCAGTGCACAATCCTACATTTGCAAAATGACACGTGGACGCAAAATGCGTTTATAAAAAGCATGCATTTTGAGCAGAATATCAGTGTTCACTGAGCATGTTAATGTTATGTGCCATATGTGTTATGAAGGACACATTACTCAAGATCTAATAGAAAATTAAATCATTCCATTTTATAGCGATTTTTTTTTATGTAAAGTTAGTAAAATATTGAAACCAAAGTGCAATATTTTTTTAGTTCGCACATAGGACTGCATGTTTTGCTATTCACTATAAATAAAACACTTTATTTAATTAAAAAAGACTTCTTATTTATTATTACGTGCAAATTTATATTAAAACTAAAGGACGCTAGCAGCTACGACTGCATTTTTTTTAAATTTACCCATTTTGGCCGATCCCGTGGGAATTTCGAGAAATCTCTCTACGGTCCTTAAGGAACACACATGCAAAATTTCAGCTTCCTGCGCCCAATAGTTTCGGCCGTAGCGTGTCTTTCAGTCAGTCAGTAACGCAAGGATTTTATATATTAAGATTTAAATAATCTCAAAAAAAACGTCATTTGAAGTAGCGTGAGAGATTTGCTCACGTGCGCCTGCTCGTGTAACTTTTTAGGGCACGCCTTCTCATGGGTTAAATTAACACAAGATAGAAATAAGTTGCATACCTAATTGGCAATTATATTCACCAAATATCATCACCTAAATCTAAACCTTATTCACACAGATAAGTACTCCTAAGTACAAGATCTTTTCTTGCCTTACCTGGAACTCTTAACGTGACTCTTGCCGTGCGAGGAGGATGAGCTGACAGCTGGCAGTCGTAGTGAGCGGCATCGGACGGACGCACCTCCCGGATCTCCAGCCTCCAGATATCCGGTGGTATGAAACGAGCTGAGTATCTGGCAAAAACAATATATTTATCATTTAGATTTAGACTTAATACCTAAAGAATTTTCTACTATCCAACCATCTCTTATTTTCATATACTAGTTAGGTACTAAATAAGTACAAAATAGGTTAGTATTCAACAGTTATAAAGATACTACTGAGGAGGTTTTGACAATCTCAGTCACTTGGTTGATGACCATTTCAATATCAAGTGTATTCCAAACTTTTGTGACTGAAGATGGACAATCTGCACTAAGAGTGGGAAATGGACAGAAGATGAGACTATTAGGAGGGTCGCAAGTTTTATTAAGACTTGAGCAGACATGCTAGAAGCAAGCTACCAACATAACATACGAAGGAGAAACGCAATGACATTCAGCAGATTAGAGGACTAAGCCTTGTTGAATATTACATTACGTAATTCGAGCCTGGTAGCATTTATGTAACATGCCTCTCATTTCATTATTAAACCATTTTATTCATTAGCAATATAGTAAAATAAAAGCTTGCTTATCTAACGCTTACGCTTTAAAAAGATCCTCGTGTAAGTAACGAAGAAACTTTCATCTCTTAAAAAGGCTTCGGCTACACGTATCCTACGGTATTTCAAAATTATGTTTGAGCTTGCTTCTAAGTACTTTAGCGTACATAATTCCGCTCAGTTTCAAAAGCGGTACTTCTTATCCTACAGGAAGGAAGAGTACACACTTATTTATATTTTCGTTTCCCCAACTTTGTACGGAGTTTATTCAACAGCAATATATTACAAACTTTCCTCGGGTTGTCGACATAATTGAGTACAATAAGTGAGTGTTTTATTTTATCCAGTTGTTTTCTTACCTATCGTCAGCTGTGTACTGCTGTGTGCCCGTTGTTAGTAGATCCATTGGCTGTTCATCGTTTTTCCGACGTACCCATGATACCTGACCGAATAATACTTGTTAATGATCTTGTACCAAAAACCGTTTTGTTAAATCATACAGAAAAAAACGATTGTAAATGATTTCGACAGAGAAGTGAAAGAAACAAAATGACATAAATGAAAGCGAATGAATTTGTAATAAGAAACATACTTATTACCAGTTTATCATGAAGAGCGTCCACTTTACAGTCTAAGTGCGCCGTGGAGCCGACCAACGCTTCTATCTCGGGAGCAGCCGCCGCATAAATGCTGTTCCCATTTCCAGCCCTGGTAATACAGAAATTCTTACAAATAAAAGATGTATTTGAATGCCAGATAATCTATTGCAGAATTAAAAAGTTTTGTGCGCAAATTTTGAAGGTGCTTCCAAAGTTCTTAACTCTTAAATACTTACCTTAAATCCATTTGTGAAATAATTTAACAATTTTAAACGTGGTGCGCATTTTTCTCTATAATGAGAAAGACAAATGTACCAAAATTACGTTCAGGAAGTTTCGTTTCAATCAAAACGTTTTTGAGTGTTCCGTACCAAATTTTATATTCGCAAAGTTATTTCGATGTTTAAAATTTCATATTATTCATCATTACAGTTGACTCCTCGCAAAGTCAACAAAATTGAATTAATTTTAGTACTCTCGTTCTGCCACACCATTGGAAGAGCGAAAAAATATTGTTTCATTACAAATCGACGACAAAACTTTGAAACAGGTTCCTATTATTTACTTCAATTCTATAGTGAACAGACACTTTATTGAAAGTATATGTATTTTTCATGAACTTTACCCTGCTTAAAATTTTTACGAGATTGCTGTTGAAGATGATTATTTAAGTATTTATCAATTCCTTTCACATCTTAGTAAATTTATCAATATGTAAGTGCTTGCGTTACCAATGTAAATGAAGGTAGTTTTGTTACTCTAAGGGTAAAGTCGAAGTTTTGTTTGTTCAGATTACCTCAACTCTAAGTTAAAATAATATTCGATATTCGTTTATGTAATTAATGCCTGATACAAAATTTATAGCGTTTTAGGATAACGGGTAGTTACTTGCCTTAGTAGTAATAATCGGCTCTAGTTTTTGATAATAACGATACTAATTAACATCATTATAATTATTAAAAACAGTTTGTGACAGTAGGAATTATATCAATCTTATATGCATGATACTTATATTACTTACTTTTCATTTCTATGTTGATGCGTGTTGGAAGAATGAAAGGTGTCAAATATATAATTGAGTAACGGAGCACTGGATCCCGTCTCTCCTGGCTTGCGTCGCCGCTCCATCATCAGGGGCGACTGGCTCGACAGCAAGGACAATGTCGTGCCTTCCACCTTCCTTCGCGCGTCGCTAGTCGTCACTTCTACATCAGCGCGAACTACGTTCACAACCCGTCTTTTTCTATTCTTCTTAACTTCAAGTTCATTCACTTCATCCACTATTATTTTAGCACCTTCATTCGGTAAGGTTACATTAGTTTTAGTATCAACTTCATCACTATTCAGACAACACTTAATCCGCTTCTTATCTATAGGCGTGGGATGTTTAAGATGGTTGTACAAGTTAAAACTATGCGTTAGATTAACACTAGAGTAATTTAAGTTTTCGACAAGTTTGCTTTGATTATGTAAGTCAGAGTTAGTGTGTAACATTTGATAGAGTTTGTTTATTGTTGGTTGAGAGCCAGTCTCTTGAAAATTGTTGGTCTCGTTCAATATCCTTGCGCCATCAGCGTCGGTTCCTGCGAATGGAAATGTAAATTTTAGACTGGGTAAACAATCAACTATTTGAGCTTGTGTGGCTACACCTAACCTTTTCGTTTCAGAGAAAATTGTGAGTATTCTAGTTGTTCTGTTCTAGTTGGGTTTATGTTTGTTGCTATAAACAACGTCGTTTCTAATGGTGTTTTCGGGTACCTGTTTAAATCTCGCATAAAGTTTTCTCGGTTTGTATTTACTCGCCTAGCTTCACTTGCTCCGAGAAACAAAATCGAAGAGCCTTTGTGTCCTGCGTCTGCTCGCAATTTAAGTTAAATACGGTTTCAAGTAGTATGTATGTTGATATAAATAAGTAACCGGATTTCGGTCGCTGTTTGTAGTAAAATATAAATTACAAAATAACCATTTAAATCTAAATGATAATAACATATCTAAAAGCCGAAAAAGTTAAGGTAAGAAAGTCGATCCGACGTTGTCCCTACAATAATTAACAAACTGTCATTCAGACCCAGTCTCGATACAGAGTAAGTACCTAACTAAGGCTTTTAGTGCCAAAATTAATTATTTCTTTGGATAAACTAAGTACGTATTTACCTAGTTGTTGTTTGAGGACTGTTCTTGTTTTTTTCGTGTCTATTCATTTGTACGACTGCTAATTGTTTGTCTTAAGTTAAGTGTTAAATTACTGTCCCATTCTTTAAAGGATAGTTAATATTTCATGTTACCTATTGTTTGGTGGAAGGTTGTTATCTTTGTATTACAATATACTTAGTTTTCTGTGCCAAATAGTTCCTTCTGTTTATCTACATAATAAAAACCGTTACTACATCTTCAATGTCTAATTTATTCAGTTTAAAAGTATACCAATTGTGTTGCAAACACGGCACTACTATGGCAAGTGTAGTAATAATCTTGGATCAGCAATTAAACTCAAGACTCAAAATCAGCATTTGAAAGAATAAATTAGGGATTAATTTATTGAAGGACATTTTTTTCATTGAAAAAATATTTTAAATATTAAGAACATCATTTTTAATTAGTTAAGTAGCGCGACTAATTTCCGAGTGACGCTGTGGGTACGGTAATAATATCTAACAGTATTGTAACTCCATACAAACGCACGAAACTCGAGTTATACCTACGCGCCTCGAGCAGAGTACCCATTAGACTGTGCGGACTGTGCCAAGAGTACCCACAGCCGCAATCGTGCCGCAGCTCGCATGCGGCGCGTCTGGTAGGTATATAACTCACGAAGGCGGCCGAGTTACAATACTGTTAGATTATATTACCGTGCTGTGGGCGACAGCTGAACTTGTTAAAGAGATAACTTTTAAATCCGATCATCAAGTCGGCATATAAAATTACATTACCGCTTGTTTCTGTAAATTTTGAGAAATTTCCTCCAGGAATTAAAATATAATAAGGGTACTTACGAATACAAGTTAACAGCTTTCAAGAATTTGCAATTTAATTTGTGAGACGCGCGTAAAGAAAATATTTTAAATGGTTCCCGTCTTTAGAACCCTTTACCGAAACACTCTGCAGTATTTCTTAGAATAAGCTGAACAGTAACATTGAACAAATGCTTGTGAGTTTTCACAGAATGAATGATTACTCGGTATCGTAGGAGTATCAACAATAAATATACAAGCGAATAAACAATGGTACCGTGACTAAATATACTTTACAAAATAAGCAATTAACCTTCTTCGCTTGAAATTGTGGAAAATATTCTAGTTTGTGAAACTTAAACATGAACGGGACAGGCCTTTCGCTAGATTTACCTAGGTCTCTAGGTCCCTGTATAATGAACTAAGTTGTTCTTTAGCGTGGATTACATAGTCAAAATCCTTTATTCATTTAGATCACAAAGTGACACTTATGAACGTCAATTTTTTATATATATGATAGCTTATCTATATGATAGTATGTTACATAGAAAATTAATTACACAATTTATGGGTAGAATGTATGATGTATCTAATCTAAAACTAATATATAAAGCTAAAGAGTTTGTTTGTTTGGTTGAACGCGCTAATCTCAGGAACTACCGGTCCGATTTGAAAAAAAAATTTCAGGTTTAGATAGGTCATTATTTGACTATAGGCTATATAACATCACGCTATGAGCCACGGGAGCGGAGCAGTTGCCCTAAATAATGCGGGGGTTATATAAGAGAAAAGAGGGCTTGTCACCTCATAGACAATAAATAAACACAAAAACTCTTAATCTCACAGCAGAAAAAAACACAAAAATTTTATATCAATGTAGAGATTCCATTCAAATCAAATTAAAAACGTATGATCGCTTTTAATAATTTCCCAAAGAAATTTCTTTCATTCAGAAAACGTAATTTTTCGCCGCGTCATATTTCACATCTGACGCGTCATCACCTCAGCTGTCACATGGGTGTACGACATCCAATCATGTCGAGCGCTCGCTATAAATACGCGTGATCGCCGCGGTTGATCACAATCCTATCGAAATAGAACGAACATACTTTTCTTAAATGATGACATGTTACGGACATTCGTTACACGAGTGTAGACGACATATTTCCGGCGATTGGACCAGTTTTACTATCGATAGCGGCAGAATTACGCTCATTTGAACCTGAAGAGATATTTGGGCCTCTTTATATCGGTGTCTTTTCAGAAAAATCCGTCACTTGTAATAAGTTCTGTATTGCGAATGAGTTTACAAATGGCAGAGCGTAATACCCAGGTCGAATTAATTCATTTCTGATGATTCCAGCAAGCAAAGCACCGTACTTTTCAAAGGGAGTGTTTCTGTTTTTTTATGTCATTTCATCATCATGGCTGTCTAGAGACGTCTATTGATGGACATATACCAGGGTAGTCACAAGTATGAAGCTGCCTTTTGGGAATGGTGTAGGGTACATAATGTAGGTGTATGGATACATGCAATACCAGTGTAGTTAAAAGATCGTTGCCACTCTTTGGAATAGTGTTGGTACATAATGTAAGTGTATGGGATACATGGGTACAATACCAGGGTAGTAGGTGTATGTTGTTACCTCGGCAGGGCAGCGCAGCGAGAGCGGCGAGCAGCAGCGCCGCTGTGGCCGGCGCGCACATCGCTCCTACATCCTCACACACACTGCAACAACACACAACACTGTCATCAATATTTGTTATTTGCCAAGTTCAGATAACAAAAACATAACATGACTAACAAATAAAACATAACATGACTAAACATAAAGATGACTAACAGACTGCTGCATACGGCACTACTATTAAAACCGGTCTGACAACGCCGGTCTGAAACTGAGTCAAAGCCCTAAGCCCTCGATCCCGGCTGTCAAGAAAATCTTTAACAGTCGTTAGGGCAAGCAGTACCATAACTCTTAAATACTGACATTGCAGCATTGGTCCAAATCATGGGTATAATAAAACTTTCCCCATGGGTTACGCAAGTCAGACGGCATACCCTCTGTATAAAAGCTTGTATTCTGTCAAATCTGCTTAGACCAGTAAGCAGACTTTGGGCTCCGAGACAAAATGTTTGGATACAACCAGGATAATGCTAGGATAATAATAATACCATACATGATGTGAATGTAGTTAAGGTTCAGTTTTGATTGTTGGGCTTCTGAATTAAATACACACGTCTTTACTGTATTGAGATTTTATTTGTACTGGTTAGGTGAATATTAGTTTTAATCGTACCAAACATACCGCCCAGCAAAAGGGATTTTAAATACCTTTTACAGGTGTTAAAAGAAATGAACAATTATACAATCCAAGAGCATGCAATTCAGAATTCAAGAGAAATTCAATTAATCTTGTTGGCTTTAACTTACTGATATAATACATAATTATGTACTTTGAAATCGACTACAACATTAGTTTTATTTGCAAAAACAAATTGAGAGCCTGATTGTAATTATAAAGCTAAGCTATCATAGCAAATACCTATATTAATATGAATTAATTAACAATTTATTTGAATGTGACGGTCAATTAATTATTTTGAATTAACTGTTATCAATTGGTAGAAGGCAAAACTTTGAGATACATCTTTTAACTATGTTAGTGGCGCTCTTCACGCTATAAACCCTGGTGATGCCATCGGGTCCAGGATGTTTGTCCACAATGCGTCCTAGAGGCCTCTTCCCAGATGGTAAGGCTTCAGTTTTGATAAGAACAATTTGGCCAATCTCAAATTCTTCTTGCCTCTTTAACCATTTTGGTCTTTGTTGAAGTCTGGAAAGGTACTCAGTTTGCCAGCGATGCCAAAAGTTTGAAAGCAATTTTTGACAGTATGACGATGGCAAATCGTGATAATCATGATATAGAAGTATCATTCAGACTTGGTGATGGTATAGTAACTGGAGCTTCTTCAATAAAAAAAATGCCCAGGCGTTAGGACATTGACATTTTCTAAGTGAGTCATCTAATGGGTACAGAGGGCGTGAATTCAGGCACGCTTCAACTTGACAGAGCAATGTACTCATTTCTTCAAATGTCAAGTTTGTATTCGTGATCCGTTTGAGGTGATATTTCATAGACTTCACCCCTGCTTCCCATAGACCTCCAAAATTAGGGCTGTATGCAGGAATGAAATGCCATTGCCGACCGTCGTACACCAGTAGATTGCATACATCTGCGAACTCAAGGTGTGCTTCTTTAAAAGCTTCTGCGAGCGCTTTGTTGGGCTCCGACGAAGGTTCGACCTTGGTCGCTCCACAAGTGACTACATATTCCCCGACGAGCAACGAAACGACGAAAGGCTCCTATGAAAACTTCTGCCGTCAGATCTCTCACCAGCTCAAGATGAATAGCTTTTGTCGACATGCATATGAATATGGCGATGTAGTATTTATTCGTCTTCGCACCTTTCCTTTAGACATCAAGACATCATAAGGACCTGCAAAGTCTACGCCACTGTGAAGAAATGGTCGGGCTGGTATTACTCGCACCTTTGGCAACTCTCCCATCAATTGTGTGCGAGATCTTGCACTTAACTTCGCACAAACTAAGCATTTGTGTATATATGCTTTTATTACACATTAGTTGTACTCCACCGTACAGAGTTTCTTTATGAGCGTTAGCAACCAATAGTGAGGTAAGTGAGTTCTTATTGTCTAATACTATAAGGTGCATATATTCATGTTTTATATAAGCGTTATTCAATCTGCCGCCCACCCTGAGTATCATTTTAGCATCTAAGTATGGATTCAGTGCCTTCAGACAACTTTTATTTTTAATCTTATTCCTTTCCAGTAAATCTCTAATTTCTTCGTGAAATGTAATATTTTGTGTGATCCTTATACAGGTCTGCAAGGAATTTTCCAGCTCGTCAGGGGTAATTGGCGAATCAATATCCTGGTAACATTTTTTCTTCAATCGTAGAAATCTCTTAGTATAGATAATACTTCTCAATAGTTCAGGTAAGTTATCAAAATTTAAAAAATTTTCATATGGTGACGCTGTTTTTTCTGTTTCAGTTATGAAGTAAGTATTAATGGTTTTCCTTTTCTCTACCTCTATATTTTTATCGACTATTGTGCTCATTTGTATTTATTTCTGTTTCAGATGTTCGGGACCGTGCCAGCAAAGCATGTAATTTCTCAATTCAGGAGCCAACATTCCTCTCGAGGCGACGTCTGCTGGATTGTGTTGTGATTCAATGTGATGCCACTTGTTTCCGATATTATCTAGTATAATGATCACTCGATTTCTAACAAACTTTTGCCATCTGTTGGGATCTCCATTAAGTCATGATAGCACTATCGTTGAATCAGTCCAACAGAATATTTGACTCTTTGGGATGCGCATTGCTTCACTGATATGTTTCAACAATTTCGACAGTAGAACGGCTCTGCATAGTTCCAGTCGCGGAAGAGATAATGTTTTAACGGGAGCTACCTTTGTTTTTGCAGCGATGATGGCAGTCTGATAATTACCGCTGACTCCTCGGACTCTCAGGTAAGCGACTGCTGCATAGGCTTTCATTGATGCATCACAATACCGATGAATGATAGCATCTGTTAGGGTTTCTTTGGTAGCGTGTAGCCACCTACATAACTTTATGTGCTTTATGTCTTCAAAACTGTTTTTATATTCATCCATTCAGTTTTTGTTTTAGGTGAAATTTCTTCATCCCATTGAACCATTTGAAGCCATAGCTTTTGAATCATGATCTTTGCCGACAGCAGTTTAGGAGTGAGCCAACCAAGAGGATCAAAAAGTCGTTGAACTTCTGCTAATATTCTTCTTTTTGTGATAATTTCAGATGAGGGTGGTAACTTAACATTGTATTTCAGTACATCTTCTCCCATGTTCTAAGATAAGCCCAGTGTCTTTATTAAACCGTCCAACTTGATATCAATATTAACGTGGGAGCTGAACTCCTATGGATGAAATTCCTTAAGAAAATCGGAGCTGTTGGATGCCCATTTTTGCAGAATAAATCCTCCTTTCCCAAGAATCTCTTTTACCTCTTTAGCAACCTTAATTGCTTTTGGAATCGTGTCCTGAGACAACATCAAATCGTCCATATAAAAATCGTGTCTAATAGTATCTGTTGCTTCAGGAGAGCTGTCGCCTTCATCAATTGCAACTTGGTGTAAGGTCTTGACTGCAAGTTAAGGTGCAGATGCCGTGTCAAACGTGATGCGTAGAAGCCGGTATTCTTTGATGGGCTCATCTGGACTATCACGCTAAACAATTCTCTGGTAATCTGTATCTTCCTTTGAAACCAGTATTTGTCTATACATCTTTTGTATGTCGGCTACAAACGCAATCTTCTTCAGGCGCCAACGCATGACAAGTGACCTCATGTCATATTGAAGTTGTAGTCCAACTAGTAGCTCATCATTGAGTGATATGTTATTACTACCCTTGTGAGATCCATCGAATACTGGTCTGACTTTTGTAGTCTCACTTTCTTCTTTAACCACTGCGTGGTGTGGTAAATATACTGCTGGTTTATTCAATTCATCTCTTGGAACTTCCGCCATGTGATTCATCTCACTGTATTCATTAATTGCTTTTGTTTATTCTTTTTTCGGATCTTCATTCTTTGTGAAACGTTTCTCTAAGTGTAGTAATCTTCTTATAGCTCCTTCCTTTGTATTACCATGGACTGATTGTGGTTCTTTGATTTTAAATTGTAGTTTGACTATGTGGTGTCCGTCTTCATTTCGTGTATATGTGTTTTTGTATATTTTCTCGCATTCTTCTTCTTCTTTGGTGAGCTTGTCTTTTGTGTCGATTACAACTTCCCACATAGTTTTTAATATATTATCCAGATCTAACGTTTGATGCATTACAAGTTACAAGTATATGTTTCTCTGAAGATTGTGCTTGTGTCATTCCAAATAAGATCCATCCCAAGCTTGTATTTTGGGCACATGGAGAGCCAGGTGGACCTTTGATTATATCAGCCTTCAGGATTTGAGAACAAACTTCTACTCCTAACAGAATCAGAATCAGATTCATCCTTTTGACCTTTAACAGTTGTGCAGCTCGTTCAGTCAAGAAATTTGCTTACGAACCTTGGTCGACTAGAGCATGCAATATTGTGCTATATCCCTGATCATATGTCACTCGAACCAATGCTGTGGCAAGCAAAGCTGTTGACTTCTCTGACTTAAAGTGCGTAGATATTGCTACCTCAGGTTCATTGGTATGTTCCGCCTTTTGTTGTTGTTGTTCTTCTTCGACTTGACTGTGGTGAGTTTTCAAATTGTCTGATTGACAGCCGCTGGATTGGTGTAATAACGTTTGATGGCGGCGGTTGCATTTTCTGCAGGACATTCGATTGCGACATTTCATGACAGAGTGTCCTGACATCAGACAATTGAAGCATAAATTGTTTTTCTTAATAAAGTCACTGCGTTCGCTTGGTTGTAAATTATAGAATTCCTTGCAATGACACAAGGTGTGGTCAGCGTTTCACATACTGCATGCTTTGTTTGACGATAGAACTGCCTGCTCTTCTATTAATGTGGTATGGAATGTCTTTGTTTTCATAACCATCTGCTCCCTCTTAACTGCAGGCTGCACCATCTCAAGTGTACGGTACTTAGTCTCAAGGAACGTCCTTAATTCATCCCAAGTACGTAGCTCAGCAGCTTTTTCCTTGTAAGATTCCTCTTCCCAGGCCGTGTCTACATCGAGCTTCTGTATAACTAAATAAATAATCAGCTGATCCCAGGACTCGGTAGGTAATTCTTGATTTTTCAGACAATTTAAACACTGAGAGGTCGTATCTAAAAAGTTTTTAATTTGTGTAGCTGATGGCGTGCTAACTTTCTTCTGGGTAAATAATTTCTGCAGTACGGAGTTGACTATCATTCGTTTATTTCCATAACGTTGTGCAAGTATGTTCCAAGCCTGATCATAATTATTGTCGGTGACGTTAACGTGTTTCAACAGTGCTTTAGGTTCACCGACAAGGCTCAACTTCAAGTAGTGTAACTTCTGAACATTACATGAAGACGTGTTGTTATGTACCAGCGAGGTGAACATATCTCGAAACGTAGGCCACTCGTCGTAACACCCGGTAAAGGTTGGGAGTTCAATACGCGGTAACTTGACACGTGGCTGCGACGATGTTAATTCATATGTTTGAATGTTTGTTGTTTTTGAAGATATCGACTCCAACATGTCTTTCAAATCGCCTTGTAAACATGAATATAAATCTTCGACAAGAAAATAATCTTAATTTGCAAAATAAGAAACATCATTACGTTTACTTTTAGGCGTGCACTTCACTAATTCTTGATGTGTTGTATTAAACATTCGCCAGTAGCCTTCTAAACATTGTAACTTTGTTTCTATATAACCTTTTGTCAACCTTTGCTTCGGACATTTCTTGAGATTACTTTGTGTTGTATCTTCTTGGGTTTACGCGAATGTTACACATTGAGATTAAACTACAGTTTACGGATTTTATCGCGATGTATTGGTTTCACTAAGTTATTACATTTGAAACTAATGATCTAGAAACTACATTTTTAATTTATTACTAGCCGATTTTAATTTCAATTACTTTGTGTTTTTTGCAATAATAAATAGGTATCTTCTAACGAATTAACTAGCTGTTGTTGTTCACTAGTTAACGGTACACTCATTGTTCACGTAAAAGTCTTATAAACACTCGCAATAATCTTGAAATGCACCAAAAGTTTATGTTTAATAGGTTTGTTTACAAGTTATTATAACGTAATAAAACTATCTTCGCTAAGTAGCTTAAAATGTGCACACAAGACGACACCTCGATCGCTCAGGTAGTCGGCCTATTGTTCTCGTGGCTCGCCGGGTCGCCCGTGTTTACTATGCCAGATGTTATTTTCTATGCGGCTCGTTTGGACCATATCTGAATGTGGTTAATGTTCAGTTTTGATTGTCACTTTACTGTATTGAAATTTTATTTGTACTGGTTAGGTAAACATTAGTTTTAATCGTTTATAGGGAACGAATAGACCGAACACATGAATTCGTAATTATTTTAAGTATGTACTTATCATTCAAATAATCATTTGAATAATTTTCAGCTCTTTTACAGGAGAGATAGTAAGTGTTTTTAAAAGAAATACCTACACGTACATAAGTATTCAAAGTTTCGTAGCTCTTAACATCTCGATGCAATTTCCATCGCTCCCTAAAAAAATCTTTGGTATAAATTGAAGGAGATTGTTTCACCGCTTTGTTGTAAATAAAACATGGCTGTTTATAATGCTTATTAGTATGATTGGCAGAATCGCAAGGCGTGGGGCGCTTCAAACTTTCGTACGTTCCTGAAAATCCCAAAATCGCTCGCTGAATAATTCATATTTTCCTTAAATAGAATTAAAATTTACGTAAACAGGTGAGATTTGAACAGAGTCCACGGATTTTTGTTTCTTATAATAATTTGATTGTGTAAAATTTATGCTACATGGGTAAAATATTAATATTTTGTAGAAGGTAGGTATTAACAATTAATGACTTTAGTTGAAAGTTAGAGCGTTTCCAGGTATCTCACGGTTGAATCGCTTCACAGAGGTCAATGATGAAAATAGGCCCATCTAAGTAGCTTTGATTTAGTCATTTGGAGTATTTAGCAAACACGTCTCATTATTGGTTCCTAAGTGGATGTCGGGCTTCAAGGCGAAAGCTTTAGAGCAACTAGATAACAATGATGATAATACAATAATATAATATTCTACCACATTCACACAACACCATCTAGTCCCAAACTAAGCAACTATGGGTACTAGATAATGGATAAACATACTTGGATACTTTTTTTTGTAAATACATACATATTATATATAGCAACACCCAGACCAAGACAAACATCCATGTTCATGCACACAAATGTTTGACTTGTGCGGGAATTGAACCCACGACTTTCAGCTTAGCAGTCGCTTACACTCCCGCTGCGCCAACCGGTCGTCATAACAATGATGATGATGGTTATCAAACCGGAAGAACTGGACTTAAATTTGAAATACTGCTAACAACAACTATTAAAGGATATTATAGTGATAGCCTTATGGAGATACCCGACTCAGATTTATTCGACACGAGATCACGCCAAATAGCCAGATCTTGAAAAATCATTCACAAAGACGGACAGGATACGCAGGGCCTTCATTTTATAATATGTATTGATTGTACAAATCCTGTGAAACTGTAAAAAATATTGTAATAAGAATAATTGGTACGAATTTTTTGATCAAAGAATTCACAGATAACTACTAAGCCGTAAATTCCCAGCGCGAACAATTACAATAAAAACTATTTCAATTACTTGCCTGGACAACTCCCAAAACGCAAATGCAAGTGAACAACAATTAAAACAGTACTATCAGCACCATTCAATTCACAAATAACAGTAGCACAAAGTTGTGTGACTAAATGACTACGAACAATTAGTGTTGATTAATTTTCTAACTGTACTTTAAAGGTCATGGCGTACTGTACCGGCGCTGGAACTACTAATATATCTGTATAATCTATGGCCAGAAGGTAACAGTTACGTCACGGCGCTGTCATGAATTGTCTACTACTACTGCATTAACCATAGCATCGCCGTTCGTTATTGATCATAAAGTTAAGCGACGTTCATACAGATCACCCCGTCGATGGGTGACATACAACACATGAACATACATGCACAAATTTCAATTCCTTGCGCTCAGTATTTTCGGCTGCACCTTGTCTGTCAGTTATTCAGTAATGCAAGTTTTTTATATAAACAGATAACAAGTAAATCGCTGAGTTAAAACGGCGCTAATTAAGCATAATGTGTGGTAACCTTAAAACTTCGGACTATGCTAGATGTAGGAATCTAAATAGGCCTAACAAGTTGATTCGGCAACTTCAGTGCAAGGAAAGTTCTATACTTGGGAACTGGGATACAATGGGAACCGAGCTATTATGAAGTGGCAGATTGACAGTACTGTGGCAAATAAGGCAAAATGATAGTTTGGGGTTCTGTTGTGTAATTCATAAGGTTTTGTTAACAAAGAATAGGCCTGTGTCCACTAAGGATAAATCAAACGGCTCAAAATCTAGTTAACCCTGCGAACAAAATCACGGTGTATAATATATCGCCTATATACCTGTATTATAAATTTATAATGCAGCGATAGCCTAGTGCAGAGATCAACTGACTGAATCATGAAATCGTGTCATCTACATTATTAAACATACCGCCTTAATGATAATACACGACGGAGCTAAGATATCGTTAGCGTTGTCTCCTAGTACCGACAGTTCCGAACAAAATTATATAAATAATTGTGAAGACCAAGTGAGAGTAGTTGCCGAAACCCCCACTTCTTGAGACTTTCCGTAATCACGGCCGGTGTCACCCATACCAAAACGTCAGTTCAAATAAGAAGTACTTTATTTCATGAAATTACACGATATAGTCTCGTGCCATCAATTTGAGTACTATAAAATATTACCGATTCTGTTTCTCGCTGAGCGACTGCCATCTGTTTATCACAACCAGAAAAGATAGCTATATCGAATGATTTAGTGCAGAGGCAGTCAATCTGAGGGTACTGACACCTCCACAATGACTGTATTCTTTATGAATGACAAGACCAAGAGGACGTGCTTTCTAAGGTAAGGAGCTAGTGGCAGTCAACAATTTACAACGTAGATCTTTCGAGAAGTCAATCACGCGGGGAGGAAGAATAAGCTCTTGCATTTAAACACGTGACCCTCTGCTTTGCAGTTTATGGCTGACCGGGTATGATTGTCACACGGGTTGGTTGTCACAGAGGTCATAATAGAATATCGAGTGGTCGAATAAGTCCATTAAACGGCATGTCGCAGTACGCTGACATGAGGTACAAACGGATGTGCTACTCCTTCGCTTCTACCACGACGTTTAATTGTCTGTTATGGCCTCTGTGACAACCAACCAGTGTGACAACCATACCCCGCCTCCCTACTCGTTTCCTGAGGCTTCGCTCTTTGACAATGACGAATATCTAATCTTTATGGTTTAGTAATATCTTCAAAGTTCTATAATCTTAATATATAAAATCGTTGCGTTACTTACTGACTGACAGACACGCTACAGCCGAAACTTGGCATGTATGATCCTTGGGGACCGTAGGGGTGCATTAAGAAGGGATTTCCCGAAATTCCCACGAGATCGGCCAAAACGGGTAAATTAAAAAAAATGCAGGCGTAGCTGCTGGCGTCCTCTAGTAATTTATATACTTTCAACATTATCTGCGCACCAATTCTACATTATTAGCTCTACTATGGAATTGGTCCTCTACAAACATTTAAGTCATATAATCACTATTCAACACGTGTAACCTTTCGTTTCTACAATTTCAGAGAATAATTAAAATAATAAAATCTTCCCTGGACAAACCGCCCCTTTTGCAAAATAAATACTTACTACTTATACGAAATAAAGAATCGTAAATTCTTTTATATATCTTTTAATTAATACGTAGCATTGAAGACGTTGGTAAAACGACCTGTGAGAAAGTAAATATGTAAAAAAAATTACGTCTAATGAACTTAAAACAGCTCCCACAACAGCGACAAAAAATACAATTACCATAAATAAATTATTCACAACATAATTCCAGTTCATAAAACTGGAGTGCCGCCTCAGCGGTTCAGCCGGGCTACGAGACGCATTACACCTTCTATAATCTCATTTACTCCATGCATAATGAGCCATCAGGCTACGATAGCTCAACGGCTAAGACATATGGCTCAGTCTACTCCGTGTACTTCACTTCTTAAGAACAAATATTTTGCATATACTTTCTTGCTTAGGTAGCGGCTTATCAGTTGACTGTGGTAGGGAATAGTCTGAGGTAAGATATGAGACGTCGAGGTGTCATCAAAATAAAAGTATAACTGTGAGTCACAATCAGGAGGAGCAAAATATTGTAACTTGTTAGCGCGCATATGAAACCTTACTAAATAAGATCTAAAAGACACTTTGTAGCGCTCGCGTGTATATGAAAACGTATGATTAGGCTTTATCTTTTTATGGTTCTTATTTGTATTTATATAATGTACATTTTCTAAATAATTTTCATTATGCCCAGGTATATTATAGGGCATACTTTATAGTAAAATTCTAGTGTTTGACTCAATATGAGCGTTTCTTTGCTTCAAACCAGTCTCAGGATAATTCAGTTAATAGCCATAACGAATGTCAAGGTCTTTATGTCGGCCGAAACTGGCAGATTAACATGCTCTAAGCGGCGCGACGTAAGCCACAATTGCCAATTTAACACGCATATAATTTCGAAAAGCTGGTAGCGAGCACAGCGCTCATCTTGGCTTGCAGAGGCTATGTCGGTTTGAACCCACGTAGCTTCTAAGCCAAAAAGTCATCAGTAGGATACCTACTGATGACTTTTATACTTAAATATCGACTCCTTTCTTGGCCATCAAATGAAGACCATTTTGTTTACAATTTAACGAAACGTCTCCAGTAACCTGAAAGCATGGGTTCACCATCCCATATAGCTGTTCTAATACATTTTATGTTGCACCTTTTTCGATTGAGCGTCCATTCACATAAATATTGGCTCGTTTTAGCCAATATAAATCAAGCAATTACCGGTCCTTTCTTGTGGACGTCAAATAACCGTCACCTGCCAATATTGGAAAGCTTTTAAAGCGATTGAGATTATTTCTTTACTAAACTTTAAGTGCATTGAGTACTTTGAAAACAGTAACTGGTAATTTTCTAAATACACCAATCGAAGATTTATTTTATGTAGTTTAAATTAATTGTAACTTAATGTACTATTGGGTTTTAAGACTCTTTTTATGGCAATCTGTCTAGATGGCGTTCGGCAATAAGTAGGTATACTCGTCAGTTATTTTAATAGGTTTGCGAGGTATACATTTATATTCTTCGTTTTTTTGCGGAAATAGTGTAAAAGTGTTGGCTGTAATATGCTGCTATATGTGTTTATTTTTTTCTTGATTCCTTTTTGTCCAGTTTAATACCTAAGTCATATTTTTGGTAGCTGAGGGTTTTATTTCTAACATTTCAGGGAACTTTGTATAATTTGCGGCTGTGAGTTGGCAAGCGTATCCCTTAGTTGTGTATAGTATGTTTTACTTGGCTTTACTTGTAATGAGAAGTGATTTTCAATGGCAATTGACAGTTTCAGTTCTTTAGTATATAAAGTTAACTGTATGGCATTTTTGGTCTTGAAATATTAATATTATAAGGTATTTTGTTAATTTGGACTGATTTGATTGAGATTTCATAAAATCTGTTCATCACTTAGCGTTCTAAAAGTTTTTAGACTTTTATTTCGCTGAGTTGTGAAAATAATTTGTACATGACAGTGTTGTTTCATCGAATTTGATGCGTCTGTAATCCAACCATGTCTTTTTGTCTAAATTGTTCTGTATTTTGCGAACAGTTTGATTCAGTTTGTATCTTCAGCATGTTTCTATGTTAACGCCATCAGGTATTTTCAAGACTGCGGTGTGCGATACACTTATGGCCCCATTACACTGCCTATGAGATGGTAAGAATGAAGAAGATATTGAAAGGAGAGTTAATGCAGGTAATAGTGTGAATGGAGCTCTGAAAGCGTTTATGAAGAGTCAAAACGTGTCCAAAAAGGCACGTTTGGCTGTACATAGAGGCGTGTTATTGCCTACCCTTATGTATGGTAGTGAAAGTTGGGTATGGCAGAAGAGATTTGAAAGTAAAATAAATGCTGTAGAAATGAGAGCACTGAGAAGTATGTGTGGTAAATCTTTGCTATATATACTTGCGTCTTCAGTGGAGGAGTTGCAGGCGATGGTAACAATCATGCATGGTGCGTTAGAGAGGAAAGGAATGAAAGTGAATGTAAGTAAAACGAAAGTTATGGTTTTTGAAAAGAAGGAATGCGTTACGGCTTGTAATGTTATGATCGATGGACAGCGAGTGGAGCAAGTGAATGAATTTGTATATTTAGGTACGCTGTTTACAAGAGATGGTAAGAATGTAGAAGATATTGAAAGAAGAGTTAATGCAGGTAATAGAGTGAATGGAGCTCTGAAGGCGTTTATGAATAGCCAAAACGTGTCCAAAAAGGCACGTTTGGCTGTGCATAGAGGGGTGTTAGTACCTACTCTTATGTATGGTAGTGATAGTTGGGTATGACAGAAAAGTCATGAAAGTAGAATAAATGCTGTAGAAATGAGAGCACTGAGAAGTATGTGTGGTGTGTCTTTGACCGACAGAGTAAAGAATTGTGTGATACGAGAGTGGTGTGGGGTAAAAGAAGATGTAGTGACAAGCATTGAGAAAGGCATGTTAAGATGGTTTGGGCACATGGAGAGGATGGATGACGATAGACTGACAAAGAAGATATATAAGGCAAGTGTGAATGGAACAGGACAAAGGGGAAGACCTAGGCGGACGTTCTCTGACCAGATTGGAGACATCCTGAAAAAAGGACAAGTCAGAAGTACCCTTAACAGAAGAGCATGCATGAGAAACTTGATGGGAGTGAGTGAAGCAAGTGAGGTATGTCAGGATCGTTGCAAATGGCGTTCCGTAGTCTCTGCCTACCCCTCCGGGAAACAGGCGTGAGTCTATGTATGTATGTATGTATGTACACTGCCTGGCGGTACTCCTGCTTTGATTTCTTATAAGTATTTTTCGACTGAAATAAAAGTGTCCAACGAATAGATAAGTTTTAATTAGTTTATAGTAGAGAAAAACGTAGTATCGAATACCGATGATATTTCCATAGAGTAAGCTATAGAATCAAAATACACGACACAAGTTCCCCCCGTGGGATCTCCACCTTGTCGTCGTGGGGGGGCTTAGTAACCGTGGATTTGATTTTCTCCCACGGTGAAGCTAAGCGGGATCCCGGGAGGGGACGCTCCACGTGGGCTTGCGTGAGGCCTGCGTAGGATGCGTCCATAGGTGCGGGTGCGGGGGACAGTTCTGTCTGTCCCTCGCAGTCGGGTGCGGTCGCGGGAGGAGAGGCGTGTCGATGTTGCGTTGCCGCGCGCCCTATCTCCTGCGACCAAATGGGGGCGCACCATCGTTGCGTCGCGGTGGGGCCGCAGAGGAAGAGGAGATGCGGTGTTGCGTTGCCGTCCTCCCTATTCTTTGCGGCCGCTGGGTGTTTTGGCGGCGGAGCCCAACACCTTCATCCGCCGCCAAGGGGGTTTCGTTCGGGGCCCGCCTGACCATCTGGCGGGCCAATACCCGTCGGGGGGTAGCGAGGAATGCTTTGGTGAAACCCTACCCTCCGACACATGGGTACATGAGGAGCACGGGTTGGTTTTTAGTCAGTAAGAGTCTGACAGTCCCCTTCGTCCTTCCCCCCAGGGCGAAGGGACTCCATGAGGATATTCCAACCCGACACCAAAAAAAAAAAAGGCCCTTTAATAGTAGGTTTTACCCTGCTTCGATACAACATTTTCACAATAAAGCTAACGAAACCAGACAAGTGTGCAGATAATGTAAATACCTATCTTCCAATTAGCTTGCTGCCCTTCCACCAAATTTAACTGTAAAATATAATGCAATTTACTTGTAATACGGATAGCACCATATTAATTATAATATGCCGTCCATACAATGACCACAAAAGACATATGCTGAAATAAAGTAGTGATGTAATAAAGGCCCCGGAAGTTCCTAAAAGACTACGGAAGGGATGCCCAGAGAGTAAGGTACCCAGTAATTAATGTTCGTATAGGTCTGTAATTTGGATGAAGGTTACGCGTTTCTATAAGATTTATGTTTCTGAATTTAAGGTAGACTATAACATCAAGACGTCTTCGACAGATGGAAGAAACCTAAACCGGAAGATCCGGAAGCTGGTGCGACGTGACCTTCGATGTTCCAATACCCGCGTCATTACGGCTGCGATTGAACAGAATCGAGGCACCAAAGTCTTCGCTCGCCAGCTTGGTAGAATTCATCTGTCGAAACTCAATACTGCGAATGGCAAAACCGTAACCTCCGAGTCCGAGATTCTCGCTGAAATTGAGAGTTTCTACAAGGACTTGTACGCATCACGGATGCCTAAACCCACGAGACCCAGCGATGATGACCACAGAGCCCAACTCACGCGCCATTACACGAAGGACATCCCTGATATCAACCAGGGCGAGGTAAGAGTGGCTCTTGAGCAGCTCAAGAACAAAAAGTCTCCAGGGGATGACGGAATCACCACAGAGCTCTTAAAAGCTGGTGGGACAGCAGTTCTGAAAGAGCTGGCGAGCCTGTTTAATTCCGTTATCCACCAAGGCCTAACACCTCAGGCGTGGAGTAGGAGTGCGGTGGTTCTGTTTTTCAAAAAAGGTGACAAAACCCTGCTGAAAAACTGCAGACCCATCTCACTCCTGAGTCACGTCTACAAGTTGTTCTCGAGAGTCCTAACAAATCGCCTCGCCAGAAAACTCGACGATTTCCAGCCACCGGAATAAGCCGGGTTTCGAAAAGGCTACAGCACCGTAGACCACATCCATACTGTTCGGCAGATTGTACAGAAGACCAACGAATACAATCAGCCGCTGTGTATGGCTTTCGTGGACTACGAGAAAGCCTTCGACTCCATCGAAACCTGGGCGGTTCTGGTTGCTCTGCAGCGGTGTCGCATCGATTGGCGCTACATCGAGGTGTTGAGATGTTTGTACGACACGGCCACTATGACCGTCCAGCTCCGGGACAGTAAAACCAGCCCCATTGAGTTGCGTAGAGGGGTGAGGCAGGGGGATGTAATATCCCCTAAGCTCTTCACCAACGCACTCGAAGACGTCTTTAAGACGTTGGACTGGACTGGACGGGGCATAAACATTAATGGCGTACATATCCCACCTTCGGTTTGCCGACGATATCGTCATCGTGGCAGAGAGCCTGAAAGAGCTGAGCGAAATGCTGCACAGCCTTAATGGAGCCTCTCGACGGGTCGGTCTCGGCATGAACTTCGATAAAACCAAGATTATGTTCAACGAACACATTGTTCCGGGACCGGTTTATGTCGACGGATCAATGCTCGAGGTTGTTCAAGAGTATGTCTACCTTGGGCAAGTAGTCCAGCTTGGTAGAAACAACTTCGAGAAAGAAATCAACCGCAGGATCCAGTTGGGTTGGGCAGCGTTTGGCAAGCTACGTCGAGTTTTCTCTTCGCCCCTACCGCAATGCCTGAAGACCAAAGTCTTCCACCAATGCGTCCTACCTGTTATGACGTACGGTGCCGAGACGTGGACACTCACAGTGGGACTAGTCCACAAACTAAAAGTCACTCAGCGAGCTATGGAACGGGCTATGCTTGGCGTCTCTTTGAAGGATTAAATCCGAAACGAAGTTATCCGACAAAGAACCAAAGTTACCGACATAGCTCACAGAATCAGTAGACTCAAGTGGCAGTGGGCTGGCCATATCTGTAGAACGACTGATGGCCGATGGAGCAAGCGTATCCTAGAGTGGAGACCACGTCTCGGCAAGCGTAAGGTAGGGCGGCCCCCGGCTAGGTGGACCGACGACCTGAAAAAGGTGGCTGGGACAGACTGGATGCGGAAGGCTGAGGACCGTGTACTGTGGCGCGTGTTGGGAGAGGCCTATGTCCAGCAGTGGACTGCGATAGGCTGATTAATAACATCAAGCAGCAAAAGCAGCGACAGCTGAGTGGAGAGACCGACAGACTGCTACGCAGAGGATCACGGGTTCGAATCCACGGCACGCACCAATGACTTTTCAGAGCTAAGTGCGTATTAAATTGTTAATTATCGCTTGCTTATCGGTGAAGGAAAACATCGTGAGGAAACCTGCATGTCTGAGAGTTCTCCATAAGGTTCTCGAAAGACATGTGACGTCTGCCAACCCGCACTTGGCCAGCGTGGTGGACTATGGCCTTACCCTTCTCATAGTGAGAAGAGGCCCGTGCCCCGCAGTGGGACAGTATAAAGGGCTGATGATGATGATGATGATAATATCAATGGGATAGTGAGAAACTTTTATAAAAAAAATATTTGTTGTTGCCTACATAGTATGCTTCATCGACAGTTTGTACACATTCTTTCTCCAATTTAAATAATACATAGTCCAGCTACCTAAACTCATATCTAACAGGACTATACTACTTAACATACTATACGGTACAATTTTCCGCATCATGACACAAAAACGTAATAAAAACAGTGTAGCAACAGTTTATGGCGCGTGTGCTTTAGTTCATAAATCGTTGAGTGGTCCTTGGTCACTGTGTTTTTGCATAGCATCCTGTGTGTGTGTCGACAGTTTTCCGCGAATTTATTCACGAAGCGAGCGTACCTCGTCTACTTGTTTATGTTTCTCGTGTGTATGAGAATCCTCGGTGCGTTCAGGTGCTATATCAATAAGTATACAAGTTAGATGGGTTATATAAAATGGCAAGTCAGTGTGGTGATGGAACAAGAATACAAAGTGTCACCACCCTTTTTCGTTCTCTGGGTGTCGTAACAACCTTATATCAACCCTCTGTCCTCCGAGTTTTCTATCCACTCACAGGGCTTTTGTTACTTCAGGAGACTGTATGAAGATATAGATATAGCTTGTTTTTACTTGATCGGAACGTGATGAGGCAATGTTTCATTTTGGTGTAGTTGACGAATTATATAACATAACTTCACGCCTTTATCCTTGAAGGGGTAGGCAGAAGTATTTTACATACCCACACGTCGCCAGTTAAGTTTCGGTCCCCATGTAATAGGGAGCGAGCCTATTGTATCGACCGGGCACATTATTGAGCAAGCGATAATTAAAATTTTAATGCACACATAACTTCGAAAAGACAGAGGTGTGTGCCCGGAGTACCTGGGGATCGAACCCGAAACCATCGTATCGGCAATCCGTTACGTACACCACTGGGCTATCGCCGCTTGACGAATAAATTAATAATAATTCATTTTCAAAGCTCTGTTTTAGGTTATTACCACTACATTTTAAGAATTTGTTTTTCAATAGTATATTACTAGTTTCTTGTCATCTGTCATAATAATGACATAAGTACATTATTCAACTAACTAGAACCATTGCTAGAACTAAGTCTTTTATCGAGAGAGACCACAAACATTAAAATAACAGAAACAAAGAAAACACAATCTTCAAACAACGATTTATGTATCACATAAATTAAACAAAATATTTATTCATTTACCAAACACAAATGTAATGATATAATACACATTTTTTACCAAAATATATGAACGTAGTAAAGAACATAAAGATGAGGACTAAATGTATGTAAATGTTAAGCGTAGAATCTTTTGAAGTTTCATATTTTACGTAAGCTTTTTAATAATATTAGTCAACATAAGAGACTCTTCAAAGGAATTTCAAAGACCTTTCACATTAAAATTAGTACGCAGGAAGGTACTCTTTCAATGTAAGCCATGGCAGAAGAAAATTTGTTGTGTCAAAGAGAACTAAAGTAGGTAAAATATTAATTTTTATTTTTGCAATAAAAGCTTGTATATATGATATACTTAATATTAAAGTTAAATGCTTTACGAATCAGTAATTTATGATTATGATACGCCTATGAATTCCATTGTTGTTTGTTTGTTTTTCGTGTCAGTGTGTGGGCAACTCTGGTGCCGGAGTTTTCAGACCGGCCGAAGGCCTCCGACATGGCCTAACGATCCTTATCCTAGAACCGGGACCGACAGCTAAACGTGCCCTCCGAAGCACGGTAGCGCTCAGATGTAAATGCCACACTTGGTCACCCATCCAAGTGGCGACCTGTGCAAGCGTTGCTTAACTTTGCCGCTCTTTTACGAACGGCAAGCCAAGTCTCGCTATGAGCGTTACTGATTCCATTGATATTACTGATTGAGAATGCTAAAACCCAAATTTTGTAAGGAATTTACTTAAGTATATATGGGCGCAAATTAATATATAATGATTATATTGTTACGAAAATGTTAATAATATTTAAGATTGATATTTAAATAACTATTTGTGAACACAGAACTGAGAACTTCGCTACTTTACAATATTAGACACTGTATTGGCTGCTTAACTGTTTTATAAAGATATGAGATGTATTTAATTTATCGCTTAGTTATTAAGATAACTCCACAAACTTTCAAAGTAAAATCAATTAGTATTAAATAACATTATTCTGACACTTATTTTTACGGTAATAAATAACATGCGTTTATATTTGCATCTTGTTGATAGCGCCATCTTTTGACAATGTTGTAAAGCAGCGTTTGGTTAATAAAATAAATTTGTTATTCGTGTAAAATAAATAATTTGGTGTTGTGCAAAATTCATTACAATATTAATGTCGATTTTTGATTAGTTTATAATTAATCGTACAGTAATTTCAATTATATGTTGAAAAGGAGTTGTTAAACGTTACATTAAGTGTAATGACGGTTAGTTTATAAAAAGAACTGTAGTTCGCATTTTAATTCAATTCTGTGCTAGAAATCGTCCTAAAAAGTACTCTGTGAAATCGTCTGAAAATAAACCAAGTAATATTCCGAGAGTGTTTTTATTATGGAGTCTGGACACCATAACCCCGGCGTATCGCCGACAGCAGCGGTTGGATAAACGCCCCCTAAGAGACTTCGGGATCTACGGTTGGCGCGAGAGTGATGGGTCTCTTGGCTTGGCCGCCATTACCAATGATGACCTGAAGACTGATGCGACAAGCGCTTGGAAGCCGCGTTTCGCGCTAGTCAACCCTGATCGGAGACCACACGGTGTGTCGGAGTTATGGCGAGCACGTCTACACTTCACGTGAGGCCACGTGTGAGCGAGAGCAAGCGAGAGCGACAAAGCGACTACAACGGGGTGCACGCACCGCGGTGTTCTGTGGCGTGAACGCTGTTCTGCTCCGAGTGCTACCAGAGGTTGCAGATGCGGGTTGTTGATGCACTGACCAGAGGTATTTATTTAGAGCTGATTTGATTAGTTTTTTGAGAAACATCCTAATTTTATCATTATGGTGCTTACACGATTACCTACTATCCCCGTAAGGATTACCAGATAAACATTATACAGTCAAAATTACGAACGTTACACCCCAAATAGAACTTATAGGTAACTGTTGTTTATCCACGTTTGGTACATAGCAGTGCTACTGTGCTTATAGTCATGTTATGCCGTCGGCTGGGGCTCTTGTCTGTTTATTAATCGTTAGGCCATGTCGGAAACTTTCTGTAAAACTTACTTATCTACACAAGAAAGAGAAAATAGCTTTGTTGCTATGTGGTTCTACTAATGTAATTATTAGTAAAGAACGGTATAACTGCCCTTTTCAAATTGAAGCTCTGATATAGATCTATTGTATAAATTACCTGATTTTCTTTCAGTTTAAATAAGCTAATTGATGTGCTGAATATGAATACAATTGGTAGTCAATAGGTTATCTCAATAGTAAAACATTAAAGGAATCAAAACATTTATAGCCCTTGGTTACACATTACATAAGGCTAACTAACTGCATTACTTATGGCTAGTGCTCACGGCGCGATTATATGAAGCCTCTCTTGATAAATGACTATCCACCACAAAAATAATTATTTGCATAAAACCAGTAAGTTTCACAGTTAAGTGCATTCAACAAAGCAAATTTCAGGTTTATTATATTAGTACAGATAAATATTCAGAAGGTAGATATAAAAATAAATTTGTGATACACCTTTTTAAGGCTAATATTTGTAAAGTTACAAAATAGGTTTTATTAGTTTGTGGACTCTGTGGGTGCCTACATGATTTCATTTTAACATTATTTTGAAATTGTTACTGTCAACTTGCAGCTCAAGTTAAGGTTATATAATATGACAAGGGAACCCGATATATCTTAATATTTGTCACTTAATTTTATACCTGTATAGAATGATTTGTTCCGACCATGATACGTCCTTGCTTAACCCGAACTACTGAAGCTAGAAACATGAGATCTGGACAGTAGATTTCTTTGTGGACATACATATGCACTCACTTAGGTTCTATAATAGTCCACCTCTAAGCATTTTAGGTTGAAAGTCTTAAGGCAGGTGACTGCTAATCTTTTATAAATACCAAGACTTAGTGTTTTACTTGGTAAATACAATTTATTTTATTTGTGAGTTCATTTGCAAAGTTAGTTGCATCTATATTCAAGATGACAACCAGTGATAAACCAATAAAATTTAGTGCCAACCTTATTGCTTAGCTCTTGTGGGATACAATACAGTTAGAAATATGATTATTAGGATAATGATAAGTGGGTTTAAGGAACATGATGTTAAAATCCATAATATTATCTCTTTTCCCATTTACCACCACCATAATTACTATACACATTAATAATAAAACAATACATAAAATTAAAGTTGAATTACATAATGAAAGAGTAGACAAATGATAAATAAAAACATTCATATCGGAAAGAAAGGTCTATTTTTATAAATAAAATGTTGAATTTATTATAAAATACCAACATCTAAGTGTCTTTATTAACTTTTATGGTTTATTGTAGTAAATTTATAAGCTGAGTGGAATCATTTTTGGAAATAAGACGGCACTACTCTTGCTCTGTAATATTGGTAGCTTGTGAATTTCTCTCTTATGGCTCAGTTGGCAAAGAGTTCAACCATTTCACAGCTTGCAGTATGCCTAAAATTATTCAATATTGGATTCAACATGTTCTTACATGAGTAATAATTTTATTATAGCACTTGTATTTTCCAAATCCTTGGATCTGCATGGTTTGAAATTATTTCATATTTATCACCAACAGTCAGACTGTTCACGACTGAACATAGGCCTCTCTTTGTTCTTGTCATTTTGTTTTCCTGTTTGATGTGGATAAAACTTATTTTGAATATATTAAGTTTTAACTGTTTTATCAAAACTGCAAAATATGGGTATCCTCATAACTTTATATTTGATTATCTAAAAAGGGACTGTCAGACAGAACCTGAGAAAATTCAGATTGTCTTTTGTATTTTACCCTTTGCGTAAAATATGGGCTCCAATACTGTTGTAGCAAAGATAACTATAGACCAATGCACAGGTTGAACATGCCTGATATATAGATATAGCTTAATAGACCGGACCACTTTGTAAGAGTAGAATTTTATTTCATCTACAGTTACGAACGTTCATGGAACTAATATTTGGGTGGGAAATGTTGCCCACCACCTGTCTTTTGAGTGTTGCAGGTTGGTGATGACATCCTGGCAGATGACCTGACCTTAGTGTGAAGAGAGGATGGACGAGCGGTCCTTTACTGATTGGTATGTATGGATGATGGTGGCCCGCCCTTTTGACGTCGGTGGTTTTGTGTGTGGGCTGCGCGCACACATGCCGCACGAGTGCTGTACTGAACTGGAGTCAAGCATTGTTTGCTAACCTTTGTTGCTGATCAACATCGGTGACTGTATGAGCGGCTTGACCGTATGGGCGGAGGATTCGTCAGATACCGATTTACGTGGGGGAACCTCTACCTCCTCCACTGTCGTTGTCGGAACTACGTAATTGCATTGTATTGATATAACTGATCATGACGAACGATGATGATTATTTTATGTTTATGCATTGATGTGTTTATGAGGCAAATTTTGCATTTGTGTTTGAGTAAAATTTTATTTTTCCTATCCAACATCTTTCGCAAAACGCTGGCTGGCCACCATGCGTATCCTTGATCCTGGTCTTGTTGGCTAGATCCCGTGATGGGTGATGCCGTGTGTTGGCTAGATCCCGTGATGGGTGATGCCGTGTGTTGGCTAGATCCCGTGATGGGTGATGCCGTATGTTGGCTAGATCCCGTGATGGGTGATGCCGTGTGTTGGCTAGATCCCGTGATGGGTGATGCCGCGTGGGCTAAATCGACCCTATGTGGGTGATGCCGTTTGTGGGCTAGATCCCTATGTGGGTGATGCCGTTTGTGGGCTAGATCCCTATGTGGGTGATGCCTGTGTGCGCTAGATCCCGTAATCGGTGATGCCGTAATCGGCTTAGCCATGGGTGAAGCATTGTTTGTTAGATCCCGTGATGGGTGACGCATGCCTCAGGCTAAGATCCTATTACTAGGTGAAGCCTTGTAAAAACTTTAAGTTTATTCTGTATGATAAACGCTTATTTATGTAATTTTTATATTTATATTAATTATTTTTGTTTGTTATGCTGTTTATTCTGTAACCGTTAAATAATCAGCGCGAGGAGCGCGCTGGATCAGAATGGCCGTATGGGCGCAAATTAATATATAATGATTATATTGTTACGAAAATGTTAATAATATTTAAGATTGATATTTAAATAACTATTTGTGAACACAGAACTGAGAACTTCGCTACTTTACAATATTAGACACTGTATTGGCTGATTAACTGTTTTATAAATATTGAGTATTTAATTTATCGCTTAGTTATTAAGATAACTCCAGAAACTTTCAAAGTAAAATCAATTAGTATTAAATAACATTATTCTGACACTTATTTTTACGGTAATAAATAACATGCGTTTATATTTGCATCTTGTTGATAGCGCCATCTTTTGACAATGTTGTAAAACAGCGTTTGTTTAATAAAATAAATTTGTTACTCGTGTAAAATAAATAATTTGGTGATGTGCAACTCTGTGAAATCGTCTGAAAATAAACCAAGTAATATTCCGAGACTGTTTTTATTATGGAGTCTGGACACCATAACCCCGGCGTATCGCCGACATATACCTAACAATTTAAATTTTAAAGCATGTATCCGCAGCGCATTTTAGCGACCCACCTAAGATTATAACAACTAAATGAACTGCTCAATTAAGCAAACGGATTAATGTCGGCTCTTATAGACTTTCATCTGTAGCAAATGCTTTTTACTTCGTCTTCACCAGCCTTGTGAAATATATATGTATATTTGATAATCTAACCCATTGCTAACCAGTAACCACTGTACGCAAAGGATAAGAACATAGCCCACCACACAGACATGTGCAGGTTGTTAGACTTCTCATGGCTTTGAACAACTCTCAGACATGCAGGATTCCCCACGAAGTTTTCATTCATCGATTAGCATGCGATAATTAACAATTTAATACCCATTTAACTTCAAAAAGTCAGTGGTGTCGCCATGGGTTTTGAACTCGAGACCCTCTGCGTAGCAACCTATAAGTCTGTCGACTAGTCTATCGAGAAAGAAAAGAAAGAAAGAAAAAACCTTTTATTTTTATAACAGACGAAGGACATGATATAAACAATGTGCGAAATGAAAAGACTACAACTAAGCACAAATCGTACACGCCCATCGTCTGTACAAAAATAACCGCCTGATAAGTCAATAGTAAAATTCATCTTTCAGTTCTCACAACACAGTGTAGATATGCTTTAAGAATTCCTCATGAGATTTCTAATAACCGGCAAACGCACACCACAAAAAATTTTCACGAGCTTTTCAAACGCCTCCTGGTGAGCTTTCAAGATTTACGTCTAAAAACAAAATCTTTTATGTCTCTTAATATTCTTAAGAGCGTCAAAATCTCTTTGAAATTGTACACAGTATTTTAGCTTAAAATATTTTCTTTTGCGAGAAGAACGATCATTTTGACGTGTTTAAACCGATTTACTGTTAATTTATACAGGAAAATGCTTTTTGGATTATGGATTTGTGTGACTGCTTTCTCATCTTAAATATTTAAGTAAGTAGGTATAATGAGTGTACCAATAAAAGTCAGCAATTACTACTATTTATAAAGATGCAGTTACTGAGAATAATATCCTCCACGCATATTTAAATACATAGCTTCATCTTTAGTAACTATGTTATATTTGTACAGCGTAGTTTAGTGATCTATAGGTCTGTTTGAGATTTAAGTCGACGGATGTCTCAAAGAACATTAATATAGTAAGTAAAAGTGTTCAATTCCTATCGTAGGTAGTATTTATCGGTGAGTGCAAGCACCAGAGACTAGTGCCCCCAGAGCTCTCTGTAACCTTATGTCCTTTTTTATTATAGAAGTGAGCATGAGCTATTGACCGCTGCGTCTTCTCATTTTCTCTTTGGGTTGGCATCACTGGTATCTATATGCACTGGTTGCCTTTGGAAGGTTCTTAGCTTACTTGCCAACTACATGAGACATAGTAAAAGACAATGCATATTTATTTATTTATTTCTTTGGATGTCCAACAGCTTATTACAATTTGAGTAACAGTTTCAGTAAGTACCAGATAGCCAATTACAGGTCCCCGCGTTTAAGGTTACATAAAAGATACACACATTTTCTAAAAATATATAGGTAAAGCAATCATATTAGCATAATTTCATTAATAATAACATTAGCACAATTTCTATATAATCAGCAGGCTTAGCTCAGCTAGCAATATAGCAGTCTAAGTAAGGAATTGTCGCACTCATGCGTCGTCTCGCCAGTGGAATACTAGTGCAAAATAAGTCCAGATCCAGATCTTTAACAGTTGAGTTAAAGCTATTGCTCGCTCGATTAAGGAAAGAGTTTTGTCGATAGTTAGAAGAAGATGTAGGCACATGTAAGGGTTTTGCAGATCTTAGCAGCTTGGGTGGTACATTAAGGTTTAGTTTGTGCAGTAATTCCGGACACTTGTTTGAGGCAATCTTGAGAATATAACAGACGTCAGCAATATTTCGTCTATTAGAAAGGGTCAACAGGTGAAACTTCTTACATATATTCAGATATTGACTTGTTTTGAACGATATTTGTAGGCGATAGCATATGTATTTGATAAATTTAATTTGTATTCTCTCAATTCTCATAAGGTACGTGTCGTAACGCGGATTCCATATCTGCGAAGCATATTCTAATATGCTTCTGACAAAAGTGCAGTAGAGAATCTTCCAAGTTTTAGCATTCTTAAAATAAAAAGATGATCGCATAATAAAACCAAGAGCCTTGGATGCCTTTGCAACTATGTTATCTATATGCTTGTCATAGAGTAGTTTTGAATCATGAATAACACCCAAGTAGCGAACAGATTCATTTCAAGGTAAATAGTGGCCTTTTATCATGTATTGGAATGCTAAGTTATCCTTCTTTCGACTATACGTTACTACGGAGCACTTAGAGGAGTTGAAGTCAAGTTTGTTAATGTAATAGTACTGATTGAGGCGTGTGAGGTCCGCCTGAAGTAGCTGTGCGTCAGACAGTGAAGTTATAGCCGCACAGATTTTCATGTCATCTGCGAGGCACAGCAGCTTAGAGTTATGAAAACAGGTTTCGATGTCGTTTATAAATATGTTAAACAGCAAGGGCGCAGTTAACGAGCCTTGAGGAATACCACTGGGAATGGGAACCCAGCTTGATATGTAATTGTTTATTACTACGGCCTGAGTTCTGTTGGTAATGTATGAGGAGAACCATCTAAGCAAGTCGCCCCGTATCCCGATGCGTTGAAGCTTTTCTAACAGTATACTATGACTTATTCGATCAAAAGCTGTGCTATAATCAGCGTATATTACATCCACCTGTTTACCGGCATCCATGTTTTCCGTCAGATAATCGTTAAATAGAATAAGGTTTGAGACGGTCGAGCGACCTCTGAGAAAACCATGTTGTGTTTGGCTAAAGCAGTTTTTTATAGCGGAATACACCTGATTATAGACAATTCTCTCGAAAACCTTTGAAATAACACATAGTTTGGAAATCGGCCTGTAATTCGTGACTTCAGTCTTAGATCCCTTTTTATGGACTGGAGTAATGTATGCTGATTTCCATATGCGGGGATAAGTGCATGTCACGAGAGACTTCTTAAACAGGAGAGTTATAGGAATGGCGATAGAGTTAGCACATCATTTAAGTAAACGAAGATGTATCTTGTCAGGTCCGGCAGGCTTATAGGAATCGAGCTGGGATAAAAGTTTTGTGACTTCTGCAATATCTATTTCCACACTCGAAATATCCAATGTACCGGATGAGATGGGGTCTAGAGCGCTAAGGGAGTTTCCGGTTATTTCACTTGTATCAGGTACAAAAAACGTGGAGAGAAAGTAGGAGGAGAATGCATTGCATATATCATTGCCGTTAGATAGTTACTGTATTTTGATATTTTAAACTGCAGGGCATACCATTATCCTTGTTACGTGATTTCATAAATGACCAAAATTGTTTAGGGTTTTTTTCAATACATTCCTCTGTGGTCTTTATAAAAGAATTGAAGCATTGTTTTTCTAAAGTTTTAGTCCTGTCCCGAAGAAGTTTATATGTCTCCCAGTCAGACCTATTTTTGAAAATTTTAAATCGGGACAAGTATTTGAACTTCTCTTTTATTAATTTTTTTAATGATGGTGTGTACCACTTAGGATACTTGTCGTTGTAAACAGTCCTAGATGGTATAAATTTTTTAATCAGTGAGTTAAGATTAAAATAAAAGTACTCGGTCGCTTCATCCATAGATCTGCTGGAGAATTCTTTATTCCAATCCGTTGCTGTAATCGAGTTGTTAATAGAGTCAAAATCACCTTTGTTATAAAAATATTTAGTGTGAGCTAATGGCTTCAAACCCGGTATGTCGATAGTGGTAGCAGTTATTGTAAGCGCCCAGTGATGAGGATCGATTGGTACTAGTAGAGCGTCGCATTGGGATACTAAATTATTTATATTTGATAACTCTAAATCGAGAATTTTGCTATATTTATTGGTAATTCCATTGTATTGTAATAAATTATGAGTTTGAAGTTCATCAATAAATAACTGCTCATCGTGGCTATGTACATTTGATGCAGATAGGGAACCGTCACCACAAGGTATCCATAAAATATTACTCATGTTATAGTCTCCAAGAAGTAGGTATTTGTCAGACGGGTTGCGTAGGAAGGCATCGCTAACTTTTTCTAAAAAGTTGTTTAATTGCTGCGAAAATGTTTTACCCAGATTTTGTTTGCACAAGTAAATAACACAAATGTGTAATTTAAAACTTGATGTTTTTAGTGCAAACCACAAATCCTCAGCCGACGAGTGCAATTGAGGCTGTGGTATAACAGAAATATCGTTGCGCACTGCTATAAGGACACCTCCACCCAAAGTCTGACCTGTGGTGTTATAATCTCGGTTCCGTCGCCAAACCGAGTATCGACTGTCAAAAAGCTCATTGTTAGATATACTCTCCACAAGCCACGTCTCCGTTAAAACAACAACATCATAAGAATTGAGAGACAGATTACGACAAAATTCGAAAGTTTTAGAATGTAACCCTCTGACGTTTTGATAGTAAATGTTCAATTTACCGCTCTTGTCCATCTATAAATCGGGATAAATACATTTGAATCATTTACGAATTACGAAAACGAATCAATATACAATAATACTGTATGGTATTTAAAATTATTACAAAACAAAATTCATTGATCATAAAATTTGTAAGTGCGGGTGTGCAAAAAAATTTATAGAGCAAAAATTTGCTAAATGATGTGTAAGCGAGTGAGCAACAGACCCTTATAAGCACGAGTAAGAGCGAGATAAATATATTTACACATATTGCGCAGCGATAGTAATCACAGCGGCGGTGACGCGATATAGTTCTAGCGCAAGCAGTTGTCGTAAACATTTTGTATACAAACAGCAACTCTGTTAAAATATAGGTGAACAATATTATATTAATTAGGTATGTGACTGTACGGGTGAGCACAATATTGAGAACAAGATATATTATGAGGCATAAAAAGAATAGTTTGGACTCACGGTAACAGCTTAAACAATTTTGTTTAAGCTGTTACCGTGTGTTATGACTATAGTACGCGTGTCTTCGTTCTTGCGGACATGTATTTTTCCAAATTTCACCCAGACAAATTTGTACATCTTTTCCTTAGCCATAGTCTTAGTCTTATTAAGAAGCTTTTTTGACGCTGTGTTCAGATGGTCGTTGACGTAGATTCGTTGTCCAGATGGATATCCCAGGGCCTCAAGTCTGCTATTTTAAACACATTCGTCATTCCAACACGATCCCATTGTCATTTTGTCAAAATGACAAGTTCGTAGTCTGGTAATTCATTATGATAGTTCAGTGATCGATCAGTGGAATCGTAATTGAATGGTGGCAGAATGGCATTGTTGTATTGCCATAGATAAAAAAAACCATTAGAAGAAATGATTTTTGAAAAACTACCATGAAATTTGATCATTTTTCATGCCAGATTTCATTTATATATTATTTAAATATTCATTACTAGTGTTATAAGCACTCTAAAGTTGTATTAACGTTCGTAAATAGCAAAAAAACTTTGTTCTGTTTAGCTGTCAAAGTCAAATCATGTTTTGAAGTAAGAACTGTCAAAAGTTCAAAACTTTTTGTAAACAAAGTCCTAGAACTCCTAGTTTGTTATATTTCTCAATAATCTCAATGCACTGCGTTGAATTGTTTAGTACCGAGTAGCTCGTATGTTTCTCTTAGAGCCAAAACGAAGATATCAATGGAAAATGCTCTATGGATAACAAATTCCAAAGGAAATGATACAGCAAGGTTATGCAGTTCACACCTTGATTATATCGACAGGAGTATAAATACTATAATTAAAGATAGCGAGATAACTACTAAAGGTGTTTATATTCGAAGAAGAATTGGCATAACCAAAACATAAAATATTGAAGATTGAGTTAGATCATAGATACATTCCTATTACAATTAAAATATTATTTGTGTTTCATGTGTTGTAACGGTATCAAGAAGGAAAATAAAACTCATAATTATGTGTTATTATTAACAATGTTGTTTTATTAAATATAAATAATTTCTGTACATGAATTTATTAAGAATTATTGGTTCCAATTATAGACACAAATATTGAACACTATTCTCATATACTAACTATCACAAATCTTCACTTTTGCATCTACTAGCAAAGCAACTTTCTTCATACTGGCTTTGCAGAATCCTCACATATATGTAGGTATGTCTCAAACAGAAGGATATGAGGTCACAAAAATCATAAAGAAGTTGCCCGTTTGCTTGAATTTTGTATCTGTAAGAGAGATAAGTAAATATTTATAAACACATCACTCATTACATCGTATTCTTTTATACTAAGATCTTCTATACTATGCAATTAATTTAAAAACACTTTTCATCATAATTCAGACATTATTTAATTAAATTATGTAGGTACTTAAATTCTTTACAGGACTCCATAAAATGTAGGTAGAATATATTGATAAATTAGGAACATTATATAAAGCATCATTAACATAACTGTTCCTGTCATTTAGGTATGGCAATATTAAAAAGAGATCAGGAAGATCTTATTGTACTAATACTTCAAACTATCACATAGGTATGACATTATCATTTATTTAAGTACCAAACCACTGCTGGTCACTATCTATAGTCATATCATTATCTACTACTAACACTTCCATTCCCAATGTGTAAAAACATTACTCTTTCTTTTTAGCTCCGTCACTCAGATGAACTAAGTTCATCTGAGCTCTGCCATAGTTGGGTTAAAAGCATAGCTACAACGTTTGAAAATATTATTTAATTTCCTGTTTCTTATGTTTGGAATATGAGTATTTAGCTTTGATGTTCTTGTATATTTCGGAAGGCAGAATGTACATGTATAATTTGATGTTCAAGTAGACACTTGAACATCAAATTTGGAAAATCACAAACTGAACTAGGCGAACTATGATATTCCTTCCCATTTAATACATTGATGGTATATTTTATATAATGCCTCTGTAACTTCTTTAGTGGGCTGCGACACAGTAATTGGCGAAATGTCATGGAGGGCACCCTGTCCAATCAAGGTCTGGTAAGATCCTGATGCGTAAAATGAGTGCTACCAGAATCAGCAATAAAAATATAACATTAATTAATAAATTTCTTCTTTATAGGAATAGAATAATAAATCAATATTAACTTCAGTTTTCTCACCTTTATTTCTGCCGATACGCTATCGTTTTGACGTGGTCTGGCCTTAAGGGGAATGAGTTTTTGAAATAACTCCCTTACTGAATCCTTTCCTCTCTAAGATGAAACGTTTTTACAAATTTCGCCTCGGGAATATCCGTAAAAGGGTTTGTAGTCATCCTCGATAAGCGACTGGCTTGTTAGTTAGCTCGAGAATATTAGTTCGCAGTTAATACATTATCTCTTTTTTGTAGTACATTAAACTTTTTGATTGTCTATCACTATGTTTCACAAGCAAACACTAGACAAAAGCAATGATTGCACGATGGCGTTACGATGGTAGGTCACTGATCAAAAGAACTGTCAGAATATTACCAGACTACCGCATACGTCAGTCATCGATTTGTCATTATGTACGAGACTACCAATCTATGCCATGTCTTTCAATGGAGTGTCAGTGGTTGACCATCGGAAAATCATAATGGCACCATTGTAACAGTAGACTACGAAACTTGTCAAAATCAACAATTATGAAGTCGGTGATTGACCATTTTGGCACTATTGTAATAACAGACTTGAGGTCCTGGTCATTTGTTGACAGAGTCTTTGTAGCTCGCGCCGACGCAGCTATAAATTCTTCTTTTACGTACCTATTGATGAAACTCACTATTATATGTTTTTCTTTTGCATTGTTTGTCGGTACTCTTGAGATGTAGTTTATTTGGAGTTTCGGCACTGTGTACTGAACTGCAGTTCCAATGGAGTCGACGATTTTGAAGAGGTTCTCGTCTTTCTTCTCAGGTATTCCTCTTATCTCTACGTTATTCAGCCTGGATTTCTGGTCGTAGTTGCAGAGTTCCTTCTGGATATTGGCCACATCAGTCTGCAGAGAAATCACAGAATCCTTCGTTTTTTCGAGTTCCGTGAGTCTGTTTTCCAGCAAATCCATTCTCGCGTTGTAGTCATCCAGTTTTGCGCTCATAAACTCAAATGAGGTCTTGACTTCCAGGATTTCGCTTCGCAAACTTTTCACCTCGCTTATGAGAAGCTTCTCGCTTATTAAGAGTAGGTAGGCCCGACAGTTGTTGTTTCATGTCACGAATTTCGTTCATAAGGACTTCAAGTGATAGCGGGTCCTTCTGGCCTGACGGTGATGGTAGTGGAGTCGACCCGCGACACGAAGAACATTTCCATGCTGCTCTGCGCTCATTGCCCAACTTTCTGCAGCCCACTTCTGTTATGTTAGCCCAAGAGAAGTCCAGATGCTTCTTGCAAGAGCCACACTGCACTCCGTCATTAAAATGGTTTCCGCATGCGTTACACTTCATCATACTTAATGAGCGACGACAAAAGGTTTGTTATCTCTGAGGATGGCGCTAGGCGACGTATGGATGTGTGTTGACTGCGCAAGCGCTTGGGCGCGACTGAAATATCACATAACATAACTAATATAATAAAGCAGACAAATGTTCGTTGTATTATTGGTTGAACGCGCTAATCTCAGGAAAAACTGATTCGATTTGGATAATTATTTTGTGTTGGATAGCCCATTTATCGAGGAAGACTATACACTATATAACATCACGCTAGGAGCCACGGGTGCAGAGGAATAGTCCTTGGTTCGGCGATGCACCGAAAGTATGTACTATGCGATTTGGTGATATGGAAAAATATTAATATTGTGGACTGTATAAAAAATGGCTGGTAAATCGCCTAGCAGAAGGGTGAACGGGTGATCTTATGACTATTGAAATTCATAGGAGGCACGCCTTACGTTGCAAGTCATTCTTCTCTGCTTGACAAAATGGCGGCCGCCGGCGTCTTCGTGAGTCAGGCTACAAAACTGATCACTCCATTTGGATCTAGCCTGAAGCTGCGCAGATCACTCCACTACACCCGCGGGCGGTTTAGTCCCAATATATAGTATGAAATAGCGGTAAAATATTGCGGTGCTGCATGTGTTCGTCGCGGCGCGGAGCTGCCCCAGGACCCAGCTGGTCAGCGAGACGGTTGATTTTTTCGAACTGGCTCGCAGCGTCATCGAATTCTGCGACCAATTAGAGCGAGGCGTGCTTTTGGGAAGGAAAGGGATAAAAGATCGCTCGTTTTGACACTGCGGTATGCAAAGGAATTTCTCGTATTAGCTAGGTGTTGACATAATTAACTATCAATAGAAAAGATTGATGGCGCTACCATTTCCCACCGGCCCTAAAGGGTTGCCTTAAAAAAAAATTTACTTAGCTATGTTGAATGTATTACCGCATAACCCATCAATAGGCTAAGACAGTGATATGATATTAAAATTAATCTAAATTAACTTTAGCCAAACAATTATAACGAAAACAACAAACTAAATACTTAAACTAAGAGGTAGATCTAACTTCAGGCTAGATCTCACTGAGTTGGAAGCGGACAGAGACGTACAACAGGGCGCACGTAGCTCCCCTTCGCGGTTTTCACGGTAACAACGCTGGTTGTACCGTCTTTGGAAGTATGCAGTTTCTCCTCGATGGCTAACGGCCATGAAAGCGTCGGAGCATTATCATGTACTATGACGACCAACGTACCCTCCTGTATAGGGGATGCAGGCCTATTCCATTTGGATCTAGCCTGAAGCTGTTGGAGATATTCCGCACGCCAGCGCCGCCAGAACGACTGCACGAGTTTATCCAGCAGAGTATGTCTCTGGAGCAAGCTCAAAGAGTCTGCCTCAGGAGCCGGAAATGACGATAATAGCACTGTGTTCAGAAAATTTTTTGGGCGGTAGGTGTAAATAAGTTACAACATCTAAAATTTTGAAAAAGTTATTTAATTAAATTTTGCAAAGTTTTCTGAACTTTTGAAGATATTCTGAGTGCAACTGATTACAAATAGCTTGTACTCACATTTTTTACATGTAACAATCAGTTTTGAGTTACATTACCACCTGCCAGCTGATCACTACAAACTTAAACTACACATCACAACTTTCATCAAGTTTATTTCTCAAAATAAATATGTCACAACTGCTGGAAATTCAAGCTGCACAGAAAAGTCTGGAAGACTCCTTTGCAAAAAGAATGGGTGAGTTAGAGGCCCAGATTCAAGGTAGCGCGCCAGCCAAGGACACCGTAGCAAAGTTGGCTGAAGAGTTCCGTACCTTTCGAGAACTTGCTTTCAACATGCTTGGAATCCTTAGAAAGCAGATAAACGAATGTGTCAAAATGTATGACACCATGGAGACAAGGCATCGCAGGAAGGCACTTGTATTCACTGGCTTCAAAGAGTTGGCGAAGGAGGATTGTGTTACTCTCATCATAGGGACCCTGCAAAAACAATTTGGGTCTGAAAAACCTATCTGCTGAGGCCATCAAAACTTGCCATAGACTCGGTAGCCCGAATAAAGATCATCCCCGGCCTATTCTGGTTCGTTTCAGCAGCTTGGATGATAAGATATCAGTGTGGAGGGCCAAGAAAGCACTCAAGGGCTCTTCAATCTCAGTCAAGGAGTTCCTCACCAAGTCTCGACAGACTGTATTCGGGCGTGCCCGACAGCACTTCGGTATGCGGTCTTGTTGGACGCAGGATGGCACCATTGTTATCAAAACTCCGGACGGCAATCGTTCAAAAATCACGTGCATGGACGGCTTAAATTCAGTGATAGCAAAGTACCCAGAACGATTGGATGGCTCTCCGTCTGCTGCTGGAACCACTGGCGGTGCTGGAAGTGGAAGTTCGTCCGGGGCAGCAAACAAGAACTCCCGTAAAAACTGAGGTGACACCAGCGTTGTATTCTTGTTATATTTGACTTCATAAGTTTATTGGCTCCATAATTCATAAGAGATTCTCTTATTCTTATCGGCTTAACCATTTTGTTTACTTCTCGTTTATAAAGTTCTGTTTACCCACAAATTTATTTTCAAATTTATATATTACTACATACATGAACAATTTTTGTAATTTGCCAGGTTATTACATTGACAGTTGACATGTGTCAATCTTGTCAGATTGTAACTAAACGTTTTGGGTGCGTTCGTATTTTTTCTTTTCTCTTGACGCTAAATGTGTCATATTATGTTAGTTTTAATTATACAGTATATGTTTCAACACTAATTTTGTTCTCGTATTTAAGTTTATGTTATTTTTATGTTTAGTGTTTATTGTGTGAATTTAGCTGGCGGGTGGTGCAGTAATGATAATATTTTGAGGTAAATTAATAACTTGATATATTTTATTTTACTTTATTTATATATTTATATAATATTATTATATATATTGATTAATCTATGAATATTAATGATGACATATTTATATCTTCTAACAATTCTTTGGTTTCGTCTGCTGATGATAGTTTCTCCTCGATTGCTGACGTATCACTTGGCGATTTTGTACGTGAGACATTCAACAGAAATTAAAATTGTTCAAATAGATTACTGAATGTGTGTCACTTAAATGCTCAAAGTGTGGCAAGTCACTACAGTGACCTTCTTGAGGCATTTTCTGATGCAAATGTTCATGCCGTCCTAATTTCGGAGAGCTGGCTCAAACCTCAACTTCTTTCAACCACTTATCCTTTACCGGGATATGTTCTCATTCGCAACGACCGTGTAGAGAAAAGAGGCGGCAGTGTCGCAATTTACTTGCGAAGTGACTTTTCTTATAAAATTCTTGCCTCTTCTCCTTGTAAATCTTCTGCTGAATTTCTTTTCCTAGAGGTTTGGGTTAGGAGGACTAAAATTGTCCTTGGAGTAGTATATTGTCCCCCAGCAATTGATTATTTCACCGACTTAGAACTGGTATTAGAATCTTTAGGGGCTGAGTACGAACATCACGTCATTATGGGTGATTTCAATACCAACCTCCTCTCTACCCAGTCTCCTCGTGCACAAAAACTCCTACACATCCTTGAGTCAGCCAGTCTTAGTGTATTACCACTGCAAGCCACTCACCATAACAATAATGGCGCCTTGCTTGACTTGATGTTAACCTCTAGTCCGTCCTTAGTATCTTCCCATGGTCAGTATCCTGCTCCCGGCTTTTCCCACCATGACCTCATTTTCCTTGCCTACGCCCTCAACCCTCCCAAACCTTAACCTAAAGTATTGTACAAGCGTTGCTTTGCCAGGATGAATGCAGAGATGCTCTCTTCTGATGCCTCCTTGATCGACTGGGAACCTCTGATGGTGGCAGTCACTATCGATCAGAAGCTTGACCTCTTTAATACAGCTGTTATGCAGCTTTACGACGATCATGCCCCTATTAAGAGGGTTAGGTTGAAACGTCCACCAGCACCATGGATATCTAGGTTAGTTCTGATGGCGATGAGGAGACGTGACCGTGCATTCAGGGCATTCAAACGGAATCGCTCGGATGATAGCTGGGCCTATTATAAGGCTGCAAGAAATCGCTGCAACCAGATGATACGCAATGCCAAACGCCGACACATCATAAGCAATATCGACTGTGGATCTCCAGGTGATATCTGGCGATTTCTAGGGACGTTGGGGATAGGCAGATCGAGGCAGTGCAGTCTACCGGAGACTATTGGGTTAGACGATATCAATACTCATTTCATTACCTCGAATACTCTGGATCGTCTAACCATGTGTCAAACGATTGACTTCATTGCGGGACTGCCTACACTTAATTTAGATCCTTTTAATTTTTCTCCCGTCACCTTAGATGAAGTTAAAAAGTCCATCCTCTCCATTAAGTCAAGGGCAGTCGGGTACGATAATATCAGTGGTCGCATGATTACCACTGTCCTTTACCAACTCCTTCCTGTTATCACTCACATAATCAACTTTTCCCTCTCCTCGGGTCAATATCCTGCCGTCTGGCGAAAAGCCTACGTTCGGCCTCTCCCTAAAATATCAAGTCCTACTATGCCGAACCACTTTAGACCCATTTCCATTCTCCCATTCGTATCCAAAGTCCTAGAGGCTTGTGTACACAAGCAGTTATCCCGATTCATCCTACCCAATAATATCCTTAGTCCATTCCAATCCGGATTCCAGCCTGGTCATAGTACTGTTTCCGCTCTGCTGAAGGTGACGGGCGATATTAGGGCGGGCGTGGAGAAAGCCGAGGTAACTGTGTTAGTCTTGGTGGACTTCTCAAACGCCTTTAATACCGTCAGCCACGATGTACTTTTGGCCATCCTTTCCCACCTTAATATTTCATCTGAGGCTCGGGATTGGTTCTCTTCATATTTTCGTGGTCGCCAGCAATCGGTTCGCATTGATGACACATCGTCGAATTGGTGTGATCTGGACGCTGGGGTTCCACAAGGCGGAATTCTCTCTCCACTTCTATTCTCACTATTCATTAACCTCATCACTCATGAACTTCAGTGTGCGTATCATGTATATGCTGACGACTTGCAGGCTATCGTGGTGGGAAGTTCGCGTATGATTAATAGAATAGATTTCTCAAGCCTGTCACCTGTAATTTTTAACGGGTGTGCTATACCATTCTCGACATCTGTGAAAAATCTTGGTCTACACATAGATAGCAACCTTGACTGGCGGACTCAGATTTCAGTCGTCAGCCAAAAAGTATTTGGGACTCTGCGCTCACTGTACCGTCTCAAAAATTTTCTTCCATCTAAAACTAAGGCAATGCTTGTGCAAACCTTAATCTTCCCTATAATTGACTATGGTGACGTATGTTATCTCGACCTGAATGCAGATCTGCTCAACAAACTTGACCGACTTCTCAATTATTGCATTCGGTTCGTTTTTAATCTGCGTAAGTTCGATCACGTTTCTAAATTTCACAAAGAATTAAAATGGTTGCCGATTCGTCAGCGACGAAATTTGCGTACTCTGACGACTTTATACTCTTTTCTTCACTCTCCTAACGGTCCGTCATATCTAGTACCTTATTTTCAATATCTTTGCTCTAACCATGATAAGAATTTGCGATCTACTAATAACCTTCTTCTTCTCTGTCCATCTCACACTTCTACTTTAGTACATTCTTCTTTCAATATCCAATCTATCCTTCTTTGGAATGCTCTCCCTCCCGAAGTTAGGACGTCCAGTAGCCGTGCCACGTTCAAATTTAGAGTTCGCCAGCATTTGTATAGCAAATTGTCGGAAGCTTCTCAATAGCACTTTATAACTTACTTGTTAGCAGTCTTTCTTTAAAAAAAAATATTTTGATGTGTATATATATGTATTATATAATATATGTGTATGTATATATTATATATATGTATATATACCTATATTTATATATGTATTTATTTTATATGTATGTACGGATATTTTATGTATTCAAATTTAAATTATAAGTATGTATTATGTTGCGCATTCTCTTTAATTTTACTCTGTTGTAGTAGACACCTGCCATGATCATCTCTGCATCACCTAAAGGTTGACTGGGAGAAAATGCCTATAGGCATTAAGTCCGCCTTGTGCAATGTATTTTGCAGGAAGTTTTAAAATAAAAATAAATAAAATAAAAATGTGCAGGGCTTAACGCGAATGGTTCTGCAGGGTCACTACTCAATGCCGTGAGCGGACGCGAGTGGATCAGCGCCTCGACTTGTGCAAGGACAGTTAAAAGCTCTTCGTAAGAAATGATCTGTTGACCTATAACTTTAAAGAGATGCGTTTTAATTACTTTGACCATGTTTTTTTGTTTGACCAACATCCACCGAAATGTGGTGATGCTGGCGGGATAAACTTCCAGTCAATATGATTTATGGAAAGTTCTGCCTGAGAGGAGTACGATATTCTTCCCTGAGAAACTTATAAAGGTCGCGTAAATAAGAGCTTGTGCCCACGAAACAAGTGCCGTTATCCGTGTACAAACACTGTATAGGGCCGCGTCTTGAAAGAAATCGTTTAAGGGCTGCCAGGAATGACACCGTGCTTAAATCCGTCGCAAGTTCAATATGCGTAGCGCGCGTTGTTAAGCATGTAAAAATACATAGCCAAGCTTTACGGCCTTTAACACCTCGACCACGCACTGGCGTATACTGCAGTGGTCCTGCGTAATCACAACCGGTATGTGTAAACGCTTTATCAACCTGATTGACGCGCTGGCTAGGAAGATCTGCCATGGGAGGGCAAGTTGGACGCGAACGAAATTTGAAACAGACGTTACATTTATGTATTCTGTGACGAATTATTCGTCGAGCAGCTAAAACCCAATATTTATGCCTAAGTAAGGACATAAGCAACTCTTGACCAGCATGGAGATGCTTTTTGTGATAAAAATCAACAAGAAGGTCGACAACATAATCATGACGCGGTAGAATGCAAGGATGCTTGTAGTTATAAGGTTCATCCGAATTTGACAGACGACCACCAACACGTATGACGCCGTGCTCATCGAGAAACGGCTTGAGCCTAAGAATGGCGGGAGAACAAGGTACATTATTTTTCAAATTTTGAATGTCGTTACTGAAATGAACAGCCTGTACAGCTCGTAGTAACTTATATTCTGCAAATTCAAGGTCAGTACTTGAAACAAAAGTCCCATTAGGTGGGTGCCTAAGAAACCTACAGACATAAACGATGGCGCGGAGTAACTTAGACCACGATGACATGCGTAGTGCGACCGCATAGATCGGAGATTCAGCAACCTCAACAATCACGGGATGAGAAACAGACTTCTCAAACTCAATGTCTGGAGAAGCTTTATGAGAATCAGATATGCATGCGAGAACCTCCTAAGAGTTGCTTGTCCATTTGACAAGATCAAACTGGCCTCGCTTGAAAAGCTGAATAAGCTCTTCACAAAGCGAAATTGCTAGCGGACGGATATGACACTACAGGCGATGTCATCCATATATAAAGCGGAAGTAGCAACAGCTGCTGCGGCGGGAAAGTGATCGCCTTCATCAGCGATCAACTGGCAAACAACTCGTAACGCGTGATATGGGCTAGACTTGAGTCCAAAACAAACACGATTGAACTGATACACGGATAAAGGTTCCTTATTGTCAAAACGATAAAAATCCTTTGAAATCTACGGTCAGATTCGCGAACGCCGATATTGAGAAACATTTGGCGGCAATCAGCTGACAGAGCAATTTGGAAAAGACGAAACGTTATTATGATGTTAAATAAATCACCCTGTAGATTAGGGCCGGCATGCAAAATGTCATTAATCGACTGACCCGATGTAGTCCTACATCTAGCATCTAAAACCATACGAAGTTTAGTAGAGGTTTTATCTTCGCGAACTACGCCGTGATGCGGGATATAATATGAGGGAAGAGAATTGCCCTCGTTGTTTACAACTACACTCAAAAAAAACTTTATTTAGGTAGTCACGAATGACTTCATTATAGGCGCCGTGTAACTTAAGTGATGCATCAAGTTTACGTTTTAAACAATGAAATCGTCTAAGCGCAGCAGCGTATGAATCGCTTACGAATAAGGGTCACCAAAGAATGGCAACGCCACAACGTATCTGGCACAGCCGTCACGAACAGTGGTAGCGCGGAAATGTTCTTCACACTCAAGATCCTTACGGCTCATCGAGGGCGGTGCGGTAATCTCTTCAAGCTCCCAAAATCACTTGAGAAGAGAATCAATATTATTTTCTTGAAGAACAGAACAACAACAAGACGTAACATAATGAGAAGTATGTAACGTAGGTACGGTACCCATCATCACATACCCAAATACCGTCTCAATAGCGAGCGGTAAATTATATTGCTCACTACGTACAACTTTAGGTAGTAACAAGTGCGGAAATATTGAACCTCCGATCAAAACATCAATGTCTGCCGGATTCGCAAATTCCGCGTCTGCTAGCGGCAATGTCTCGAGATGTGTGAGTAGCGATACGTCCACATTAGCGTTCGGCAATGTGTCCGTAATACGCTCAACGATAAGCGAAGAAATGTTAAAATTAATATCCCTATCAAAACGCGAATGTATTTTAATATCTACGGAACCCTTGCAATGTTTTTCTGACCTTCCGATCCCCTTGACTACTAAGTTAGTATTTTTAAATTTATCCCACAGTCCGAGGCGTTTGAAACAATCAGAAGTAATAAAGTTACTCTGTGATGCGCTATCGAGTAAACAACGAACTATGTGCGGTGCGTTATTAATATCATAAATGATAACTTGCGCTGTTACTAATAGAACCGTTTCGGACGCCGTTCACTGCGGTTTAGCATCGCGCTGAGCATGACAAGCGCGCGAAGGTTGTCCGCGTGTGTGCGCCGCTAGCGCAATGGACGTCGTACACAACGATACTTCGCACTGAGACGCGGAGGGGGAAGCCACCGTGGTACAGGCGGCCTGCACCTGCGACGTAGGTGGCCTAGAAATTGGGTCAAGGTTACCGGATTGACCCGACAACGGATAACTTTTATCAAAATGTAATAATGAGTGATGTCGTTGATTATATGAACGACACTTCGTCTTACTAGAACAATCACTCGTTTTATGTTTTATACTTAAACAATTAACTCAAGCTTTGTTTTCTTTTACACATTTGAAACGAGCAGTCGGATTTAAATTATTAAAAGCGGGACATTTATAGAAATGGTCGTGTACTATATTACTGCACAGACACTTCTGTGAATTATTATTATTAGATTCCGAGCATGCTACGTAAGATTGCAGATTAGGGACCGAGTTATTATTGCTATTTCGCGATTTATTCGACTTTTGTTTGCTGTTATTATTATTAGACGAGCTAGATGAACTAGACTGCGTTTTATGAAATATTCGACACTGATCTTTGATGAAAGAAATAAAACTATCTAGTGTAGTTATTTTATGATTACGTTCAGTCATCTCGAAAGCACGAATTGTTTCAGTGTCAAACTTTTTTAAAGCGAGTTGAAGAAACACAAAGTCGGAAAGATAGGTTGTCTATAAACAACTGGCAATTCGAAACAGACGCGGCACCAGACAATTTAATAATTAAAGCTTGATCAAAGTAAGTAGACGCTAGAACACGAGTATCTTGATACCTATCAAGTAGTGACTGGAATATGACCTGATAGTTCTCAGCGCTGGGTGTGACACCTGCAAATACGGACTGGGCCTTCGGTGACAGCTTACCTATTAAATAGTACAACCTGTCAGCATCTGTCAGAGAACCATTATCGTGCACTGTAGACTTAAAACTCGCATAGAATAACGGCCAATTTCGTATATCGCCATCAAACGACATAAGCTCAATTGGCGGTAATCTCGGCGCTCGAACCGCCGGTCCGGCAGAAACAGGCTGTGCGGAATATTTACCCTCCAATGGTGATTGTATGCGCTTGATGATACAATAAATATCTTCGAATGAGGTGTACGCCCGATAATTCGGCTGTTCATCAGGATTAATAGAAAGCAATTTTGCGTTATAATCGTCTAACAACTAATGAAAATCTGTTCGAATACTATCTACTGTCATACAATAACTAAGAAATGATTCCCTATTAATATCGGAAGTAGCGGCAGTTTTTGAGCGCTCGTAAATGTTTTGAATACCCTCAAATAAAATATTACGTTTAGCTTCCAAGATTGTCAGCTCTTTTTCTTCCGACATGCATGGCTTCTTTTGTTGCGCCATATTTACGTAGGTATAAGCTAATGAGACCGAATCAAAATAAGAATACCTAAAATACCTATTATTTTACCTAAGTAGGTGTTTATGCGGTAGTTATTCGTAAAGCCTGGCGTCGACTACATTCGAACCGCGTCGAATCGCGCCGAATCGAAATTTATCCGTGTGCGTTCATTACAGACAAATCGAATCGAAGCCAGCAGTCGGTGAATGGCTGCTGTAGGTTGTGCTTGTGTTGTCAATGATGGATAGCTCGGACGAAGATATGTTCTTGTTTCAAATTCGTTCATTATTCCCACTATTTCTTGCCATATATTTTGTCTACGCTGCTCGTCATGATAATGAGTATCTTCATGACCATAATTTTTTTTTTAGACTCACGCCTGTATCCCCGTAGGGGTAGGCAGAGGTGTAATATTACACCCACATTTCGCCATGAATTTTCAGGTGCCACGTAATAAGGGGCGAGCCTATTGCCGCACCGGGTACATTACCAAGCTCCGTGCTGCTACTGAGAATTTCCTAACGGAAAAACCCAATAACACTTTGCCCGACCCGGGAATCTAACCCGAGGCCTCCCAATCCCACGCGCACATTTATGCCGCGAGACTAATGAGGCAGTCATGATCATTAAGTTCAGTATATTTCTGAACTAGCGAAATTAACAGCTCTTCATTCATTTCGATAACTTTTTATGTAGGTATTGACGCCATGTAGTACCCGTCTACACTCATCCGCTGACCCGCGTCCACTAAGGCGCGCCGAGTCGAGTCGAAACGCGTCGCCGCAGAAATTCGCCTGACGAGCGATGCGCGCGGTAGATTCGATTCGGCGCGCCGCGGCTCGTCGCTAATGAACGCAGGTTCACAGAAATATATAGGAGGCGACTTTCTGCGTTTCGATTTGGCTCGGCTCAGCGAGCCTAGTGGACGCTAGCCTTAAGTAGGCAACAACTTTAAGGCGGTGGAACTAAAAGGTGCTTGAAATATGGAATTTACAAGACAACTATGATAGTTCCAGTAATAATAATTGGGTAGATATATCAGATTAGTAGGTAGATACATAAAAGTATATTACCTACGGAAGCGTGCGGAAGTAACCACGTAATGGGTATGTAAATGGACTAGGAGTATAGCTAGGTACTATAACTACCTAGGTAGGTACTTCTAGAAGATGCCTACGCGAGATAAACGAGAGGTTACGTATAAACGCAAATGAATCCGGCTCGTACGGATCAAAAAATGGTTCGACGATGCACCGAAAGTATGTACTAGGCGATTTGGTGATATGGAAAAATATTAATATTGTGGACTGTATAAAGAATGGCTGGTAAATCGCCTAGAAGATGGGTGAACGGGTGATATTATGACTATTGGAATTCATAGGAGGCACGCCTTACCTTGCAAGTCATTCTTCTCTGCTTGACAAAATGGCGGCCACCGGCGTCTTCGTGAGTCAGGCTACAAAACTGATCACTCCATTTGGATCTAGCCTGAAGCTGCACAGATCACTCCACTACACCCGCGGGCGGTTTAGTCCCAATTTATAGTATCAAATAGCGGTAAAACATTGCGGTGCTGCATGTGTTCGTCGCGGCGCGGAGCTGCCCCAGGACCCAGCCGGTCAGCAAGACGGTTGATTTTTTCGAACTGGCTCGCAGCGTCATCGAATCCCGCGACCAATTAAAACGAGGCGTGCTTTTGGGAAGTAAAGGGATAAAAGATCGCTCGTTTTGACACTGCGGTATGCAAAGGAATTTATTAGCTAGGAGTTGACATAATTAACTATCAATAGAAAAGATAGATGGCGCTACCAGTCCTAAATAACGCAGGTGTAACCGCGGGCTCATCTAGTCTAATCTTATACTAATATATAATATATAAAGCTGAAGAGTTTGTTTGTTTGGAAGGCTATAGGCTATATAACATCACGCTACGAGCGACGGGAGCAGAGCAGTAGCCCTAAATAACGCGGTGTAACCGCGCGCTCATTTAGTATGATATAATGTAGTTACGTACGGAGATTCTGTCGCCTTATATTGACTACGGATTTTTTCTATTGGTATCTCTATCTCTCCTAGGCCATCGCTACCATAAAACTCATAATATTTGATTACAAATGTAAGAGGCTGCCTCCGTGGTCCAGTGGATAGCGTATGCGACTGCTGATCGCAGGTCCCGTGTTCGATTTCCGGGTCGGGCAAAAGTGTTACTGAGTTTTTCAGAATTCTCAGTAGCAGCACGGAGTCTGGTGATGACCCCGGTAACGGCATGACCCCGGCTCGCCCCCTATTACGTGGGACCTAAAAATTCATGGCGAAATGTGGATGTAATTTTACACCTCTGCCTACCCCTTCGGGGATACAGGCGTGAGTCTATAAAAAAAATGTAAGTGGTGCCTTATTCGCCAGTTACTATGAGAAGACATTATTACAATCTAATTTCGATCGCGATAGGCGTCAAATTATGCTAAGCGGGCTGCACGCACTTTCATACGAAAATAATAATTTCACAGCACGTAAACTCAACGTTGCTCTTATCACTAGGGCGTGGCCCTCGTCATAATAATTACTAGTGATGTAACGGTGCCTCTATAGTCTATAGCATATGGCCACACACTCACACGAAAAACAAAACAAGCATATTTATATAAATAAACTCCGCAACGGCTTATGAATTTTGGGTCTTAAGATTATGTCTGGGCGTTAGAATGTAGATTCTTTCAATTGAGTGATACTGCATATTTAGTGTTACGATATGTCGTGTCAGTTTTAATCCACTCTACTTATTGATCAAGAAGCAAGTTTTGAAAAATTGTGTTCCGTAAAATTTTGTTTCTACTGATTTGAGTGTTATGTGTTGGTCAATGTTATGGTAAGCCGGTAGACTTCATGGATTGTTTTACATTGGGAGTGAAAAAAGTGGAACTCGTATTAATTTTATGCACCTATTTATTGAGGTAGAAATTCAGTTTGAACAGGTAATCTATGGACTCAATGGTTTATATTCTACGAAAAAGTGAGCGATTCTATCGCCGCCAAGTACACTGCTGTACTAAATACTGCCGATAATTTTTAACAATCACTCGTATCACCTAGGCGATAACACAACTTTGTGGCAGTATTTATCTTAACTGAGTTTAATATAGTATCTGAGAGAATATTTCGATAGGTTTTTACTACCAATCATAGATAGGTACATACATAAAAAATGGTAAAAATCGATATTTCTTTCTTTATTGAATTATTTTACAACTTTATATATATCAGATTGAAACGTCACTACGTCTATCGATATTATATTGTCTATGATAATAATCTGTGATTGTTATATAGCTATTATCTGTGCTATCTTTGTCTATACTGTCATTGTCTATGTTCAGAATGAGTTGTCAAATGTAAGGTATAAATGTGCTCGCCATCCGCTGTGATCTGCATTAAAGATATTTTCAAACTGCATACTCGTGTTCCTATTTATCACTGGCGACGAGGTAAAATAAAATATACCGGAGCAGAAGTACCAACGAAGCAAGATGTCGATCAGAAAGGTCAGAGACTTCGACATTAAGAACGGAAATTGGTCGGCGTACGTCGACCGGCTCGAAATGTATTTCGTGGCTAACAATATATCAGAAGAATTGAAGCTACCTACATTGATCGCGCTTATCGGTGAGTCAGCATTTGAATTATTATCGACTCTGGCGAGTCCGAGAAAACCATCTACATTATCACATAAGGAAGCAGTGGACCTACTGCAAGCGCATCTACAACCAAAGCCGTCAATACTTGCAGAACGGTATAGGTTCCGACAGAGGCGCCAAATTGCGGGAGAAACTATAGCTGACTACGTGGCGGATTTGAAAAAAAAACCTCGTTATTGTGAATTCAAGAAAAATGTAGAAGAAATTTGCATGATCAATTCGTGTGCGAGCTGCACAGCGAATTTATACGCCAGAGATTGTTCGCGGAGGACAACTTGGAATACCAGAAGGCGCTAGCTTTGGCAAATACTCTGGAGGCAGCCAAGCGGGATGCCGGGGCCGTAGAGGGTTCGCGAGATCAAAACAACGAACGAGAACTAAACGAAAAAAATCACAATTTGGGGTTAGGTAAATGCCTAGCATGCGGAGGCCATGGTCACGGAACAGATAACTGTAGGTACAAACATTACGAGTGCAGTTATTGTGGCCAACAAGGGCATTTACGAAGAGTCTGTATAAAAAAGAATTTCGAGCAAGGCTTTCGAAGTGGCGGATCGAAACCAAGGTCACGCAGAGGACGAGTGACCGGTTCGAGTTCGAGCGGAAGCGGTACCAGCGAGGGCGCATGGCGGACCGGAAACATGGCGCGCGGCGCACGTGGCCGCGCTCGCGCCGAACCCGCCCGCCAGCCGACGAGAGCAGCGCACTGGCTGTGTCGGAGCCAACTGCGGAAAACAGCTCCGGCACGGAACAGGATGAGCACGTGGACAGCGAGGAGCCCATGTATCAATTATCATTGACTAACTATAAACCGGTGTGTATTACTCTTCTTGTTAATAATAAGAACTTAAATATAGAAATTGACACAGGTTCGGCGTTATCCTGTATAAGCAAGGCTATGTATGTAGAAAAGTTTAGAAATTTACCGTTGAAACCCTGCCAGCTTAAACTTAAATTTTATGATGGATCCTCCAACCAACCGATCAGATATTTAGAGACTGATGTTCAATATAAACAATTTACAAAGAAATTAGATTTATTTGTGATAGATAAGGGCACTACTAATCTATTAGGTAGACAATGACTTTCAGAATACCCGGTGATTAACCCGGCTTCCGCTTTATGTACCAAGTCCAACCAGATCAGATAGAATATTAGCTACGAAGCGACTGTCATCACCGCAACCCATGGTAAGGATAGCAGTATTCTAAGATTTAACCTAAAGTCGGGATACTTGGAGGACTTACTCCATTTAACGATTGCTAGAGATCTTCGTGATACCTGAGAAGTACAAGACTACCTACGTCAAGCCGTCACATTGATGTACTCTTCTTAACTCGTGGTTAAGAGAGCGCGCTTAGCCGTCAATCTCAAACGGTAATTAAATACACGAAAATAAATACTGAGCACCATGGATTTGAACCAATCGTGACAATCAGCGCGCCAAATGTTCTTTCTTCATGACTATCACTGCTCCTTACCATGTTAGAGTAATACAACCCACACACAAATTACCTCATAAAGCTTACTGAGTCTTATATAAAATTCCAAAGCGGTTAAAATAATGTTATGTGGGCGTGCCGACTAGTTTCGATCGAACTCTGAATCTTAATCATGAGCCCTGGCTCGACGTTGTTCTGAGCCATAGATTTACTTCACTAAACCTACCCCTATTGTTTATTGTTATAATATGTAAAACGATCCACCTGATAGTAGGCGTTAGCTCTTAATAGACAAGGCTGTGTTTTCTTAGCTTTTCAATGTTGTATGAAGGCAGAATGTTCAAACTTCTGCTAGGCAATAGAAAAGGAGTAAAATGGTGACAAAAGTCATTGAAATGATTATGATACTCTGACTCACAGATCGTACATTTTTTTAAATTTTACTTGCAAGTATGTGGTATACCGCTCGAAGGCCTCAGACATCACCTAACGATTCTTGTACTCTGGCAGGAACCGACGGCTTTACGTGCCCATCGAAGCAGGTTTAACTAACTGGCGAACTAGCCAATGTTATTCTGAGAGAGAAAACAATATTTTCCGTCTATTTCATGCCCAATTAATTTTTTTGTAACCAGCCCTGCAAGGCTTTACTTCTACATGGTTTTTAGCAAACGATCATTGTATTATAACCAATGTTTGAATTTGAATTTCAAACCATAAAATCTAATAAGCAATGTTTTATTCTATCAGTTTATTATTACATCTCCATTCCTGAAAGACCCACAATTTTGTAATACCAAAATATTAATTAATCAAAGATTGCCAATATAAAACGCCCAGTCCCCAAAGAATACAATGATTAGAATTTACATGACTACATTACACGGGTGGCGGCGAAATATTGACAGTGGTTCCGATTAGACGCGCGCCGTTCGACATATACGGAGTGCGTACAAATTATGTTAAGCAAGCCGATCCCAACCATGTTATATGGAAATAACAATTCCGCAGCACGTAAATTTGTTCGTTTGGATACGCTATGGGTATATGTTTATGATGTAATAAATTGGGAGCGGGTATTATGTGTATGCGCGACGCATATGTGAGATGCTCCGAGTTATGATAGTGTGAACAATATTGGCTACATATTATGTAAGCGTTTATGGAGGTAGTTTGGAAAAGCTTGTTATGACATTTATACGGAAATATTGGTTGCCAATGTTATTTTGGTTTAAACGAGGAAAGCAGTGCGATTCAATGCCGATAATTAATATGTCAATTCATATTGATAATGCGTGACGGAATATTTTACAATTTCGCACACAAAATGCAGAGGGCAGGATACAATTTCAGTAACAAACTAATTGTATAGCTGAGGTAATTAAATATATTTCACATCATATTTTAAAATACATTGCCTTTAATGCGAAATTTTATTTCATATATAAAAAATATCATGAGATTTGTGTTATATATTAATTAAGAAAATAATACAAAATTAATCAGAAGCGTCGATCCGTCATTGTCGATATGTCCTGTAATAGTAAGCTAAGTTACAGCTGTGATAATATCGATGACAATACAAGGTCCCTCAAGATTTAAGGATCGAGGGTATCTTGTGTCGAAGGTCACACCTATTGCGTTTTGTTCCAATCGGAGAGAACAATTAGGACAATTGTTATTTCAGACGCTAGATTTTTTGCAGTTTGTTTTAGAGAGAAATTCGTACGTACATTGACCGTTTGAGTCTAGGTCCGTCTTTTTACATCGGGACTGGGCATGAAAGCCTGGCCTTCTCAGTAGACACCTTTTTTAAATACATTTCACGCACTAGGAATGAATCCTGTGTGGCGGATAACTTTAAAAACATTCAATCAATGGACACAAACAACCTTCGAACTCGAAAGAACAATTTGTGAATCACACAGGATGTAGTCTTTGTTACTTTTAGTAAAACATACAAACCCGCACTAGTAATTAATCATGTGTCACAAACATGCACAAAGTAAACAGTCTTGTGTGGGAGTTGAACGCACGATATGCGGCGTAGTGCCAAGCGGCGAGGCGTCCGCTTAAACCACTACACCACCCGCGCAATCAAATCGTACGAATCATAACATCACTAATGTCACTTCATGCAGAATTGTGAAAACAGGAACTATTCCCGCAGTCAAACATTCTACGCGTGTACATGGAACCATTAAAGTTATGCGTGAATATTATTTTAAGGCTGTGCGCTCGCTCGGCTTGCTTCGCTCCTGATTCGACATCGGTCGCGTCAGAGTAAACTCTGACGCGACCGATGTCGAATCAGGAGCGATGGATAAGGTGATAATTTAATAAGCATCCATTCGTATGGAATCTTCTTGATCTCAGACATCTTTCTTTCTCTCTTGACTTTCAATTGGTGAAGCAGTGTAAGCATAGGTACAAAAACAGTTGTCATCATCCCACTCACCGCCACGCTGCCGCTCACGCGTTATTAGAAGACAAAGCCTTATCAAAGATAAGATAAGCTAATATAAGATAAGATACATTTTATTTGTTTGAACATAGTGGTACATAGCATGCAAGATGTTACAATATAATAATATAGTTTCATATGTTCAGCCTGTTAATGGCGTACAAATTTTATGAGTACATAAGAATAGGCAGGGTACATTTTACTTATTTCTATAATAATCTTATTCTTTAAGTCTTATTTATTTTAGAATAATAATATATTTGATTAAGTTTTAACAGCATACTAAATTAATAATACCACTAACACAAATCTCACAATAATAAATTAAAATTCAAATAAGATCATACTTAAAACATACATTAAATATCTACACTAGAATTAGTGCTTGGTGAAGCCAGTATTGAATTTGTGTCAGAATTAAAATGAATGTCAAATTGGTAATACATGTCAAGATTAAATTTCAATATAAGAATACAATGTCATAATAAAAAAATAAAATAAAAAAGAAGTCATAAAATATAATTCAGTTTACATAAATCATTCTGCAACTTTTTCTTCAAGGAAGTCTGATATATTATAATAACCTTTCAATAATAAATAATTTCTGAGTTTTGTTTTAAGTTGTGTTGTGCTTAGATTTTTCCATGACTCTGGTAATTTATTATAAATAACAGGTGCCATACAGAACACACTTTTCCGCATTAGTGTAGTCTTTGAGTCATGTAAGCAGAGTCTACTGTTATCTCTTCTGTTTCGGGGAAATATATCCTATACTTGTGGGAATAGATCCCTATTTGTCTTGACAAATAGAGCTATTTCTAAGATATAAATATATAGCGATGGCAAAGTTAATATCCTATGTTTCTTAAAGTAGAAGTTGCAACTGTCAGTTACTTTAAGGTTGAACATTGCTCGTATGCATCGCTTCTGTGCTTTAAAAGCTATTTCTTTGTGTGTACTATTTCCCCAAAAAATTACTCCATATCTTAAGATCGACTCAACTAATCCATAGTAAGCAGTTATTAATGTGTCTACACTTACAATATCCGAGAGTTTGTGGAGAGCATACGCTGATTTACTTATTCTCTGACAAAGTGATTCTATGTGTGGTTTCCAATTTAACTTTGCATCAATTATTAAACCTAAAAATTTTGTGGTATCACTTGAGTCAATATTTATATTATGGCAGTTAATATTGAGATCTTTAGCTGGCAATATACGTTGTCTGAAATGCATTATATTTGTCTTCCTTAAATTAATATTTAAATTATTATTATGCAACCACTTTGCTACAGATGCTAAGGTTTCATTGATGTCGCTCTCATAAGTATCTAGATCTTTGCAGGCAATTGTTAGAGTGCTATCATCGGCAAATAGCGTTATGGGGTTATTTATTACATTGGGTAGATCATTAATAAATAAATTAATAGTAACGGTCCTAAGACACTGCCTTGGGGGATACCATATACTATCTCACCCTCTATTGATCTAAATATTTCTTCTTGTTTGGTGAACATATTTACATTTCTTACCTCAGTAATTTGCTTACGGTTATATAGATAAGATTTTATTAGACTAAGAACGTTACCGCGAATACCGTATGCTTCTAATTTTGCGATAAGAGTCTTATGTTGGACACAATCAAACGCCCTGGTCATATCGCAATAGATGGCCGCTACTGGTATTCTGTTATCAACATTAACCATTACAGTCTGTAGAAAATTGTAAATCGCGGTGTTGATATTTTTATTTCGTCTAAAGCCTTTTTGTGCATCATTTAAAATATTATGTTGTTCCACATAAGTATATATTTCTTTATGGATATGTTTTTCAAAAACTTAAGCTATTACTGGTATCAGTGCGATGGGTCTGTAATTTTCCATTTGGTCTTTTTTGTCTTTTTTATGAAGAGGTTTAAGTATGGATTTCTTTAATTTCTCTGGAAATGTACCTTCACTAATTCTCAGGTTAATTATATGGCTTAAGTGATGAGAAATTGTATCTGATACAGCTTTTATTATTTTGGTGGAAATGCCATCGTAACCGACACTAGATGTATTCTTTAAGGACATTATAATTCTTTTGACATCAAGGTGTGTACAGGGAACCATAAACATGGATTGTGTTCTAGTACAAATGAGTGATGCTGGCTTCCATCCTGAACCTTCCAGGCATTGAGTTTTATTTAAGAAGTAGTTATTGAAGGTAGTAGCAATATGTTGTGGGTCCCTTATTACTTTACTAGCTGACCCAGCGAACTCCGTATCGCCTTTTTAAGAGTTTTGATTTAATTCCCTTTTTTCCAAGCCCCTTTTCCAAAGTTACCATTGACTTAGCGCTTAATCTCTTATCATTCCAGGGTCTATAAATGATGCAAAAACAAACATAGATTTTTATATAATATTAAATTCCCCATTCCTTAAAATATCGGAGACGATAAGCATATCGACTTAAAAAAAATCCCGTCCGCCATCTTTGATTTCCTATCCGCCATCTTTGATCACGAAATAGATGTTGTATTTGGATTCACCATCCCTTAAATCATCAGAGACGATACCCGTATCGATTTTTTAAATTTTTCCCATCCGCCATCTTTGATTTCCCATCCGCCATCTTGAATCACGAAATAGATGTTGTATTTGGATTCCCCATCCCTTCAAACATCGGAGACGATACCCATATTGATTTAAAAAAAAAATCCCATCCGCCATCTTTGATCACGAAATAGATGGTGTTTTTGAATTCCCCATTCCTTAAAATATCGGAGACGATACCCATATCGACTTTAAAAAGATCCCGTCCGCCATCTTTGATATCCTATCCGCCATCTTTGATCACGAAATAGATGTTGTATTTAGATTCGCCATCGCTTAAAACATCGGAGACGATAACCATATTGATTTTTAAAACTTTCTCATCCGCCATCTTTGATTTCTCATCCGCCATCTTTGATCACGAAATAGATGTCGGATTTGGATTCCCCATCCCTTTAAATATCGGCGACGATACCGATATTGATTTTTTAAATTTTTCCCATCCGCCATTTTTGATTTCCCATCCGCCATCTTGAATCACGAAATAGATGTTGTATTTGGATTCCCCATCCCCTTAAACATCGGAGACGATACCCATATTGATTTTTTAAATTTTTCCCATCCGCCATTTTTGATTTCCCATCCGCCATCTTGAATCACGAAATAGATGTTGTATTTGGATTCCCCATCCCTTCAAACATCGGAGACGATACCCATATTGATTTAAAAAAAAAATCCCATCCGCCATCTTTGATCACGAAATAGATGGTGTTTTTGAATTCCCCATTCCTTAAAATATCGGAGACGATACCCATATCGACTTTTAAAAGATCCCGTCCGCCATCTTTGATTTCCTATCCGCCATCTTTGATCACGAAATAGATGTTGTATTTAGATTCGCCATCCCTTAAAACATCGGAGACGATAACCATATTGATTTTTTAAAACTTTCTCATCCGCCATCTTTTATTTCCCATCCACCATCTTGAATCACGAAATAGATGTTGTATTTGGATTCCCCATCCCTTTAAACATCGGAGACGATACCCATATTGATTTTTTTAATTTTTTCCATCCGCCATCTTTGATTTCCCATCCGCCATCTTGAATCACGAAATAGATGTTTTATTTGGATTCCCCATCCCTTTAAACATCGGAGACGATACCAATATTGATTTTTTTAAATTTTCCCATCCGCCATCTTTGACTGCCCATCCGCCATCTTTGATCACGAAATAGATGTTGTATTTCGATTCTCCACCCCTTATAATGTCGAAGGCGATACCCATATTGATATTTAAAATTTTCTCATCCGCCATCTTTGATTTCCCGTCCGCCATCTTGGATCACTAAATAAATTTCATATTATTAATCAGCGTCCCGAAAATCTCGAAAACGATACCCATATAGATTGTATCCTATTCGTTTAGCCTTTTTTTGCCTTTGACCCAACCCTCCCCCTTCTCGTTTGACCATTTTATTATTTTTGTCTGGCCCCTAAAAGTTGTGGCGTAATTTTATATAGCCTATAGCCTTTCGGAATAATTGGGCTATCATAGGCAATAACAATTTTTAAAATCCGACTGCTAGTTCCTGAGATTAGCCGACATTATGTTTTAGCCTTTTTAGCCTTTTGCCCGGCCCCAAAGGGTCGAAGCGTTATGTTATATAGCCTATAGCCTTCCGGAATAACTGGGCTATCGTATACAAAAAGAATTTTTCAGATCCGACCGGTAGTTCCTGAGATTAGCGCGTTCAAACAAACAAACAAACAAACAAACAAACAAACAAACTCTTCCGCTTTATTATATTAGTATAGATTTTCATGATTTATATTTGAAATAACATGTTTTGGTATGTCAAGTTGTGCTCTTTTTATTATCTGCCAACTAGTTTTACATTTGTTTGCAGAATTTTTAATCTTGTAATCATTTTGTGACTTTTGAGTTAGTCTTATTATTTTCCTTAATAATTTTGAATACTTTTTAAAATTATTTTTATTGTATTCACTTGGATTAAGACGATATTGCTATAATAATCTTCTCTTATTTTTGCTGCATTGTTTAAAACCACGCGACACCCAAGTTACTTTTTTATAGCACTGATTGTTGTTGTCTTTTGGGGAAAGCATAGGTTATATAACAATGAAAATATGTCAATAAAATAATTATAAGCAGCATTAGGATCTTTTGTCTTGTATATTTCTTGAAAGGTGAGACTGTCTATATATGTTCTGAATTTATTGATGTTTTCTTGAGAATGTATACGTTCAGTCCTGCGCCAATATTTAAGAGCACATTTTTTATTAAATGGGCATTTTATTAATTGGGCAGTGTGGTCAGATAGGGCAAGTTCTATTGTATGAGCTTTACATGACCTATTGAAATTATGGGCAAAGTTGTCTATACATGTTTGACTGCAAAGGCGAGTGGGCTGTCTTATGGCCAAGTGTAGATTAGAACTCAAGAGAATAGCTTCAAATTCTTGAGGTTTAAAACTTTTCTTCATAATATCTATATTGAAATCGCCAGCCAATACTATGTTTTTATTGTTATTTTTGACAAGTATTCTTAAGATAATTTCCAGTTTCTCAAAAAATATTTTGATATTCGATAAGTTTGGTACTCTATAAATACATAAAATCAACAGGTTGTGATCAATTAGCTCTATTCCACAGCACTCGAATACGCCTTCAGTTGATACCTTTTTTATAATTTTAATTTCCTTACACTGATATCCCTTTTTTAGAAGTATACAGACTCCACCTCTTTTACTTTTCTGCCTAGAATAGCATGCAACTAAACTAAAATTGGGTATAAATAGTTGGTTTTCATATCCAGACATCATGAAATGTTCAGATATGCATATGACATCTACTTCAATATTTTGCTTTTCAAACAATTCATGCAAGCTAGTTATTAGAGTGTCGGATTTGCTCAATAAACCTGCAATATTTTGATGCAGAACATACAGACTTTTAGATGAGAAAGAACATAGACTATCAGCTCTATTGATCAAACCGGCACCGTTTTGATGCAATATATTATGTGACTTATTGACGAAAAAAATTATCTATTATTGGTGAAGGTTTAGAACCTATACAGCCTGGTGGTGAGTTTGGGATATTTATGGGCTTTTCACAGTCCAATAAATTACATTCACAAGTATTTGATTCTACCATTAAGAGCGTTTGGGTGGCCTTCTCCAACAATATAGGTTTACGACTGAGCCTATTTGTTCTATTGCAATAGTTGGGGTAGTCAATCCGAGGGTGCGTGGTGGGTTCCTCTTTCCTTCCATTAATATAGGTTTGTTTGTAAGCGGTGTGGTCTGTGACTCCTTAAATTGCACTTGGTAGTCTGTACGTAATACTTCTCTAAGTATTAATTGGCACACGTAACGTGCATAGAAAGTACGATAGGAAATTTTCATACTAAAGCCCATATCAAGAAATTTAGTATTTATGAATTTGGAACATAACAATTTTCCTTCGTAATTTAGTTTAGTTTCCCTTAAACACTTATTATATGGAATTTCACAGAATATGACATTCGTATTCCTAGCCTGACATAAGAAATTGCTTACACAAATCTTTAGAATTGTTGGTGATCTATCATGCACCCCGCCTAAAACAACAACATAATCTTCGTTTGTTAATGACCTTATTTGAGCAAGGTCTGACAACAATACATCCTGTAATGCAGCCCCAGCCTTCCAAAAGCAGGTTACCTGGAGTTTCTCGCCAATTAGAGTTTGCAGCGTACGTCGTAAATAACGTCCCTGGTCATCCGCAATAATAATAACTTTCTTCTGTTCTTTGCTCATGTCGTTTGATACAGTTTGGGCATCTTCAGTAGCGATATTTGACGACACAGAGGAGCACTTAGGCAATTCTTTATCTGCTCCATTATGTTGGCTGTTGTTGTCTCCTGTACAATCCTGTCCTTGTTAGGTATTTCCAGTGTTTGCTATGTTTATAGTTTCAGGTGCTTTACCTATCTTGTTGTTTTCTTTTGTGGAACTGTTCTCTTGTGTACTACTTTCGTGAGGTTTTGGGAAAAGTTGCTCCTTTATTTTTGTAGGCGTTAAGTTTCTGTTATTCATTCGTTTGGCTTTTCGTTTGCGGCCCGTATATGTTTATAAAATCACTCGAATTGATCTTTTTGTATGTATTGATTATGTTAATGCATTTTTGTAAATCAGATTTTAGTTTTAAGTTTTCAGCATTAAGGTTTTCTATTTCTTCATGCGCACTTTCCATATTGTTAGACATTTCTTGTAGTTTTGCCTGTAAGTCTAGTACAGTCTGGCTGGTATTAAATGAAGAATCTCGTAGACTTAGCATGGTAGTGTCAAATAATGTTGTATTTTCTTGTGATAAGTCATTTAGGGAACTAGTTTTTCGGTGTTTACGAAATGTGATATTTTCATCCATCATTGTCAACAAGAGAGCTCCACCTGTTGTTGGACTCCTTTAGCTATTAGTTTGATCGATATCAAGACGCTCAACTATGTAGTAGTAATGCTACTTAGCGCTAGATGGCAGTATGCAGAACAGTTTTAAAAAGTTCGAAAAGTTGTCACTATTCACCACTGGTAACGCTAGTTTGTACGTCAAAGTTCAAATCCAATTTTTCATAACTGTCATATTCGTTATTTAATTTAGTCAGCGTTCGTAAATGTATGTTAATACATAACTTGTCAACTTGAATGAACTGCGTACCTTTTTATTCAACAATCCAACTCCAATAACAGTCACGTCACAGTTGTATTTGTGGTTTGTCACTCCGAACTGGTTTTTAATTTGGAGAAGCGTTTATATAACAATGTCTGTACTGTTTTTTGTGATAACACTTTTGCGTAATATTTGCACTGTTATTTCACTGAAGTAATGTTTAAATACACATAAAGTTTATTAAATTATTTTTAAACCGAAATGTTATTCTACCGGACATAGACTAAGTGTTTACGAGACGGCAGCGCCTATACTTATAATCAAAACATGAAGTAACTCTATTTCTTTACACAAATCCGACCGATCTGATTTTATTTTGGTCTCATTATTTAAAATGTTTACAACAGAATAGCCCCCGGTCAAAGCGGTGTTCCGCCGCCTAAATTCGTTTTAATGATTTTCCTCATTTTCAATTCGTGGAAAAGAAAACATGATACACTCTTTATTTATAGTACATTTATTAAAAATTTGGAAAATTTTAGATAGTAACTATAGTAAGTATAGTAACTCATTTTAGTTGTTTTTATGCATCATCCTCCTAGCGTTATCCGAGTTGAAATCCAACTAGATATGACAGAATATTGAGCTTTTGCTAAAAATGTAATAAAATATCATTATGTACGAAAAAACGAATGAACATTTTACCGGCAACAATTTAGTACTTGATCTCGAATGCTGTTGCGAACTACTGTTCACACATTCGCGGAATGAATCATTTTGAAATTCGCACACGAACATGGAGGACGTGAAAATAATCGCAGCGTGCGCGCTACATTTTTTATTTTATTTTTTATTTTATTATTTAGGTTTACCAACAGTTGTTACAATAATTTTATCACATCTTACATTCATATATAGCTTGACTTAATTGTACAACTAATTAAAGGTAAACACCACATGCGATTAGATTCTTAAGAGCTAGGAAATACTAAATCTATGAGTTTGAGGCAATAATATTATATACAAAAAAGAAGATTTGAGGGTAAGTTATAAAAAAATTACATTTGTTTCGATCAGGTATTGTTGAAATTTATTGACACCTACGGCAAATACATCGATCGATCCAGAACATCTATTGAGAGCTCTACTAATCCTTGGAATAGCTGAATTGTAGCCTAGCACTGTCTTTCGAAACGGGGGCACTAACAGAGGAGCTGGCGCACGTGGTATACGACGTGGGACATTGAACATTATGCTGTCTAGTATCTGGCGGCAGTCAGTTTGATTATGGAGTATTTTATATAAAAATAATAGAAATCATTTTAAAATTAGTAAGCCTTTCATTATATGTCCACTTCTTAGGCAATCTGTCTGAGTAAGATAGGTGCCATAGAAACCTTTTTTGTATGCGTTCTAATCTAAGGACATGTACAGAATAGTGCGGTCTCCATACAGTAGGACAGTACTCTAGCTGACTGCGAACTAATGCATTATACAGCATGATTTTAGTATGCGAATCACGGAAAATTTTGCCATTCCTAATCATAAATCCTAACATACTTGAAGCCTTTTTAATTATCGATTCAATATGAGGCAGGTAGGTAAGTTTTCTATCCAGCACTACACCGAGATCTCTGATCTGTTCCATTTTTTTTATCTGATGACCATCAATATTATATGTAGAGTTAATGTAAGATAATTTTCTGGTGAACGTCAAGTGGTAACACTTGTCGATGTTTAAATTCATTCCATTCAAGAAACACCAATTCTTAAATTTGGTCATGTCTTGTTGTAGTAATGAAACATCAGATTCAGATTCTATTACACGGGAAATTTTGAGATCATCTGCGAATAAATATGCGTTGGAATATTGAAAGCAACTGGAAACATCGTTTATAAAGACATTAAACAAAACAGGTCCCAGATGCGAGTCTTGAGGGACTCCTGACAATATTTGGAACAATTCTGACCTATAACCATTCACGACAACAAAAAAGAATCTTTCGCTTAGGTACGAGTTCATCCAATTTAATAGGTTGCCCGATATACCATACATTTCGAGTTTCTTGATCAGTATTGTATGAGACACTCTGTCAAAAGCTTTACTAAGGTCTGAGTAAATAACATCGATTTGCTTATGACGATCTATGGCAACTGCAAGTGTTTCTGTAAATGATACCAAGTTAGTAACGGTCGATCTGGCTTTGACGAAACCATGTTGATGTTCAGTAATATATGGTTTGAAGTGGTTTTGTATACACATTTAATGAAATTATATAATTATTTAGATATCCTGCGTGAAAAAGTAAAAAAAGCCATTGTCACAGACGATTTCTTTTTTGAGCATGTTGGTAGCGCCATCTACCTTCATATCTATAACGAATCGCATCAAGATCAATCGTTCCACGTCTAGTGCGAGCGATACCATATTTCCGTCCCGCTCTATCCCACTCCCTGGAAGAGGCACTGCCTTCGCCTGATTCGTCGACGCGATCGTGGACGCGAGTGACAGTCGAGAACATTCCTCCCGCTGAGAACGCCGTCTCGATACCGCTCCGCGCCGCACCGCTGTATGTGATTTACCGCTTCCACCAAGGAAAAACCGCTCGTGACTGAAGTGAAAACAAGCAGCTGCATCACGAAACACCAGGAGGAAAAGAAACGAAGAAGGTTGTATAAGGTAAGTGCCTTCCATCCTTGAAATATCCTATACCCACTCAATCACCTCCTCCCGTATCCATCTCCTCTTTCCTCAGCTCTAAAGTGTTGCCTAATTAGCCTACTTAGGTAAAATAATAGATACATTAGATATTCTTATTTTGTTTCGTTCTCATTAGCTTATACTTACGTAAGCATGTCACAACAAAAGAAGTCACGCGTGTCGGAAGACAAAGAGATGACAATCTTAGAAGCGAAACGCAATATTTTATTTGAGCGCATTCAAAATATCTATGAACGATCAAAAACCGCATCTATGTCTGACAGTAATAGCGAAGCATTTCTCAGTTATTGTATAACAGTAGATAGTATTCGAACGGATTTTCATAAGTTGTTAGACGATTATAACGCAAGATTACTTTCTATCAATCCTGATGAAAAACCGAACTATCAGGCGTATACCTCATTCGAAGATCTTTATTGTATTATTAAGCGTATACAATCGCAATTGGAGGGTAAATGTTCGGCAGAGCCCGTTGCCCGCAAACCGAGATTACCGCCAATCGAGATTATGTCGTTTGACGGAGATATACGAAATTGGCCGTTATTCTATGCGAGTTTTAAGTCGACAGTGCACGATAATGGTTCTTTGACAGATGCTGACAGGTTGTACTATTTAATAGGTAAACTGTCACCGAAGGCCCAGTCCGTATTTGCAGGTGTCACACCCAGTGCTGAGAATTATCAGGTCATATTTCAGTCACTACTTGACAGATATCAAGACACGCGCGTTCTAGCGTCTACGTACTTTGACCAAGCTTTAAATCTCAAACTGTCCAGCAACGCGTCTGTCTGGAATTTCCAGCTGTTTATTGATAACTTCGTAACCGCGGTTAATTCGAATTAGAAGATCTTTCCGACTTTATATTGCTTCAAATCGCTTTAAAAAAGTTTGACACTGATACAATTCGCGCATTCGAGATGACGGAACGCAATAATAAAATACCTACACTAGATAGTTTTATTTCGTTCATCAAAGATCAGTGTCGAATATTTCATAATACGCAGTCTGGTTCACCTGGCCCGTCTAACACTAACAACAACAAACAAAGGTTGAATAAATCACGAAATAGTAATAATAACTCAGTCCCTAATCCACAATCTTACGTAACATGTTTGGAATCTAATAGTAATAATTCACAGAAGTGTCTGTGCAGTAATATAGTGCACGACCATTACTATAAGTGTCCCACCTTTAATGATTTAAATCCAATTGCTCGTTTTAAAAGCGTAAAAGATAACAAAGCTTGCATTAATTGCTTAAGCATAAAACATAAAACGAGTAATTGTTCCAGTAGAACGAGATGTCGCTCGTGTAAACAAAAACATCATACACTGTTACATTATGATAAAAATAACCGGTTGTCAAGTCAAGCCGCTAACCTTGACACACTTACGAGTACGTCGCAAGTGCAGAACACGGTAGCTGCGCCTTCCGCGTCTGAGGGCGAACAAGTATCGTTGTGTATGACATCCATTGCGCGGGCGACGCGCACGCGAGGACGGCACTCGCGCATCTATAATGATCCGCGCAGGGCCAAAACGCAGAGTACGGCGTCTAAGACGGTACTGTTAGCGACAGCGCAAGTTATCGTATATGATGTTAATGGGTCGCCGCACATGGTACGTTGTCTGCTAGACAGCGCATCTCAGACCAATCTAATAACATCGGAATGCTTCAAACGCCTCGGATTATGGAATAACTTTAAAAATACTAACTCAACCGTCAAAGGGATCGGCGGATCAGAAAAGCATTGCAAGGGTTCCGTAGATATTAAAATACATTCGCGTTTTGATAGGAATATTAATTTTAACATTTCTTCGCTTATCGTGGAGCGTATCACGGACGCATTACCGAACGCTAATGTAGACGTAGCATCACTCACTCATCTCGAGTCGTTGCCGCTAGCCGACGCGGAGTTTGCGAATCCAGCAGGCATTGATCTTTTGATCGGAGCTTCAATATTTCCGCACTTGCTACTAACTAACATAGTTCGTAGTGAGCGATATGATTTACCGCCCGCTATTGAGACGGTACTTGGGTATGTGATTATGGGTACCGTACCTACGTTACTTTACTCATTGTATAACGTCTTATTGTTGTTCTGCACTTCAAGAGATCAAGGTGGGTGCTAAAACTGTGTGTAAGATAAAGCACTAATTAGCTATGCTATGCTATGCTATGCTATGCTACGCCATGCTATGCTATGCTACGCTATGCTATGCTAAGCTAAGCTACGCTACGCTACACTATACTATACTACACATCCGCTTTGTATATAGATGACATTGCCTAATGTCATACCCGCTCCGCTAGCAATTTCGCTTTGTGAAGAGCTTATTCAGCTTTTCAAGCGAGGCCAGTTTGATCTTGTCAAATGGACAAGCAACTTTAAGGAGGTTCTCGCACGCATACCAGATTCTCATAAGGCTTCTCCAGACATTGAGTTTGAGAAGTCTGTACCGCATAAGGTTCTCGGTTTACGCTGTGACAAATCCTGCGATAGTTTTCGGTTTGACGTCTCACCACCAGATGATAAGTGCACCAAACGCACTATGCTGTCCACAGTGGCTCGACTATGGGACATAATGGGTTTTGTGGCTCCCACAATTTTGTACGCCAAGCTCTTGATCAAAGAGTTTTGGCTATCAAAGTGTGAGTGGGATGAAACACCCCCTGACCATATTGTCGCCGCTTGGGGCTAGTTTTGTATTGAGCTTACCGCGCTCAATCAAGTTACTATTCCGCGTCATCTTGGGTTGGTAGATGGATGTACCATCAACTTGATAGGTTTCGCTGACGCCAGCGAGCGTGCTTACGGCGGAGTCGTATATCTGCAAGTCCGCAATGGTTCTAACTACTCGGTGCAGTTAGTTTGTGCCAAGTCTAAGGTCTCGCCTGTTAAAACCGTTTCAGTTGCGAGACTGGAGTTGTGCGCGGCCCTTCTGCTGTCTCAGTTGCTCCGCAAGGTTCAAGACACAGTTTTGCCCCACTACCCCATTAATAAATTATACGCATTTTCCGACTCCAAGGTAGTGCTCGCTTGGATTTATTCTTCTCCTCACCGCTGGCAGACTTTGTCGCCAACCGCGTTAGTAAATTGATTGAACTTGTTCCCGCTACTTGTTTCAATCACGTCGCGAGTTATCGTACTCGTCTTCAGGAAGAACTCTCCATAGATCATATTGTCTGGAAGTTTATTCCACCAGCATCACCACATTTCGGTGGATGTTGGGCAAGCATGGTCAAAGTAATTAAAACGCATCTCTTCAAAGTTATAGGTCAACAGATCCTCTCTTACGAAGAGCCTTTAACTGTCCTTGCACAAGTCGAGGCACTGATCAACTCGCGTCCGCTTCCAACTCAGTGAGATCTAGCCTGAAGTTGGACTTACCTCTTAGTTTAAGTATTTAGTTAGTAGTTTTCGCTATTATTGCGTTTGTAGCTTTCGCTAAAGTTAATTTAGATTAATTTTATTCTCATATCGCTGTCTTAGCCTATTGATGGGTTATGCGGTAGTACACCCAACATAGCTAAGTTCAAATCTATTTTTTTTAAAGGCAACCCTTTAGGGCCGGGGGGATATGGTAGCGCCATCTACCTTCATATCTATAACGAATCGCATCAAGATCAATCGTTCCACGTCTAGTGCGAGCGATACCATATTTCCGTCCCGCTCTATCCCACTCCCTGGAAAAGGCACTGCCTTCGCCTGATTCGTCGACGCGATCGTGGACGCGAGTGACAGTCGAGAACATTCCTCCCGCTGAGAACGCCGTCTCGATACCGCTCTGCGCCGCACCGCTGTATGTGATTTACCGCTTCCACCAAGGAAAACCCGCTCGTGAGTGAAGTGAAAACAAGCAGCTACATCACGAAACACCAGGAGGAAAAGAAACGAAGAAGGTTGTATAAGGTAAGTGCCTTCCATCCTTGAAATATCCTATACCCACTCAATCACCTCCTCCCGTATCCATCTCCTCTTCCCTTAGTCCTTTCTAGGCGACCCAGAACTCGCCCAAATACAGTCCATTCCATTAATCCTTCCCAAGTCGCCTAGAACCCTACGGTTTCGGTGTAAGCCGAACCACATGTAAATTATTAAATTACTTTGAGAATTACTCATATAAATAATTCATTTTTTTTATTTATAGACTCACGCCTGTATCCCCGAAGAGGTAGGCAGAGGTGTAATATTACACCCACATTTCGTCATGAATTTTTAGGTCCCACGTAATAGGGGGCAAGCCTATTGCCGTACCGGGCACATTACCAGACTCCGTGCTGCTACTGAGAATTTCCTAACGGAAAAACCCAATAACACTTTGCCAGACCAGGGAATCGAACCCGAGACCTCAATCAACAAACCAATCCCACGCGCACATTTATGCCGCGAGACCAACGAGGCAGTCATATCTTTTACTATGTTTGTTGACAATCAATTTTGTTTTAGCGAAAGTATGATTTTTTTATATTTAATGTGCTTAATGGCAACTCCATACTAGCAGACATACGGTTACAAGCACCATTTATCTTTCTGATGTTTTGGGTTCCAAATGAGCTCTTCTTTTTTAAATAGTTCAAGGAATTCTATAACTCGAGCTTCACTCCACTCCATTTTGACAACACGTCCAGTTGGGTCGGCCCCTAGCTGTCAACTGAATGCAGACGAATGTGTAAACAGTAAGTTCGTGTTCGCATTCGTGCCCTTTGATTCGCGTCCGAAAAACCGCTCTCAACGCGAACACGCGAATCACGAAGCGAATCACGAGGCGAATAGCGAATGCAGTGTTTACATATGCGTGTTCGTTATTCGCCTCGTCATTCGCTTCGTTATTCGCACGAATGTGTGAATGCGGCATGACAGTACAAGAACTCTTAAGATTGAAACAATAGTATATAAATTATTTATCGAAGGTCAGCAAAATACCTAGGTATCTTAATCGGTTAAAGCACCTAGATTTAAAATACGCTAAACTAAAAACGTTCAAAATGTATATATAATATAATTATATGTACTATAAATAATCTTGTTTTGATCACTCAATTAGCTTACCAGGTTATATTATATATTCATTAGGTACGCCTTCAGATTGGAATTGAAGATCGCTTCGTAGATTTATACCTTACATGTTATACAGTGATACTATAACAAATAAAGTAACTAAACTAAAACGAATATAGTAACAAGTTATACTAAATCTACATCGTAACAGGGTGAAGGAAAACCGTAGGTACTGCTCCTCTTAAACAGTCTTACTTGAGGTACAGCAGAATAATTAAAAAAAGTAACCCTTGACATACACATCTTCATAAATTGTAGCATTTGTAGCTTAGGTTTTTACGAAAAAATCCGCTCCATAATCGGTCAATTTGTTAAGGAATTACGATGCCACAGACAGACATAATACAAGAGACCCTTTTCGCGTCAGAGATTAATAAGCAGGTATAAATATTTAGCCAGATTAAAACCGTTGGGTACTAACTACACAACGACGATTACATTTACTTGACATAATCAACGTCATTAGGGACGCACCTTCTACAATTACCTAAATGAAATAGGTATTTTATTTGTTTAGTTGTAGGTATGTTCAGTAAATTAGTACATTAGTTTCTACAACTGTGCGTACGCGTAGGAGGGCGGATATCAATTAACCGCCTTGAAAAATAGAAGGTGGTTCTCAATTTGTTCGTTCTTTAATATCTTACAACTTCTTAATTAATTAACGATCACTTGTTTGGAAACATATAGGCAGATTCCATTAGGTCTTAAAAAGTTTTGAGATACATTGTTTGAAGACATTTTTTTTAGTTATATTTTAATTTTTGTTACCTCCTTAATGTCAGAGTGATCACAACGATAAAAATAGTTATGGGAAATTTTGAAGGTTTAAAAAAATACTGTTTGTAAAAATAATGTGCTGTAAGCTTTACAATAACACTGTTTTCAACAAACCTTCGTTAATCAAAAGTTTTACAGCATCGCGCAAAACCAGCCGGAACATTTTACCTCAACAGATGTACCGAACATTATGAGCACATACACTTATCCCTCTGACTTAACTGCCTTGTAATATAAGTGTAAGTGCAAGAGATTACGTACTGCATCGTAAGAACTCGGGTTTGATGGTCGGCGGCATAACATTAGGCTTTTCTATTAAACAGCACTCTACAAATAGTGCCAGTATTATGAGATGTTTAGAGAAATTAAAAGGAGTGCTTACAAATTGCGATTTCTAATTAAGGTGTATGAGTATTTTTTAAGGACTTTATTGACGGTGAATTCATGTATGTACTTATAATGCTGTGTCTGTACTGTTTAAAAAAATCTTAGCTATTCTCATTTCATCTCCTTGTTAAACTTATATATCACACTGAGCATAATTATGATACAGGAAATCTATGCAAGTGACTTATCAGATATACAATCAAAGATAAGAGCACCCAGACTCGACACAACAATTCTTGGGTAACACAATTGTTTTGTCCTATTCGGGGATTGAACCAACAACACTCGGTGTAGAGCTAAACTGCGAGGCGGGCACGTAAACCAATACGCTATGCGTCTAGTCAAGGGCTCTCAAGGAGTCTTAGATGGTTGCTTTATTTTTAAACGTCTCAACCAGCTCGGCAATATTTCAAGCAGCCTTTATTACACTTTTGATAGAAAGGGCAGATTTTTCAACGCCATACCATAGAGTTTCCCTTCACTGCGCTTGTACAACGCCATAAATCAGGGGGTGCCTTTCTACTTAAGTACACATAAACTCGTACTACCCTGAAGGACAGAGTGAACCGGTACACATTCAATGCTTTGCTGAGAACTACGATCGTCACTTAACTCTTAAGACCTGAACTTAGGTATGTATAAAATTCTAGTATAAGCAGGCCTGGCGCACTTCGCATTTTAGGTAGAAACTTACAGGTACGTTCGGCGCCCATGACTACATGGTTCGATTATTTATTTATTTATTTATTTATTACATACTTTACTGTACACCTATAAAATTATTACATAGTATAAACTTATACTATAAGAAAAGTACAGTGGGCGGCCTTATCGCTAAAAGCGATTTCTGCCAGGCAACCTTTGGATGGATATGGTTTGTAGAGGAAAATAATGGTGGTTGTAGGCGTACCAAGTAAAAATATTATAAATAGATATCAAATATATATGTATAATATATACATAAATACATAATAATATTACATCAATACTTATATTCGAAAATTTAATTATAATTTTATAATATATACCTATATAACTAAACATATACACATACATCTAAATAATCATACTATAATATATATAAACACGACTTATAATGATATAAATTATTATAGTAGAATGATAGCTTAACCTACAAGGACAGATAGTGTTCCTTTACCATCGCTTTAAATTTCGTTACTGTCTGAGCCTGTCTAATAGGTAGCGGTAGAGCATTCCACAAACGTACAGCAGTAACAGTAAAGGACTTATCAAAATAGCTCGTGGAACAGCTCAAAAACTTATTATGTGTGTCAAGTAGGTACTCAAATCGACTTTTAAGATAGGAAGGAGTTGAAGGGTTAAACAATACATTGAACAGTAAAGTAAGAATGTGAGCATTCCGGCGATGACGTATGGGTAACCACTTGAGTTGCGTTCGAAATTGTGAAACATGATCATATTTGCGTAATCCAAATATGAATCGTATACAGACATTTTGGAGGCGCTCAAGTTTGTCAAGTTGGTTTTCGGCGAGATCTAGATAGCTGACATCCGCATAATCGATAATGGGTAAAAGAATCGAGTTGGCAAGCGCAATTTTGGTGGCAGTGGGGAGAAAGTTCCTTAATCTTCTCAGCGAGCCTGCTGAAGCGAACACTTTTCGACTTACTTCTTGGATCTGTGGTCCCCAAGTAAGAGCAGAGTCGATCGTAACACCCAAATTCTTGACTTTGTCCTGTATGTGAAGTATGGTGCCATCAAAGACAATATCAGGGAGCTGCGACCAGTTAACTTTTGACACCAATTTGGGGCTACCAACAATAGTGACCTGCGTTTTAATAGGATTAACTTTCAGCCCAAATGATTTGCTCCAACTGCAAATTTGTGCCAGGTCACTGTTAATAAAAAAACAACTTGTTTCGCAAATATCTAAGCTTGAAGAAAAATGTGATACTTTAGAGAGGCACTCTCGCAAATGTAATGTACAAATTAGAAATGTGCCAAAGCAAGAAAATGAAACAAAAGAAACGCTGTTTGAAACAATTAAAAACCTCACTACTGCTATAGACGTTAAAATGGACCTCTCTGAATTACGTGATGTATATCGCATGCCCACTAAACCTGGTCAGACAACTTCGTCGATAATAGCTGAATTTTCGTCAACATTACTTAAAGGAAAACTTTTGTCAGCAGCCAAAAACAAAAGCCTTGCCTCAAGAAGAAATAAAACGGAACAGTTAAACTCGTTCTGCTTGGGCATAAACGGACCTAAAACAGATATTTATTTGTCGGAACACCTAACTCCCCAAGCCTCTCGTTTATACTACCTTGCTCGTGAATTCTGCAAAGCCATGGATTATGATTACTGTTGGACTACAAATGGACTGATCTATATGCGGAAGAAACAAGGTGAACCATACATTTTGGTGAAGAACGAGTCTCAACTGCAATTGCTAAGAAAAAAATTACTAGATTGCTCAATTACCACAAGACTCTGCACTGCATGTCAAAATTTTTACTCAGAGTCTCTCTGCTCTGATAAGCACTTGTATAAAGGCAACATGATCAAACAAACATACACTAATTGCGCAATCACTAACATACACAAAATACACACAGTTACTCAACCAGATATCAATAATTACTCTATTATTAACATAAAATACCTAAAACACACATTCCAGCAACCACACAAGAACACCTTAACAACACATATCCCAATATATCTAATAAAAATATTTTTTAATGTACTCGTGGAAGAATTAGCATGGTATAACATCTTCAATTTAGAAGTCTATGGACTATCAAAAACTTTCAGGATATGCTTTGCTGATCACCCTCACACATACTACAATAGCTAATGGACAACAGACAATTATTCGAGGAAATCGACAGTTGCTATCCGAACACATGTAAAGTCATTGAAAACCCCAGTCATCTTGCGCGAGAACTGAATAACACTAATAAATTGAACATAATTTCATTTAATATTAGGAGCGTAAACAAAAATTTTGACAATTTCTTGATATATGTAACCAGATTGAACACCAACGTTGATATTATTGTCCTTACGGAATGCTGGTGCGATGAAAACTCGAATCCCCCCCAAATAGACGGCTTTTCTATGTACTTTACCAAACGTAGCTTCAACCAGAACGACGGAGTCATTATGTACATAAACACAGATATTAAAGCATCGGTACAAGAAGTTGATCTCGATGAGGCCAACTGTTTATTGGCAAAAGTAGGTAACTTATCGGTTGTGGGTATTTATCGCCCCTATTGTTTCAAAAATCTAAATATATTCCTTGATGCTTTAGACACTTTGTTAACAAATACTAAATCCAGAAACATCGTACTGACAGGGGACATAAATATAGACACCTTGGATACCAACAACAACACCGTCAGAGACTTTCTTGAAATAGTGGGCTCACATGGCCTACAACAAGGTATCGACATTCCTACTCACGGTAATACCTGTCTCGATCACTTTATGTGCAAACTAAGCGGCCACCACCAATGTTTTGTACTAGCAACAGATATCACCTGTCCGCTCGATCACCTGATCCCTTCAATCACTGTCCGCTGTTTCTAACATATGATAGTTCACTTTCACAGAAACCAACCTCTTTAAATCGGATTACCAGAACCAAAATAAATTATGATGCATTGGCAGAAGCTATAAATTCAAAAGATTGGGCGCCTTTCTTTGAAATTACGGACCCAAATACAGCCGCAAAAATGCTTATCGAAGCCCTTCAGGAGCTCATAATCCAAAATACAAACACAACTACCTTTGCTAAACGTCGACAGCCGCTAAAACCCTGGATTACAGTAAGTATTATTAAATGTTTCAAAATTAGAGATCGCCTGCACATTGTTTCGAAGTTGGATCCGAATAATAATGAAACAAAAACAAAGTACTTAAACTATCGAAATATATGTAACCAAATCGCAAAAAAATTAAAAGTCAACTATTACAAGGAAAAGTTTAGTCAAAATTACAAAAATATTAAGGGGACTTGGGATACAGTTAAGGAGTTATGTAGTATCAAGAAGAATCACATACAAGCCTCAGCATTACTAAATCTGGTCCCATCGTCACCGAATGAATCTCTCGACGTTGTCAATCGATACTTCACCTCGATTGGTAGAGAACTAGCTTCCAATATTCTAAATAGAAATAATACATCTGAATCCCGCTTGGCAGATAAAATTACAACATCAAATAACCATAATTCCATATTCCTATACCCAACAGACTATATTGAAATAAACAAAATTATCTCCAATTTGAAAAATAACAGTGCATCAGGCTTGGACTCAATTCCAAACATTATTCTTAAAAACTCTCGTGTGACCTTATGTACCATAATTGCACACCTGTGCAATCTAAGCATTTCAACGGGTGTTTTCCCAGATATATTTAAAAAAGCCGTGGTGGTGCCTGTTTTCAAGAGTGGTGAGGCAGATACAGTGACTAATTATAGACCCATATCACTATTAAGTTCCATTAGTAAAATCCTAGAAAAAGTTGTTAATATCCGGCTAACAAAATTCTTGGATAACGGTGATCTCCTAGCGTCCACTCAATATGGTTTCCGCACGGGCAAAAGTACTGAAGATGCAGTTGCAAGGCTGTCAGAGATTGTTACAAAATCAGTGGACAATGGCGAAAAATGTGTAGCGATATTTTTGGACCTCCAAAAAGCTTTCGACACCGTCTCCAGCACAATCCTTTTGAGCAATCTAGAGAGCATGGGTATACGTGGAACAGCGCTTGAGTGGCTTCGTAGCTACGTAAAGGGTCGAAGTCAAGTTGTTAAGGTAGCAGACACTTATAGTACTAGTCTACCGGTGACTTACGGCATTCCGCAAGGTAGTACGCTCGGTCCGACTCTATTTTTAGCTTACATTAACAGTCTTTGTAAGTTACAGATAGACAATGGAGATGTACTAGCTTTTGCTGACGATACTGCTCTCATTTTTCGAGGAAATACGTGGCCACAAGTCCAAAAGTTTGCTGAGAATGGATTAAGACGGGTGATGCAGTGGCTTGACAATCACCTGTTAACTATTAATGTTTCCAAAACCAAGTACATTTGTTTCAGAATTGCAATTGTAAAAAATTCAATAACCGACTTTAGTATAAAAGCGCACTCATCGCAATGTAAACCCAACCAAGACAACAACTGCAATTGTACTCTTATTGGCCAAACGGATTCACACAAATATCTGGGCGTTATTATAGATAGTCATTTAAACTGGAAACCGCACATATCAGCTCTCAGTAAAAGATTACGAAAACTACTTCCAATTTTTAAAAACCTACGAGACTCAGCAGATAGCGATCTTTTAATTAAGGTTTACTATGCCCTATGTCAATCTCTTTTGACATACTGCATTCCGATATGGGGTGGAGCTGCCTCCTCTCATCTTCTCGGCTTGGAAAGAGCACAGCGAGCGGTGATCAAAGTCATGTTCCGCAAGCCTAGGAAATACTCCACCCAAAAAATTTATGAAGAATCGCGTTTGCTCACCGTACGCCAATTATTTATCCACAACTCAGTCTTGCGTATTCATAAATTTATTGACCCCTCCAAAATAGCTCAAGGAAAAAGGCGAATCCGCACACCTGTTCCTTCCTTCAAGACAATGTTCGCTCGACGCCAGTTATTTTACTTGAGTCCATTTATATACCGGTTCTTCAATGACTTGAATCAAATTTATAAAATGAACAGTAATTGTCTAAAATCATTTCTTAAAAAATATTTAACAGCACTTGATTACTGTGCCACAGAAAATATTCTACGAGTATGAGCGATTAAGTATGTTTATTTTATAACTTGGACCACACGCAGATTCATAGATACTCTACATGCACACAATTACACACATACTTACACACACTCTCTCACATTACACCCACACTCACACACACACACTCACTCATAGACACCCACACCCACGCACGTACGCGCGCGCGCATACATACCCACACACTATGTAAAAAATAATACTTATTGTTATACTTGCCAGGGGTGGAGGGTTGATAGCCTGAGACACAGGATTCTCCTAGTTCAGGTATCAACCCGCCATAATTTTAACTAGCCCAATGATGCTATAAAGAATGTCCATTGTTTTTTGTACTTAGTTTCTAAGACCTTTGCGTGTACTTACTTACCTTGTTTGGCGAGAAATAAATGTTATTATTATTATTATTATTAATTACATTAATGGACTGTATTATCTGCGCTAATGGTGACTGCATATAAATCTGGAGATCATCTGCATAAAGGTGGTAGGAAGAGCGAAGATTGTTAGAGATAGAATTTATAAAAATTGCGAAGAGTAATAGAGACAACACGCCACCCTAGGGCACACCAACAGTTATGTTACACCAAGCAGAAAATGTATCCTCAATGCGAATACGCTGTCGGCGGCCACACAGGTAACTACGAAGCCAATCAATCACTGTTGGAGATATGTTAAGAGAGCAAAGAACACCAACTAGAATCTCAAAGTCCACTGTATTGAAGGCGTTACTGAAATCTAACAGTGCAAGGATAGTGAGCTTTCCGCCTTCCATACCGGACCTGATGTCATCCGTAATGTTGACAAGGGATGTGACTGTTCTATGACCCGGCCGGAAACCAGATTGGAAGGGATTAAGGAGATTATTTCTGCAGAGGAATGAATTAATTTGGTCATGGACGAGGCGTTCGAGGACTTTGTATAGGAATGGTAGTATGGAGATGGGACGATAGTCGGTAAAGGATGAGGGATGACAGGTTTTTGGTATAGGAGTAATTTGGGCGTCCTTCCATATCGATGGAAATACCATACTGGACAAGGAGTGATTAAGGATGTGGGAAATTATGGGTAGGATTATATCGAGGATAAGAAGGAGCATATTACGGCAGACACAGTCACTACCAGTTGGTAGTTGGAAGTGATTGAGATTATGCTCTTCTTAACATCACAATCAGAGACTTGATTAAAGACAAAAGGTGAATAACTAGGGGTTGGCAGAGATGAAAGATAGTCAATTGTGTGTGCCTTAGTAGTTCTGTCAAAATTGGACGAGGCAGTGAAATGATGACTAAGCAAATCAATATTGAGGTCTTTAGGATTGATGCCTTGACGGGATTTGCCTACCCCCAGGGTCTTTAGAAATTTCCAAACTTTTGCTGGATCTCCGTTTTTTACAGAATCGTGGATATGTTGGCGTTGTGCGTCCCTACACACCTTATTGCAGTGATTCCTAATCTTGACATACTGTTGCAGGTTATGTGCATCAGGCCTAATTTTGTACCTAAATTTAGCTGCCGCTTTTTTACGTATAAGCTGTTTTATATTGTCAGTGAGTCACGGAGAGGGAGGATGTTTGATTTTCACCGGACGAATTGGCGTATGCTTATCATAAAGTTTAATTATTTGATTGGTGAAGATATCAACTTTATCATCAACTGATTCATTGTAAGTGGAGTCCAGTCTACATCACTTGCATCTTTAGGTAAGCTATCAATGTTCATGCCAGCAAAATTGCGCTGCATAAGAATTTTAGCCTTACTCTTAGGTGGACGGAAGTAGTGTAATATTGGGGATTCTGTATCATTTGTTCTCGCTTCGCTGCGAACCGCATGATACAGAATCCCCAATCGTTTTCACCGTATCGTATATACTTAACATTCACAAACAATAATATCAAGTTCGACTCGTTCGATCAACATTATTGATCTATACTTTATTACTTGACGAGTGTCATATTTATAAGTAGAACAATGCAGTGTGTATCAATTAGTTGATCAAGAATTTATTTGCATTTTATGCTTTGGTCTAGAGATTGCGAGTTGGCGACAGCCGTGCATGGTTTGATTTCCGATGGCAAGTTTTAGGCACATGAGTAGATAAACGGAACAGAGACACAGCTTCATACAACAGCGCGAATCGGTTGCACTACTACGAGCACGCGGCTTATGTGTGCGTGACCACTGGCCGCTTGTCGTGTACGCGGCGAGAGTGGAAAGAACCGGTTTACGTAGGCACAGGCAGTTGACAATCTTAGGGTTATTACGGCGCACGTTGTTTGTTTTGTACGTTACAAGTTTTAATATTTTAATGTAAAAAAGTGGTGTTTTATTGTTAATAATGGTTGTTTATTGTACTGTGTGTATGAATAATACCAAATGAAATAATTAAAGCATTATAAAGATTTTAACAATGGTAACGTACAATTGGGTTTTTTAATTAGGTATAACTCCTGATAATTTTGTCGCATTTGTTGAATTGCTCGAGCAAAAGTTTCGCGAATATTGTCAATGTTGGCAACGAAATACTTAACAACTCATTAGTTGTGAAATTGTGTAAAAGCAATTAATGTTTACAAAACCAATGACTATCAGAAAGTGATCAGCCATCGATAGGGATTACAAAAAACAGGTGCATGCGATTTTCGACCTTATTGACGTAACTCAGAATTTATAATTTTAATAACGTATCAATGTCAGAAAGCAAGAAAATACCAAAAAAATGTCTGTCATGAATTGTCAACAAGGTCGAAAATCGCATGCACCTGTTTTTTGTAAGCCCTATCGATGGTTGATCATTCTAGAGTCATTTATTTTGTAGACGTTCATTTATCTTACACAATTTCTTTTTTAAACTTATTTTAGATACCTATCCCCGTGGTAAAACTAGTGGCCATAATAGCTAAAAACTAGTGGTATCGTTGGGAATGTCAAATAAATCACGTCGTCACGTCGTGTCCTTGGTAACAAATGTATATTTTTATTCCGTGCTTTTAAAAGTTTCAGGTGCATGCCTTTTTTGCTTCCACTCGCTATTTTATTTACAACTGTACTTCTACCGTATAGCGAATCCGTCAAGTCCAAGAATCTGCCCAATCCACGAATCTGTCGAGTTGGGAATCTGCCAAATCACGAATCTGTCCAATCCAGAATCTGTCGTATACCGAACAAGCGATTTGTCTTAACCTATTGCGACAACCCTACCAAAATAGGTAACAAATTTACAAGCTCTTAAGAAGCTGTCTCTCTGTTCGGTTTATTTACTCATGTGTTTTAGGTAGGTATTTGGTATTAGGGATCGAACATACGACATTTAGTGCAGAAATTGATTCAATCACTGTACCAATAATACCACATTATCATTAAGTATGTAAATAAATTAATAAATACCAGGATATCGAGATCTAGCCTCATACTTGCTCAATTTTCAAAGTAGGTATCTATTATTATTTTATAATTAAGAATGGCTAAATAAAACAAAATCCAGACCGAAACAAATACTTATTTGTTCCGTGCGGGAATCGAACCCGCGACACTTGGCGCATTTACTAGCAGTACATTTACAAACTAATATTTACATTGTGATGCATAGAGCCGAGCTCTTATCCAATGCGCCAAACATGTCGTCGAAAATGTGACAAAATACTGAATCGCTTCATACGTTTTTCTCACTAGTTCGATTCCCACGTGGTTCAAAAATTTATATACCCTAAAGATAGGTGTTCAGGATCTGTGATATTGTATGTTTGTAAACATATAACACAGGAGAAAGTTTGGGATATTAATCATTTTCAATGAAATAATATCATACACCATAACAAAACATTACACCTGTAGATATACCTCCGAAGGGGTAGGCAGAAGTGATTGCTGCATCTGCGGCTAATGCCCATGTTCTTAGTTAATGATGCTACTGAAGGATTCCTGACGATGAATGGTGATAAACCCAATAGCGTTTTGCCTGACCTGGGAATCGAGCCAAGAACCCCACGCTCAACAGTCACAATTGTACCACTAGACCAGCAAGGTGGTCTAAAACTACTGCTAATAAGTAAATTATTCGTCCTGCAATTGCTAAGGCTGTCACTGTTGACCTTGTTGTTGAATCTGTTTTCACCACATGGATTGACCACTAACTGGTTTACTATTAACCCTTTTGGTGAATAATAACCCATCCTGATCTCATTACTATATACGAAGCACAGTTTAGTGCTTATATGATGCCAAAATACAAAGTTTATAGGCCGATAGTAGATAGCAGTATTAGTATTAGATCGATAAAGTACATACGATTTCCTTTTTAGAATTTTGTCTCAAGTATCCACGCCATCGTGTCGCCACCTTCCAAAAAAGGAATTGCAGCCTGTGTGCATAGTGTCGAAGAATAAAAAAATGATACTAGACTTTATTTTATGAGTGCATACAATTGAAATTAAAATATATTACGCGTTCAAATACTGATGCATCGTTTGCAATCAATAATATAAACGCTACCTTAAGTGAAAAACTATCCCGCTTCGATCACGACAACTTTTGTTTAATCTTTCACAAGTGCTTTGTTGAGTGAGTTGTGTTGTGCAAAGTTTCCAGGAGTAAGTATGTATGTATTTCATTAAATCAATTTTTAAATATTGTTATAAGAATTTTTTTCATAAAACGTTAACGTAAGTCAGGGTGTTGAATATAATTTATTGTTTTTATATCGATTTTGAAATCAGTTTACAGCATTTTTTCTGTTTTCATACCCATGAATCTGTTTAACCATGAATTATTGTTATGATTAGAGTTTTTTTTTTTGTGTTTTTTTTCGTTTTAAATAGTTCGTTATGGCAATTATCATGGCTAGAAAGGAATTAAATACTGAGATGATGAGTGAACGAGATATATGGAAGAATACATTGACCTGAAGTATATAGCGATAAATAAGTATAGGAGGATGATGATGATTTGGACATCGGGTTTTTAATGTACATATTTAATATTGTAGATAGATTTGTTAACATATTTTCTTGTGTAACCTGTATTATAATAGTATATTTATAATTACTAAGTATGTTTTATTTTCTCGTTTAAGGTCGGCCAGAAATCCTTTCGATTCCGACACGGAGGTCATTTCGCAACCAGCCCGCGAAATCAAAAGTAAGAAGGAGAAGAAAAGAAAAATAAAGAGCACAACTAAATCTAGACCAGAAAAGTCTAAGAAAAAGGTCCCGGTCGCAGTCCAACGCGACTTGTCGGATGATTCAGAGTCCGAAATAGCAGCAGTTCCCGATCAAAAATCCCGTTCGATATTTTCTGATTCTGAGGTAAGTCATAAGCATAGCATTAAGTTTCGAACTAAAATGTTTTATCTCTACAACAATTGTCGTTGATATTCGTAAAAACAATCAGTCAGTTAGTAGTATCTCAAAATATCAATGACAAAATAGTAACGAGCTAGCAATAATAAATATTTTCAAACTATGTTTCAGGACGAACAAGAACAACCTGTCAGAGCTGCCGCCTTGAGGAGCTACCTCTCGCGGCGTGTGGGCTCCGGTTTCACCCTGCAGCGTGATCCGACACGACGAGGGGAGTTTTACATTGAGTTGCGTGTATACAATAGCCGGGAAGCAGAGACACTTGCCGCGGACCGTTGGAAGCGAGCGCTTTTCACACTTCGTTCAGCACATGATGATAACGATGAGGTGTGGAAAGCTCTCACTAAGTTTATAACTGCTGCCAAGGCAGAGTATGCAAATATAAAGCCGATACTTTATCCATCCAATATTTAAATTATACTATATATATATATATATATATATATTATAATTATATAACCATAATCATTTTAATTATCTGCGTATGCCATTGTTTAACAAAATCTTAATTTTTCAGTGAGTACTATTATAGCGTGAGTACATTTTATTAAGTGTAATTAAAGTAATTTAAAAATTAAAGTCTACTATTTTAATGATTTTTGTGTGCATATTTAATCTTTATTTACATTACATTGCCTTTACAGCTCCATTCCAAATAATCTTTGGAATAAAATCTGTAAACTCTGAAATATAAAAACTGAAAACTCTGAAATATGAAAATTCTGAAATATAAAAACTGAAAACTCTGATATCTAAAAACTGAAAACTCTGAAATATAAAACTGAAATCCCAGAAATTTCAAAACTGTAAGCTCTGAAATTTTTAATCTTTTTTACATTACATTACCTTTAAAGCTCCATTCCAAAACAACTTTTGGAATAAAAACTGTAAACTCTGAAATATAAAAACTGAAAACTCTGATATCTCAAAACTGAAAACTCTGAAATATAAAAACTGAAAACTCTGATATCTCAAAACTGAAAACTCTGAAATATAAAACTGAAAACTCTGAAATCTAAAAACTGAAATCTCTGAAATATAAAAACTGAAAACTCTGGAATATAAAAACTAAAAACGCTGGAATATAAAAACTGAAAACTCTGAAATCTAAAAACTGAAATCTCTGAAATATAAAAACTGAAAACTCTAGAATATAAAAACTGATAACTCTGAAATATAAAAAACTGAAATCCCAGTAATTTAAAAACTGAAAGCTCCGAAATTTAAAAATTACAATTCAATATTTTTTAAATCATAGCAATCATTTAAAATAATTAAAGTATTTGAAAGTTATCATAACTTGTTGTCAAGATTCAATAAATTAGATAAGCATGAAATTTTGTGATGATTGTCAGCTGTATGTCTCAAAATATTCTTCACATAAAAAAAGTAATTTACATAAAACCAATTGTTTACTTCATACCGAATTCGAAAATGTTCAATTAATAGCTAGTGCTTTTAGAGGAAGAATAGCTAGTTACAAAATTAATACTCAAAGTACTAAAATGATAACACCCGAATTATTTTTATCTAATGTGTTCAAGACTATTTACGATTTATTACAACCATTACTTAATAAACATAAATCAATAAAAATTAATTTTGAGCTATTTATATTATATAGGCTACCGAAAAATGAAGAAATATCATTAAAATCTTTCAATACTAAATACTCTATACTGAATCAAAGTATGGACTTTATGAATTTATATAAAGAATGTGTAGAGAAGTTGATATGTAAATGCTCGGAGTTTGAATTATCAGAATCTGGTTGGACTATAGAGGAAGTTAGTCACTTAGAGATAAATGTTGCTAAATATAATCCTTTGAGAGCTGGAAATTTCATTTCATTACCGCCAAGAATTAAAAAAACAAAGGCATGTCTTAATATTTTGAATATGGACAATCACTGTTTTCTTTGGTGCATCATAGCACATATGTATCCAGTTAAGAATAATCCTAACAGAGTTTCATCTTATCCACATTATTCTAAGATTTTAAACACTGTTGGTATGTCTTTTCCGCCAACATTTGATGATATAAAATGGTTTGAAAAACATAATACCAATATCAGTGTCAATGTTTATGGTTTGGAAAAAAATGACACAGTTACTAATCCCTTATACAAAACTATGCAGCGAAAACTTAATCATGTAAACTTATTATTTATTAGCAGAAAAGGTAGGAGTCATTTCTGCTTAATTAAAAACCTAGAAAAAATCGTACGTAGTCAACTCACAAAGCACAAATCTAAAATTCATTTATGCGAAGAATGTTTTTTGTATTTTGAATCACCGGAAAAATTAAATAATCATAATTGTGGTAGAATGCAGACAATTCTTCCGGAAGATAACAGTAAAATTACTTTTTCAAATTATCAAAGAACCCAAAGAGTACCAATTGTTATTTACGGAGATTTTGAAAGTTTATTACGGGAGTATTCAGATAAAAGTAAAAGTAAATTTACCAAAAATATTCAAATTCATGAAGCTACTTGTTTTGCTTATTACATATGCTGTGAGTCTAACCCTGAATTAAATAACTTAGTATCTTATCGCGGTCCAAATTGTTCAAAAAGATTTGTAGAGTCAATTATTAAGGATTCACAGAGATTGTATGAAATATTAATGATGCACAGAAAAATGTTACCATTGACGGAAGAAGAACTCAGGTCTTTCAAATCAGCCGAGGCATGTCATATTTGTAGAAAAAGATTTACAGACAATGATTGCATTGTTCGTGACAACGATCATTTCACTGGTAAATATCGAGGGCCTGCTCATAATAAATGTAATTTAAATAATGAAATATGTAAGTTTATTCCAGTTATATTTCATTATCTCTCTGGGTACGATTGTCACTTATTTATAAATGAACTGTCTGCCGTTAGTGGCCATATAAAGTTAATTCCAAAAAATAAAGAACGATATATTTCTTTTAGTAAATATGTTTCACTAGATTCAAAAACAGCATTTCAATTAAAATTTATTGATTCTTTTAATTTTTTGAGTTCCAGTTTAGATAACCTAGCAAAGACTCTAAAAGTTAGCGATTTTAATCATATGCGATCATTTTTTATTGATGAAGATTTACTGAGCTTATGTCTAAAAAAAGGTGTATATTGTTATGACTATATAGATTCTTGGGACAAATATGAAGAAACAAAGTTACCAGACCGTTTTTATTTTTACAGTAAACTTACTTCAGAAATTGTTTCAGAAGATGATTATAACCATGCTTTAAATGTGTGGAAGAAATTTGGTATCAATAATTTAGGTGAATACACTGATTTATATTTGAAATGTGATGTCCTGTTATTATGCGATGTTTTTGAAAAATTTAGATCAATGAGTTTAAATCACTATGGACTTGATCCTTGTCATTATGTTTCATCACCATCTTTGAGTTGGGATGCTATGTTATTAGTAACTGAAGTTGAATTAGATTTACTATCAGATATAGAAATTTATCAAATGCTAGAAAATGGTATCAGAGGAGGTTTAGCTCAGTGCTCCCTAAGATATGCGAAGGCCAATAATAAATACCTGCCCAATTATAATGAACAAGCTCCTAGTACATATTTGGCTTATTTAGATTGTGTCAATTTATATGGTTATGCTATGATGCAGCGATTGCCAATCGGAAATTTTAGATTTTTAACAGATAATGAAATAATTAAGTTAAATGTAAATTCTGTTTCACCTGACAGTGATGAAGGTTACATACTTGAAGTAGATCTTCACTATCCTTCTGATATACACGATGATCATTCTGATTTGCCATTTGCAGCAGAGAAAATAATTCCTCCGGTCCCAAGCACTAGTAAAAGTACTAAATTAGTAGCCAATCTTAATGACAAATATAAGTATGTTATACATTATGTTCACTTGCAAGAATGTTTAAAAAATGGTATTGTACTGTTGAAAATCCATAGAATCTTGGCATTTAGTCAAAAAAATATTTTGGCACCATATATATCTTTAAATACTTCACTCAGACAAATAGCTACATCAGACTTTGAAAGGGATTTTTAAAAAAAACAGAATAATTCAATATTTGGGAAAACTATTGAAAATAAAAGAAAGCAAGTTGATGTTAAGTTAGTTAATGTATGGAGGGATAAATTTAATAAAACCAATAAGATCTGCGGTGCTGAAAAATACATCGGTGCCCCCAATTTCAAAAATCTAGCTATTATTTCTGAAAATCTTATAACTATTCAATTACAGCCTGCGAAAGTTGTTTTGGATCGACCAATATATATGGGCTTTACTATATTAGAACTAGCAAAGAGTCATTTATATAATTTTCATTATTCAGTTATGAAAAAAATATATTTTGATAACATTACACTATGTTACACTGATACCGATAGTCTGTTATATTTAATACACACTCAAGATTTTTATGAAGATATGAAAAATAATATTGAGTATTTCGATACAAGTAATTTTAAGATTAATAATATTTACGGCATTCCGCATTCAAATAAACAAATACCAGGATTTTTTAAAGACGAGATGGGTGGAGATGTTATTTCAGAGTTTATTGGTTTAAGAGCTAAATTGTATTGTATTGATACTTTAAGTTCCATAGTTATGAAAGCTAAAGGTGTAAAGAAATCTGTCTCTAAAGAACTGACCAAAGAGAAATATAAAAAGGTTCTAAATTGTAACATTAATTTTAGATATCCCATGTTTGTCATAAGATCCAAAAATCATAAAATCTATACCCAAAGAATCAACAAAATAGTACTCGATGGAAATGATGATAAGCGTCAAATAAAAAAAATTATGTTGCTACTTTGCCTTGGGGGCATTACAGTACTATATTTTAATCTTTTATGTAACATTTTAAAGTGTAAGAATTTAAGTATTTACCTAAATTGTGTATGTTTTCATAGTAGTTTTATTGTACCTATATTTTATAAAACTATGAATATGTTTTTGATTTTATAAAACTATGTATTTTGTAATGAAATAAAACCTTGTATTTCAAATTAAATGTGTTTTAGTGTGTTTTTATACAATGATACCTACCCGTAAGATGAAAATCATAACATATTTTATAATAATTCATCATCATCATCCTCCTAGCGTTATCCCGGTTGCATCCTGGAGCCCGGGGTCCGCTTTCTAGTCTAACCAGATTTGACTGAATATTAGCTTTTCCACAGAGCGACTGCCGTCTGACCGCCGCAACCCGAAGGGATAGCCATATTCTATGGTTTAGACTAGATACATGAGGGCACTGATGCCTCTAACAACTGTCAAAGATCTTCTGATGACAGCCGGGACCGACAGCTTAACGTGCTCTCCGAGGCACGGAGGGGTGTGACTTTTTGTGGCTGGTCACCCATCTATAAACCAGACGGTGACGAACGCGCTTAACCTCGCGAATCGCTTGATTCGAGCGGTCGCCACTGTGCCACGGGCCCCTCATATTTTATAATAATTATTACATGGAAAATTGATAGTTAAAATTTAATATCCAGCAGTGGATTGAATACGTGCTGATGATGATGATAATGATAGTTAAAATAAAAAATCTGTATGTATAGATTTATAACTTTATTTATTTTTGTATAATAAATGTTCACAAAATAGGTACTTGCTCCTGCTATATATTTTATACTCTTTACAATACAAGTTATAGATGTCTTACTAAGTACTTGAACTATATTTTATTAAAATAAGATTACACTAATAAATTTAAATATAAATATGATGCATATTATACAAAGTATTAAAGTCTAATTAATACATTTTAATTTAATTAATATGATAAAATACAATACCTAATACATTAAAATAATAAAAAATTATCTTAAATTTTAATAATAATTAGTATAATTAAACATTAGATCTGCTTAACTTTTGCACTATTTTACTAACTAAATGATCAGTTTCGTTCATGATATCATCGTAATCACTTGTCACTATATACTGTACATTCACGCTCGCCTTATCAGTTTCAATGTTTTCTTCCATGTCACGACCATCCAAATCACAGATTTGATTTTTTATCAAGTGACGGGCGTGCCCTTGCTCCTTACGCACGATAAAAGAAGCCTTTTTAAAAGATTTTTTATTTTTCTTTCTTAATTTTCGCTCTGCTGGTTTTTGCTGTCGATCAGCATATGCTTTAGCTGCTACTTCAATATCCCAGCTCTCTCTATCTTGAGCATAATAAAAAGGATTGGTAATTGGGTCTGGGTCATCTACCACATTCTGAAAGAAAACAAAGAATATTATTACTGAATGACAAGAACTATGTATAATATAACAGTTATGTTTTGAAAATAATCCTACAGGTACAAACCTCTAAATTCTGAGGGTTGACGATGTCTAAAACGGGGCTGTAGGATATTGAGTGTGACATGATTCTGAAACAAGTATATTATTATTAGTTTAATTTAATTTTATTAATATATAACTTTTATAAAAATTAAATACTTACCTTGAAAATACCTATAAAATCGTAAATAAAAGGACCTGCTTATGCAAAGGACAGCTACGAACTAACCGCTTATTTAATGATATGATCCAAGTTGCAAACACCATCTCCTATAACTTAGAAACAATAAACAATGCACAGGTTTCGACTTGTTCTTGTACTCCAGATATTGAGTACAAGAACAAGTCGAAACCTGTTCATTAGTGTGTAAGCGTTCAATATATAAAAATAATATAACTCTTTCTTATTACATAATTTGTCGACCGTATGGCTGAGTGGTTAGTGTATCTGACTCCCACACCGAAGGTCATGGCTTCGATTCCCGCACAAGTCAAATATTTGTGTGCATAAACATGGCTGTTTGTTTGACGAAAAAATATGCATATAAGTATGTTTATCAGTTGTCTAGTATCCATAGTACAAGCTCTGCTTAGTTTGGGAATATTAAGTATTATATTACCTAACCTACTGTATATAAATATTTCGGTTGTCTTTTAGTTGTAGTAATCGACAAGATGAAGTTGATCAAGCAGCCCATTACTCTTAAGGTTAATAATATCGAATTTAATGAATCTTCTCACACGATCAGACATAGCATTTTATTGCCAAATACGATTCGATGTATAATATGTGGTCCTTCAAATTGTGGCAAGACGAATGCTTTGATTAGTTTACTGTTACATGAAAATGGATTAAAATTTACAAATATTTATCTTTACTCCAAAACTTCTTTTCAACCAAAATATCGTTTCTTAAGCGAAGTATTAAAAAGAGTGCCGCAGATTAATTTCTATGAGTTTAGCAATGACAAAGGGGTTATATCTCCAAATGAAGCTTTAGCAAATTCTGTGTTTATTTTTGATGATGTTGCATGTGAAAATCAAATAAATATCCGCAATTATTTTTGCATGGGTAGACATAAACAAATTGATTGTTTCTATTTATCGCAAACCTATTCAAAAATTCCGAAGCAATTGTTACGCGACTATGCTAATTTTCTTATGATATTTAAACAAGATGATGTGAATCTAAAACATATTTATGAAGAGCATGTTAGTTCTGATCTACAATGGAAACAGTTCAAAAACATTTGTCAAACTATTTGGAGTAAACCTTACAATTTTTTACTTATTAACAAAGAATCATCATTCAATAATGGACGGTATAGACAGAACTTTGATATATTTTATAAATTTGACTGATGGTTTATTAATTAATATATTTAAGTGATAATATTTAATTTTTCCTTGGTCAAACGCCGAGTGAAGTTACATATCTATAATTATTTCTATATGGCTAGACATATTTTTTTCTATTATGAAATCAATTGAAACTTATTTGTTAAACAGTTTGATACAATTTTTATACTTTTTAATGATTTACGCAGAATTTCCAATAAATAACGGAAGATACAGGCAGCATTTTGATACCTTTTGTTTTTTATTGTGACTGTAGTTACATATTTATAAACAAATTTAATAGAAAATACAGTTTAGTGCAATTCTGTCCTTACTTGAATTCGCTTGTCATTTAAGAAAAATGGAGAACAATATTAAGAAAGAATTAATAAAGTCTGTTGATTCTATAAAAAATAAAATAAAACAAATGAAAGATCAAGAACATGAAATCAACTTATCAATAGATAAAATGCTCAAACCTGTTTCAGAGCCCCTCAATAGCCTTGTGAAATCTAAAAAAAATGTTGAAGTCGATAAACATTTGAAAAATGAAACGTCCGAAAATTTTATGGAAATTGAGTCAGACGAAAATAGTTCAAGCTCATCAACTAAGTGTGTTAGTTTTCATGACGCTGTATTAAACTCAGCAAGTACTCCTAAAAATGAAAAAAAACATAACATAGAAACTTCTTTGGAAAATGAAGACATCTTTGGTATTTACGATGGAGTGAATGTGCCTTTTGGAATAAGAACTGAAAACAAAACTTTAATGATGGGCAACGAAGTAGTTTCATTTTCTAAAATTGACAGCTTAGACAATGATGATACAGTTTTAGTTAAAATTGGTAGTAATACTTATACTTTAACCCCGGGGCTTCAAGAACTTTTACTTCGAAAGAAACCCAATTTAAAGTTAATAACAAACATAGATAAACTTGTCTATAAAGATATACTAAATCATACTAATGCTCATAAGAGAGATTTTAATCCTAGGGGTCAGATAAGAGGTGATAAAGGAACTAAGTATCGTCAAATTATAAAGCCATTATTTTGTGAGGCTTCGATGGAAAAAAAACAAACTAAGCTTGGAGGTAGCTTGCCAAAACTTAAAAAATATAAGAAACACGCTGATTTGGTGTATTGGGATGATCCCAATGAATTAGTTGATAGATTAAAATTATTAGTAGCTTCAAGAGATGCTGGTAACACAAATCATGATAATGAAATTTTATCAATAATTGAAGAATTAAAAGAAGCTAACATATGACAGATGACAAACAAGTTTTGACTTAGTATTACTAAACCGTTCAGAATGATATATGTTTGATTATTTTAACTCCATGATAGTATGTTCAGATACTGTATTGAAAAGGAGTTGACTGAAATTTCTAAGCATGAGTAAGGCTGATATTGTAAATGAAATTCATAAAAGTGCAAGGGTAAACTTTCCGCGAAGAACTGTTATTATGAAAGATATAGATGATCTTTGGCAGGCTGACCTAATTGATATGCAATCAATATCCAAAGAAAATAAAAGCTATAGATTTATTCTTACAGTTATTGACACATTTTCGAAATATGCTTGGGCATTTCCTCTGAAATCTAAGAATAAAGATGTTGTATGTGACACTTTCAAGAGTTTGTTGAATGATGGTCGCAGTCCTAAAAATCTACAAACTGATAACGGAACAGAATTTTATAATAATAAATTCCAAAAACTTATGAAATCTTATAATATTAACCATTATTCAACCTTCTCCACAAAAAAAGCTTCGATAGTTGAGAGGTTTATCAGAACTTTGAAATCAAAATTGTATAAAGAATTTAGTTTAAAAGGTAACTACAATTGGATAGATAACACCCTCAAAAATGTTATTTATAAATACAACCACACCTATCATCGAACGATTAACAAAATTCCTGTAAAGGTCAGTAGTGTAAATAAAAAACGCATATTACAAAGATATGAAAAAAATATGAAGAAAATCAGTAGGAAACGCAAATATAAAGTAGGTGACTATGTACGTATCAGTAAGTACAAAGGAACATTTGAAAAAGGCTATACACCTAATTGGTCAACAGAAATATTTAAAATTCGCAAAATACAAAACACATCTCCTATCACTTACCTGATTGAAGATACGATTCGAGGTCAACCTATTTTAGGAGCATTTTATGCTCAAGAACTTCAACAAACGAAACATCCTGACATATATTTAGTTGAAAAAGTTATTAAGCGTAAAGGTAACAGGGCTTTTGTAAAGTGGCTAGGTTTACCATCTACTGAAAATAGTTGGATTGATAAGTCGAATATTTTATGAGAACCAATAAACTTAATCTATCAAGTGACAAACTCATTGGTTTGTATGCCTATTTATTAAATATTTAATCCCAGATAAATCAGTCTTATTATGTGTATTGGAGAGAGTAGTCTTCTCAACTGGATCATAAATCATTTGCCATTTGAATTACATTTACCAGGATACAATTACTGTGGACCTGGTACAAAATTATTTAAACGACTAAAACGTGGAGATAAAGGTGTAAATAAATTAGACGAATATTGTAAAGAACATGATATTGCATATCACAAGTCATCAAATTTGAAGGATCGACACAAGGCAGACTTAATTTTGTTAAAAATGGCAAGGAAGCGCGCCTTTGCCCCTGATTCAAATACAGGAGAAAAAATTGCTGCGCATTTAGTAAGTAATGCCATGTTAACGAAAATTAAAATAGGATCTGGGCTAAAAACACGTCATCAAAAGTCTTCGAGTAAGACAACATCTGGAAAAGGTCTTAAAAAAATTTTAAAAATCTAATTACTGTTGCGGCAAAACGTATGAAAAAATTGAAACCAAAATGCAAGAAAGTGGCAATAGAATTAGCAATGGCTGCTGCCAGAGAATTAGCTGATGATTCATCCATTAAGGTTCCTCGAGTTATTCCTATACCAAAAACTGGTGGAGTATTACCTCTGATTCCTATTTTCGCGGGATTATCAGCTGCAGGAGCTTTAGCAGGTGGTGCAGCTGGTATTGCAAAGACTATAAATGAGTACAAGATGGTAAAAAAACTGTATGAGGAATCAAAGAGACACAATAAAAAAATGGAGGCTTTTTGCATTGGAAAAGGACTGCACCTTAAACCGCATAAAAATGGACTTGGAATCTTCGTATCAAAAGCAAAAAACTAAAATACCGGCTACCCAACCGCGCCTTAACTAACTTAGATATTTTGAAGTATGGACGAAGCATCCCATATTTTAGAGGTGTTTTTATGAGAGATGAGCTCCCTAAGTGTCCCTACAAAAGAGAATGTGGAGTTGTTAATTTAGATATATCTAAGAATCCAGGTTCTCATTGGGTAGCCTATGCAAAACATAATCAATATATTGAGTATTTTGACAGCTATGGAAATCTTAAGCCTCCCAAGGAAATTATAAATTACTTAGGCTGTAAAGTCCAATACAATTACGAAAATATACAAGGCAATCATCCTTTCAATTGTGGACATCTATGTTTAAAATTTTTAAGGACCTTTTGGCGTAGATATGGAATAAAATAAACAGTAGGGCTCAAAACTGTTCAGTATGCAAGTATGTCTATAACGGTAACTATCTCTGGCAGCAAATCAGAATTAGAATCATATTTTCAACCACCTCTGAATTTATCTGGAAATTATGAGTGCGGTTTGCTGTATTGTTCAATTTTAAACTCAGCATCAAATGTGTATTCTAGTAATACTAAAATTCCACCTATTATCAGGATTGAATGCGATATAGTATACGGCTCTTACACCAACGGATTACCAACTCATATTATTCATGAATTTGTACCTAATACTACTGCAGGAGACCATTACATAGAAACGCCTCAAAGTGTTATTTACATACCCGTGAACAAAAATATAATTTCATCTATATCCATTAAGATTGTTGATCAGTTTAATCATCTCATTAACTTTATAGATCATATTCAATTACGTCTTCATTTAAGAAAATCAAAATGATATTATATAATATAAACCCTCCACTCAAAATAAAACACCTTATTTCTCCTAGAACCACTAAGGTGCATAGACGTAAGAAAAAAGTGAACAAATTAACTAAGGCAAATATAGACTTTCTTAAAGCTCTGGGTTTTCAAGTATGAATATGCTGCAGATTAATGATTTACCACACTTTGATACTTCTATCGAAAGTTATGAAATCCATTCTTATAATCCGTACAACAACTGCTTTAGAGAAAACGATGAAATTCGAATTCCCTTACACCAACAAGACATATACGTGCTACCATCAGCCAGCGCAATTTATGTCGAAGGGCGAGTCAAGTTCTTTGGCAAAGATGGAAAACCGATTGAGAAAACTGGTACATTTAATAATAATTTTATTATGTACCTATTTCAAGACATCAGATACGAAATTAATGGTATTGAAATAGATCGTATAAAAAATTCGGGAATAACAACTACAATAAAGTCATATATCTCATTTAATGAAGCGGAAAGTAAAGTTGCTAACTTGTGGGGTTGGAACTTAGAGGGATTTCAAAATAAGGATCATTTCAGTGCTTTAATACCATTGAATATGATTTTAGGATTTGCGGAAGATTATAATAAAATTGTAATAAACTGTAAACATGAACTTATATTGAATAGAGTTAACTCTAACTTAAACAGCATTATGCTCACTGATGATATCGCAAACTTCCAAATAGATATAGAAAGAATACAATGGAGAGTACCACACATAAAAGTCTCAGATCATGAACGGCTAACTTTGTTAAAACATTTAGAAAAAGATAAACCTATTCAAATGGCTTTTAGAAATTGGGATTTGTATGAGTACCCCTTACTGCCTAAAACTACAAAACATTCATGGTCAGTTAAAACTGCATCACAGCTAGAAAAACCTAGATATGTAATCTTTGGCTTACAAACTAATAGAAAAAATAATAAACTGAAAGATAGTTCACTGTTCGATCATTGCGAGGTAACAAACGTGACCTTGTTTTTAAATTCACAATATTATCCATATGAACCTTTAAGTTTAAAGTTTTCTGAGAACAAATACAGTATATTATACGACATGTACGCAAAATTTCGCCAGTCGTATCACAACTGTCCAGTCGATCCATTGCTCAATCTAAAGGAATTTAAAGAAAAGGCTCCCTTGTTTATCATAGACTGTTCAAGGCAAAACGATAGTCTAAAGACAGGTCCAGTAGATGTTCGATTAGAAATTGAATGTTCAAAATCGATACCAGATAATACGGCTGCGTATTGCTTGATTATAAACGATCGAATTGTGGAATACAAACCACTGAGCAACATTGTGCGTAGGCTATCATGATTGCCATTGTTGACGTCCAAGGCTTTAAAACAGAAGCAAATGAATTTATACTAAAAGAAATAGCTATATGGTTTAATAATAACCTTCAAGTGTTTTTAATTAAACCGCCATTTCCTTTTTACGATTTGACTAAATCAGAAAGACGACAGGTTTGCTGGATTGAACGAAACAGAAAAATATACTGGGGCGAAGGATTTATACCTTACTCAAATTATCAATATTTAATTTCAGATGTTTTAAAAGATAAATGTGTTTGCGCTAAAGGTCTTGAAAAAGTGTTATGGTTGAAGGATATGTTAAATACTAATAATGTAATTAATTTAGAAGATAAATGTTGTCCTAACTTGTTAAGTTTATATGATCGCTATAAATGTTCTGAAGATTTGTACAATTGTATCTATCATGACTCAATATGTGCTTTAAAAAATGTTCTGTGTTTAAAAAAATGGTGCATTGATAATAAACTTTTTAAAGATTGATAATATACATTGTTTTATTTTACTTAATAGTTTCCTTGACTCACTAACATATCCATTTATTTTTAAATAGTTGACATGATTACATTGATATTACATGAAGTGAGGTTCATTAGGTACACACATTCATAATAAAACTCACTAAAGCTACTATTGATCACTAAGAAAAGGAATTAAATTGCTAAACATAATGTTAATTATAACAGTATGGTATTACTGGGCACTCTCGGTGATGCAGAACACATTATATTAATCGATCGGATATTGAAGTAGCAGCTAAAGCATATAATGATCGACAGCAAAAACCAGAAGAGCGAAAATTGAAAAATATAAAATTGATCGAGTCGAACTTGATATTATTGTTAGTGAATGTTAAGTATATACGATACGGTGAAAACGATTGGGGATTCTGTATCATGCAGTTCGAGCGAAGCGAGAACAAATGATACAGAATCCCCAATATTACACTACTACTGACGGATTTTGTATGACATAAAGAGAAGGTCGTGATAGGAGAACATGTCCGCTGGGTATTGCCCATGCACAGAAATATGTTCTGTTGAAGAGACCATGATAAGGTCAAGAAGTGAAGGATTAGAGTTTGGAAAATGATGAGTAGCGTTTGAAGGCAATATCGACAAGTTACAGACAGTGGAAGTGGATAGAATAAAAGAAGAGCGGGCATCGTTCTTGAGCGAGCAAGTATTGAAATCACCCATTATGATTGTGTGACTGTAAGAGGGCATAAGATTGACCAATAAGGTTTCGAAACTCTGGAAGTAATCTATACGTAGGGAAGGACAATAATATACGCCGAGCAGGACCTTAGTTTCGTTTAGTATAACTTCGAGAAATAAGTGTTCACCGGCGTTTGGTGGCGGTGGCTGTGCAGACATACTAACATTTTTATAGGAGATATGTGAGCGTAGGTATATGGCAACGCCACCACCGGCCCCAACCGCTCGATCATTTCTAATGAGTTGAAAACCGGGTAGGGAATATGAAGTAGAGGGGAGGCAAGGCTTAAGCCATGACTCAGAAACAAGGATAGCATGAATATTCTTACAGTCAAGATTGGCCAGCATATCAGGGAAATGTGCCGGTATGCTTTGTGCATTGATATGAACAGCATTAAAATTTTTGGGTACATCAGAAAACTGAGAATTGAGGCTATCGGCTAGTGAAGGTATACTGGAAAAACTATCGTCTAAGCTACATGTTGAGTAAAAGCTATCAGTATCGCTTATATCACATAATGAAGCAATCATGAAAATAAAAATACACAATACTTAAATTAAATAATATAAATAAGAAAATATATATCTAAAAAATAAAATAAACATTTACTTATTTACAAACATATACCACCTGCCAGTTGTGCTAGCTAAGACGAAACAGAAAAAATAATGTAAAAGTTTTGGTTAAATAATTCAATAAAATTCATCGGTCCGGGCAAGAAGAACAGATAATACAATACAAAGTATATTGGACAAAAAAAAATAATAACATTATAAAACAAAAAGAATTTACCAAAGGACTTGTATCCAAAGATGGGATGGGAAAAAAAATGTGACAGTTTACAGTGACATATGGTCATGATGACAAATTGACAATATTCTATGAAAGAAAGAAATCAAGCACCGGCAAAATAAAAATAAAAGCTGTTTAAAATATCATAATAATGTGGAAAAATGATTTTATAGTGGGTACAAGCGAAAACAAAAGTGTACTATTACTTACTAGTCACCACCCGGACCGGAAATCTTACAAAACAACAAACTAAGTTTGCTTTTTCTGAGCAACTGTGCGTTTTGACTTGGCAGTCGGCTTCGGGACGGTGGGAGGCTTCTCCAGTTCCTTCTGCTCAATCTTATGTAGCTCGCCTATGCTAACTACACGATGACGCGAGCCTTCTGATGCCAGAATATGTATGACGCCGTCCTTTGTCCAGCAGTTCGACACGCCAAACTTTTGACGCGCGGCCATAATTGTCTCATGCCGCTGCTTTGTGAGGAACTCAGAAAGCAGAGCCCTTAAACTTAGTCTTACTAAACCAAACACCATCACGAACAGAAGTGGTAGTAAATGTCAAAACAATGGGCCGGGGCTTGTGATCAGCTGATGGACGTCCCATTCTGTGACAGCGGCGGATGTCAGTAGCGGCCACGTCCGTTTTAAAATGCTGCTTAACAACACCTATCACCACCTGAACCGTGTCCTCCGCCTTGTCCTCTGTCACACCGTGCAGCAGCAAAATCTTCCTCCTGGATCTCATTTCCATGGTGTCCACTGTGCGCGCCAGAGTCTCAATTTGGCGTTGGAATCCATTAAGTGCCTCCATAACAAAAGACTTAAAGGAGTTGTACTCGGAAGTCAAAGATGCCATCGATGGAGTGCCTTGTGATTTTGGGAGCTCCGCCTCGAAGTCCGCCATCCGCTTCAGAAACACTTCCCTCAAACTGCTGGTGGATTCTTGCAGTAATTCAGCCATTGTCAGTGTTGTTGGTGAAGTGAGAAATGTGTGTTTAGAAAGTGGATAAAACTACACTGGCAGGTACTTATTGTTATTAATGATTTAGTAGCATTAAAATTGTTTAACTGATAGTTATACTATTTTATTTCAATTTAAAATGCAGAGTCCTAGATTTTTGGTATTAGTCCTACAGCTACCCACGTTATTAGTAGGGTTCCCGCTCGCCGCTCACATTAGACGTCACGCAACGAGTGCGACCGCTCCGTATTCTCACGCGCCGTGTTCGAACATTGTTCAAATTATATAAACGACGAATATATCCTTTAACAACAAAAATGTATCATCACAAGTCTGATGCAAAGTATTGTTCATTTAACGGATGTGTGTCGAAAACAACTTGAAAATTTGATTTTATTTATTTTTACGAGAGCAACTTGACAATTTGTTTTTTTCTTTGTTGAGGTATCCCAACGATTATGTGTCAAATTAAAGATCTAGTTCAAAAAACATTTTATCTGTTTGAATCATGTAAATCGGTCCACGCGTTTAGGAAATAACTAAGAATTAGTATAGTGAAAATGTAAACGACCAGAATTTTTGTGGTTTTTGTTCTACGAGCTCAAATAGTGAGATAGGATACTTATAGGAGAATTATTTATTATTAGTTACGTGGTCAAGTAGGTAGATAGACGATGAATAAATATTATAGTAGCAGCGGCAAGTCGAAAACCTAGCGCGCCACTCCGCGTCAGACAGCGACAGCGTTATGTGTTAGAAAAGAGCGGGAACGGTTAGGTGAATATCGCGTCAAGCACTGAGTGCTTATGCGAGCTGAATTGCACTTTTTTGTTTAGTAGCAAGAGTCGCAATTTCAATAAATTCTGTGGTATAAGTGAAAGAAATGATGATGATGTAGGGCTTAGAAATATTGACAAAAAATTTCCGCAATTGTTCTAAGCTCTACAGCATCATCTGTTTCATTCTGGACTTTTACTTTCAACAAAAAAGCGGTGATAGCCCAGTGGTGTTTTTAACAGACTGCAGAGACGATGGTCTTCGGTTCGATCCCTAGTTACCCCGGGCACACATCTCTGAATTTTCGAAGTTATGTGTGTATTAACCTTTAACTAGGGACATGACAAATTTATAACACTATAAGGGACATGACGTCTCACAGGCTACTACTTTCAAAGTTAAATTTTGTCATAAAATTGTATCTGGATGTTTTACAATTGTGTTGATATTTAAGTATTGGAATGTAATAAAACAAATTTAAATGAATTTAATCAGTATTTATTAATTTTTCTTTTTAAATATGATTATTAACAATTTGTGGTACTTTTCAGTCTTAGTTGACATGAGATCCTTGTTTAGCATTTTAATAGACCTTATATAAATAGTATGGCAAATTTAACATTTTTACCTTAAAATTTAATCAAGAAAAAACAAAAATAACATAAAAGCTACTTCTGAAATGAAAAAATAAAAACTCTGAGTGACGTGGGCATAGTGTGTAATACACCTCTGCCTACCCCTTCGGAGACAAAGGCGTAAAGTTATGTTATGTATGTTACTTTCTTCGAATTTTAATACAGAAAATGGTGACCGTAATCTTTAATCACCAGATTTCTATCATCTAAACTTAATATGGAAATATGTGACATACATACATACATACATACATAGACTCACGCCGGTTTCCCGGAGGGGTAGGCAGAGACTACGGAACGCCATTTGCAACGATCCTGACATACCTCACTTGCTTCACTCACTCCCATCAAGTTTCTCATGCATGCTCTTCTGTTAAGGGTACTTCTGACATGTCCTTTTTTCAGGATGTCTCCAATCTGGTCAGAGAACGTTCGCCTAGGTCTTCCCCTTTGTCCTGTCCCATTCACACTTGCCTTATATATCTTCTTTGTCAGTCTATCGTTATCCATCCTCTCCATGTGCTCAAACCATCAAACATGCCTTTCTCAATGCTTGTCATTACATCTTCTTTTACCCCACACCAATCTCGTATCACACAATTCTTTACTCTGTCGGTCAAAGACACACCACACATACTTCTCAGTACTCTCATTTCTACAGCATTTATTCTACTTTCAAATCTCTTCTGCCACACCCAACTTTCACTACCATACATAAGGGTAGGCACTAACACACCTCTATGTACAGCCAAACGTGCCTTTTTGGACACGTTTTAACTGTTCATAAACGCCTTCAGAGCTTCATTCACACTATTACCTGCATTAACTCTCCTTTCAATATCTGCTTCATTCTTCCATCTCTTGTAAACAACGTAAACAAACTCATTCACTTGTTCCACTCGCTGTCCATCGATCAAAACATTACAAGCCGTAACGCATTCCTCCTTTTCAAAAACCATAACTTTCGTTTTACTTACATTCACTTTCATTCCTTTCCTCTCTAACGCACGATGCATGATTGTTACCATCTCCTGCAATTCCTCCGTTGAAGATGCAAGTATAACCAGATCATCAGCATAAAGGAGGCATTTGACGAGTAACCCATTCATCCTTAATCCACAGTCACTATGTTTTAAATCTTGCAAACAACTGTCCATGAAGAGGTTAAACAGCCACGGCGACGCTACACATCCCTGTCTAACACCTTTCTCGATGGTAAACCAGTCAGGGTATGCCCCGTTTATCCTCACACAAGCTCTAGAATCCTCATAAAGGGATTTCAGAGCTCGATATGTGACATGCACTCTAATATATTTTTAGGTATTTTAAACCATAAGCCTGTTCAAAAACCGACACTCGTAAGCTTAATCAAATACAACATTTTCCAAATCAAAACACAGAAGCTACATCGGACATGAAATCGTAATAATGTAGTCCCGGGAGGGCGATCACATTACATGACGTGTACCGCAGCCTCCCTGAAGCCTCCGCCACTCAACTACAGCCAACTTTACTCTCTCAGACAGATTACCAGGAAATCTAGGAATTCGAGCACCTCGAGTTAGGTACAAAAGCAAGTAATTGCTTCGAATGATACTCTATGGCTTCACAGCACAAGTTTGTTTATTCATTTCAGGGTATTGCGAAAAATATGTCTAAAAGTAAACCTGATGTACCTATTTAATTTAGATGAGTGTAAAGACTATTTAAAGTTTTTTTTTAATTTTAGCACAAATTTTGTTTTTAGAATGAAATAGTGCGCAAGAAAAAGAGAAGAGCAGAAAGTAAAAAGTAATTATGAATGTTATTTTTGCATTTATAATAATTATTTATTAAGGCTATCTTCTCATCACATGCTTTAGCGAATGGATGAATAGAAAATAACCTTGAAAACGTAACTAATTACAAGACCTTACTAGTACAAAACGAATCAATCTTTCTAAACGCGTAAGTAGTTGATACTTGTAACTACTGAGATGTAGCGTAGGTTGGCTTTTAGTCTAATCACAAACGTATTTAGGATTGAAATAGTGTGCTCTCTTAAGAGGGTTGCTCTACCCTGTACCTCCTGTGCCATGAATCAGTCAATTAGATAGTGTAGCGTAACAAGTCCTTTAATCCATAGAATAATATGTAGGGATTAAATTGATACCATAAACTAAGAGTATAACCTAAATTGTTCATAATGAAGCACATATCTATACCTACATATTATAAAAATATGAAGTCCCCTTTCCCCGCTGTCTGTCTGTTTGAATGCGATAACTCCAAAACTACTGAAGGGATTTTGTACGCGTTTCATTTATAAATAGTTTGATTCCTGAGGAAGGTTTAGGTCGTCATTCACGTCAGCTGGCGGAGCCGCAGCCGAAGTATAGTTATAAATAATATGAAATTCAATACTTAAGTGTTTATTGTTTCCAATTTCTAAATCAATGTTATCGATGCTTTTTGTAGTTCAATGACAAGATTAAATTAATTAATGCAACTCGATATCATATTCATTACATTTGGTAAATGGTTGTTTAAAGGCAAGATTTCTATCTAAATATTTCAATTCTAGTAAATTTAATTTGATTAATCAAAGATAAATCAAGATATTATATTGCAACGAACCGTGAACAATTCTGAATTCTCTAAAATAATTTAACTAACCAAAAACTATTCAGAACGTTGTAATATGAGTATGACTGCACAGTTGGCGTAGTGGTTAAATAAATGGTCGCCTCGCCGCTTGACACGGCGTCCAGTGTTGTGGATTCGATTCCCACGAAACGAAACAACACTTCGTGTGATCAATTAATTGTTGTTTCGTGTCTAGCTGATGATGCATGTACCTAAAGCCCTCCGCGATACAGGTTTTATTACAAGTGCGGGCGTTGTTAAAAACAAATAAAAAGCAAGTCTACATAAAAATTTGTCAACATAGACTTTTAAAAATCGGATTAGAGTACGCAAGTCATGCGTAAATATTTGTCCCTCCACCAACCAAACTAGAAAGTTTACTCTTTTCTCTTTAGAATTATCTATTTGGCGTACACAGCTCGTGAATGAAAAATGGAGCTGGTCGCATAATTTTTCTCAAAAATAAAAGTATAGCTAATAAAATAGCGCGCTTCCACGAGAAAAACACTTTAGGTTTCAAAGGAATACTCCTTGAAACTTTGAATGTGCTTTACATTTTTAATTTATATTACGATGACGGAATTCAAATAGGGCGCAATGATCTACATTTGCTAATGCAGCAAATTAATTTCAGCTCGATTCACAGCTGAGGCATACATATCTTGCACGCACATTTTTAACCATCGACGCAAAGACAGTGGTTTTATGAGTTCGACTTGTTTGTATTTATGTTGTATCGCAGCTGCTAAAAGAATAGATTAAATAAAATGCAGATTTTTGGCTTGAAAGCTGACGTGATCAGAACAGTTTTTAACTTCAATTCATAAAGATCTAGAAAGTAGGAATATCAGGTCTAACTAAAATTTTCAATGGTTTTTTTTTTTCTTTGGCCGTGTATACCTTTTTATCCTCTGTTGAAACAAACTTATTCGTTATTGCAAAAGTTATAAAAATTTAAAAAATCTGCCATATTCAAAAAACTACTTGTCTTGCCATATAAGAAACACTCTGAGATTTTCTCTCACTACGATCGACCTTATCTCAATCCAAAGCCTTGTCAATATAATAGTTCGGTTGTCATACATTTCCATAAAAAGCGTGTATTGTGTACAATGTAAAGTAGATGATTCTAAGTTGAACATCTTAACCACCGTCACGTAATACGTTTAGCACGTAAAGCGAACGTCGGCCGCACTTACGAGCTGCGACCGCTGTTACAAATTGAGTTTATTATCGAATAATGCCGCAAACCAACAATATATTGGGATATTGATTATATTAGAGGCGGTAGACTACATAATAAGTTCATCGTCAACATATCAGTCAGACGTCCAAGGCTATCTTCATCATCAGCCTTTAACGTTCCACTGCTGGACTAGGCCTCTCCTTTGAAAGGAGGAATTGACCTACTATACCACGCTGGCCAAAAAAATGTATCAAGTTTTCCTTCTCTTACAGTGCTGTTCTCTGCATATGCTCCCTCTGACGGCTCTTACGACACGTGGGGTGCTGACATTCCGTATTCTTAATCCGTCACCACACGGATTAAAGGCTATCAACAGATATCGATATTGAAGACCTCGTATCCAACCGTTTCCCGCGATCGCAACGAGATCGTTGGTCTACCTTGCGGGAAGCCTACTCCTGCTGCGTCATTTGGTGCGTGGCTGCCACTCTAAAACCTTGCCGCCCCAACGGTCATGGATTACTAGGGTACTGGGTGAGCTATGTCGGTGGCTTTGTTTCTTTTGCAGGTAACCTCATGTATTATAGCATGAAAATACAGGATGACTGCCTTTGATGAAACGTTTTGAAAGAAGCGATGAGAGAGTTATAGGCTGTCAACTAGAGCACCGAACGTGGCGGCGGCGACAGTGGTAACTGGTTATGTAGTGATTATTCAAAATGCATATCTATCTACCATTTATACATATAAAGCCATATATTACGGCAGAACCAGTGATGAAGAGGCTTTAAACGATTTGCAAATCATAATTAGTTGTCCTCTATTACTTCTAGCCTCATCCTGCTCATTACGTGTTTGCACAAAAGCTTTAATTTTCAACCTAATTCAGTAATTGTGAACGTACTTATGGATAAAATCCCCCATGATACATCAATTTGTCTCCACGAGATTATTTTAAAGGGAATTAACACAAAATCAAAGCTTTTGGACGCATTGCGAATTATACGAGGGAAATGTTTGACAAAAACGCATATCCTTCGAGTAGAATTCTGACCATCAAATCATAGATATCGGCTGTGTTCACCGATCTATCAACTGACCGACGTTTGTCACTTACCATGATCGTTTGAACGAACATTTTGATCAATTTGAGACCTGTGATAGTTCCAGTTTTTAGCAGTAAGTAGTTATATCATATAAAATAAATTAGCGGTTATACTCAATAAAACTAAAAAAACATACAGTTTATTATGAGTATTTGACGAGTGTAAATAAAATAAAAGTACCTTTTATTTGCCAACCATTAATTGAGATCAAGAAGAGGCATATCAATTTTATTTTAGAATAATTACGTGTTTGGGACGGGTTAAATCTGGCATGTTTTTTGAACAGACAGGGGAGACTTCTTTGCTGTTCTAAAGAGGACGAGGGCTTCATTTCGAATAAGGCTGATAATTAATATCCCAAATAATATTATATCAGCTGTATCCTGCAGAATCTTCATGTTAAGATCTGAATGTTTACCCAATTGAAACTATTTTATAATTTAGTTGTTTTATGAATGATACATTATAACACTACGGGACAGTTTGCCTGATTTCCTTACTTATATTTTGAAAGATGCGTGTTCTAAGTTTCGAAAATTGTAGGTATTGTGTATTGTATTGAAATTATTAATTAATAAAATTATTAATATTATTTTAATGACTGTGATTTTGTATATTTGGGTTTGAATTTGTATATTGGGGTGAGAATTTGAATATTAGCATGGTAGTATGTTTACAAGAGACGGAAGATGTGAAGGAGATATTCAAAGGAGAGTAACTGCCAGAAACTGTGTAAATGGAGTGTTTCATGCCTTTATAAACGGCCAGAATGTGCCAAAACAGGAGCGACTGGCGGTTCATAATGGATTGCTAGTGCCCACGTTCATGTATGGAAGTGAGTGGTGGGCGTGGCAGAAAAAGCATGAAAGCAGAATTAACACGGTTGAGATGCGTACACTGCGTAGTATGTGTGGGGTGAGACTGATTGATATAATTCTGAATGCAGAAATATGAGAGCGATGTAGCCTGAAAGAAGATGTCGTGGCAAGAATTGAGAAAGGAAATGGTTTGGGCACGTAGAGCGAATGAGTGAAGAAAGAGTGACGCATCAAATTTATAAGGCAAAAGTGTGTGTGCAAGGCGGTTGCGACAGACCTCGTCGGTTTGTCGATCAAATTGGCGACGTTTTAAAAGACGGAAAGGTTCGAAGCATCCAGAACCGACAAGCATGTATGAAAAGAGTAATAAATATAGAGGAAGTGCGTGAGATTTGAAGGAATAGATGCAAGTGGCGTTTCGTTGTGTCTGTTTACCCCGACGGTAAAAAAGCGTGAGTATATGCATGTATGACACTGATTGATAAATAATGATAACCTGTGACTAAAATATAACCGAATTTTCCGTCTTTCCATGTATAATATATTTTTCTTTACTTGCAAGGGATCACGTAGTCAAACAAAGTCTTAAGTTATTTACCCAAGAAAATAAAACCCCGACCACACTAAATCAAAACCTTCGTAATCTTAAACCTCAACCATTCCAGTTTATTGCATTACTCCTATGTAACTAGATTAACGTCTCAGGCTCAACTCACACTACCAACAACCATATATGTACAAGTGTACACTTACGGACAAAGTAGTGAAATAAAATTGGTTGTATTGATACAGCTTCCCTCCTTGCCGCAAAAAAGTGTAAAACTTGCATGATGTATATAAATCATTAAGGATAATTATAAATCATTATAAATGACTAGCTGTTGCCTGCGGCTTCATCAGCATTATTTTTCGTAGAACTCGCTAGTCTAGATAACAGCGACACCTATCGGGTGAAATTACAGCTTATATGTAGCCCTACAAAGTCCTCCTTTCCCTAGTGAAAGTCCCATTCAAATCAGTTCAGCTTTTCCAGTGATAACCCTGGAGAAACAGAAAGACATAGACAGACAAAGTGACATAATATGTAGATAGATAAGAAAACTTTCTATGTTTATGACTTGGTGTCATGACACTGACTATACAGGGTGTCACAAGACCCGTCACCAAGCCGAAGTCTACTCGTTGTGGACATCATGCCAAGTCATACTGACCAAAAATAATACCTGAGAAACGATTTTTTTTTAAGTTTCCACATTTTTTAAACCGCAATTTTTTTTAAAGCACGCGCGTGCAATGCTTGATATACCTACTTATCCATGGAGTCATAGGGCATCTAAAGAACATACTGGCGGAGTAAATGCATCGATTTTGTACCTAATTAGAAAAATTCCATACTAACTTTTAGCCTCAATATCTCCTGAACCAGTAATTACCCAGATATGATGCCGAAGTAAAATATTCGTAGTGATTGGTACAATATGGGGTTTCAGTTTTCGTTAAGGGTCTTTTTACACCCAGTATAATATTCAATTTACTTATATTTTATGACTGTATGGATGTTTTACCAAAATCCCTTATTGACATGCATAGTTTGTTCTGAATGGAGCCTCAGTTTTTGTTTAATGCTAGGCAAGTAAGTCGGTATGTCTAAGCAAAATTCACTTCCTCTAGGACAGTGCGCGCCGTAGATAAGCTCGCATGAATAATAATGTCCGTCTGAATACCTTTTGTTACACATACTGTACTTAATCATTCACAACTTCACTTTTAGTTTTAACTAGTGTGGCCTTTTTGCGTTTGGTTCTGTTTTAATGAGGCCTGTTAGAGAATAATTGGGATTTTGGCTTCACTGCATATGTTCCACTACTTTTATTTCAGTCTTGCGTTACCAATATTACCAGTTCTATATTATCTTTGTAACCCAGGTTCAGTATCTGTACCGTACCATAAGTATCTTCCACTAAAGTGATGATACATCGAGTTTTTACACTCGCGAGGTCCCGCAGGAATCCTCCTCTTTTCTACGTATGTTGCCGAGTCCGTACATGGTACATATTGTACCTACTCACTGTAATATTATGTAACATATGGAGTGCACTAAAGATATTGAGAATTGAAAGTTACCCTGTCTCTATTTTTCATCATCTCTTTTTTCATGAGAGAATGGGTAAGGATGGTTTGAAAGGAGAGCCTGCTTTATTGCGCGAGGGACGCCTGGCTGACATCACTGGCATCTAAAGGCTACGGATAACTATTTACAATCAGACAAGCTGCCGAACGTTATCTCGGGATGTTTTTAAAATCATTTAATATATTTTGTGGCAGTTATTTTCATAGCTTTTAAATAAACCAAGTCTGTACCTAACTACAAAAATAAGTATCAATTAGTAAATGGTTTCAATAACATCGCCTCACGCAATATTTCTAAAACATTTTTTATTGGTAGCACTCGTTGCCTGAATCGTATAAAACTCGATGGCTATACGCTGTTAGGGCCAGATCATATTGGTAATGTCAGAGAGCAAGTATACATCTTTATAGGCAAAACATAATCTCTGCACCACACTAAGGTAGACGGGGAGAGAATGCTTAACGCATAAGATCCGACCGTATACGCCTTGTAAATATAGAGTCAATAAATATTTATTTAACCTCAAAATTTTTTTTACATGCTTTCAATAGCTTTGGTATGTATCTTTGTAACGTTATCCTTATATGTAAGTGTTTTAAATTTCATAACATAGTATTGAAATGAAACTTCGCACACTTCTCCAGGTTAGGTCAAAATACAGTATAAATACTGATTTAAAAAACTTGCATCAAAAGAGAACTGAACGATATTTAAAGAAAATTATATAACTTAAAAATAACGATTTGTTCCCTTGATGTCGAGTCTCGCCACGTCGAGTAGCCGCTACGTCTACTCCGAAAAAAACACGCATTTATTCCCGCCTCGTCGAGTCGTTTAAAAAGTCTATTTTATTGCCACGCAGTCAACAAAAAAAAAATTGCCTAGTGCCTCCACGTCGAATGTATGGAAAGGTACAGTCAATGAAACAAGTGATTCCAATCATAATATTTATAATTATTTTGTCAATCATGGCAGTAACTTATAAAATATAAAAAAAAACATAACATGAATTATTTTAATTTTAGCACAGTAAATCACAGATCAGTTAAAAGTAAACGACGAAGTTCCCTTAAGAAAATTATTATAATCTAAATATATATAATCCTTGCGTTACTGACTGACTGACAGACACGCTACAGCCGAAGCTATTGGGCGCAGGAAGCTGAATTTGGGCATGTATGTTCCTTGGGTACCGTAGGGGTGCACTAAGAAGGGATTTCCCTAAATTCTTACGGGATCGGCCAAAACGGGTAAATTAAAAAAAAATGCAGGCGTAGCTGCTGGCGTCCTCTAGTTAGTTATATAAAAGATACTTCTGTAGCTATTGTGATTAATAATCACAGTTTCTTATGTGCTAAATAAAATAGGCTATTACTAATAAAAATACGTTTAGATTATATATGAACATTCATTCCTAACTTAAAATCTAAAAAAAATAACATAATATTTACTTTTCAATTATTAATTTCAGCTCAGCTTGATATCATTTTAGTTTAACATTTTGATGTTTCCCAGTCTTTTTCAGTCTCTAAGCATATATGAGTATCAATTTTGTCTTTCAAGTCTTCCTATTCTTTTTTGTTCAAGTTTTAAATCACTATTGCTTGGTTCTTCTTTTAAAACACTTATTAAAAGACAAAGGTTTGGACGTTTCATAATTTTTTTATTAAGGCGACTATGCCACCCTTCGGCATGATTTGTCGTTTTGATTCTAGTGAAGTTAGAACATAATATAACTATACTTGTTTAACATAATGTAAATAATTATCGTAATAACAATTTGATATTGCTTTTATCAAAACTCACTTAAATTTCTTTGAACAGCGTATTCTTCATCGACCATATTTTCATTATTAATCCCTCTTAAGATTTCTGATATTCCAACGAAATCCATTGCTGAAATAGATTTCTTCAATTAGTTTGTAGATAAATGGTGTTTAAAACTATTTGGCACCTTCATTTCCTAGCAGCAATAAATTAATAATTTTTAACTTATCTAACTAATGAAACGGTCGAAAGTCGGCTATTTTGATTTAACAAATAACGCGTGTTATCTAAAATCTATCGGAACAATGAAGTACATACTTAAATAGTTTTTATAAATTTACAACAAAGTTATCTTGAAGTTTACCATGGAACTAGGTATGAGTATTTTAAGGATTTGCTAATAGCATATTATGTTTGCAATTTGTCACCAAATGTCTTCATGTCATGTCTAAACATTGGTGCATTTCAAGATTACGTAAATGGTTTTAACTGCAAAACAAACTACTAGCTTACTAAACATATTACAATGAAACTAGTTTTCTAAATAATTTTAAGTACAAAATTATCAAATTAACTTACCTTGTCTTTTCTTTATTTGAAACTTTCACAACACAGACATCACTCATGATCACGCGTCCGTTCAGTTCTATCGAATCGTCGAAAGGCGTCGTCATTCGAATCGAATGACGACGCCTTCTTGCATACAAGACGGAAGAGAGAGACAAAAAAATGCACGACTATACTATCTCTTTCTCGCGACGTACCTAGCTGACTAGCTAAGCATAAAATTTGACAGATGTTAATATAGTGACAGCAGATCTAGTAGTTGATAACTAAACCATAGTAAGTTTTATCAGTTACTCTATTGATATCACTTATTCGATTACTGTTATATGTATATGCCCTGATTTTTAAGTATTAAGGGTTTAATTTTAGATATACTAACTCACTAAAGTGCAGAAACTGTTTCTGCGGTTGAAACCGCAGTTTTAGGTTTAATATACGTACATTATACATGAATCGTATCTATTTATTCCAATTATTAACAGTAATAAAATTGTTTATTTTAAATAAATATTACATGATTTGAAATCACTTGTTTCATTGACTGTACCATTCCATACATTCGACGTGGAGGCACTAGGCTAAATTTTTTTGTGGTAGTAATTTAACGGTTAAGTAGACGTAGCGGTAATAAAAAAGACTTTTTAAACGACTCGACGAGGCGGGTATAAATGCGTGTTTTTTTTCGGAGTAGACGTAGCGGCTACTCGACGTGGCGAGACTCGACATCAAGGGAACAAATCAAAATAACTTTATTAACGCTGAACAACTAGCAACGAGACACAATAGAAGGTTAAGTATTATGGCCCTTATAAGCATTTAATGCCCTTACAAAGGCATTAAACGCATGTAAAAACAATGTATATTCGTAGTCTATGTACAAAAAGAGTTACTATCCAGCCTATTTAAAAGGCCATAAACTTTGCCACTGCTGAAGCGAAAAACGTTCTAAGGTTCCGTCAACCCTATTTATCGGCGGTACCAAAATATTTGGCGCACGTGCTGAAAAAGTGGCTAACAAATTAACAGTTATAACTGAAAACAAACAAAGAACAAGAAGCAAAACCATTTATAACCAGGAACAAGGAAAAAATACGTACGTGACGACTGACGACCGCGCGTGTCCCATTTGTGAGAACAGTGTTTTGTTGATTTTATGGTGAATGTGTTACAGTGGCCGATAAGTATTATTTCGTGTGTATATTTATCATAAATAAGGGCATAGGTACATTGGCATTTGCATCATAGTAATTACATTTTTACAGTTTATTTACTATAGGATGCCCGTAACTACGCCTGCAAATTTTATTTTAATTTATCCGTCTGTTCACGATCCCGTGAGAATTTTGGTAAATCCCTTATTAGTGCACCGACTCCAGTCTCCAAATTTCAGTTTCTAGCGCCCAATAGTATTAACTAGAGAGAGAGAAAGCTGATCTACTTGTCAATCTCTTTGCGGCCAACTCCCGAATCGATGATCGTAGTGCGCAGCCGCCTTCGATTGCCTACTGCGGCCACTCCATGCCTGATATTAAAATCAGGCAATGCGATGTTCGCGCAACACTGCGATCTCTCGATGTCCGGCAAGCCAGTGGACCTGACGGAATTCCAGCGGTTGTGCTTAGGAAATGCGCAGCCAAGTTGTCTCCAATGCTTACACGCCTGTATCGCCTATCATATGCCTCTGGCGTAGTGCCGCAGGCTTGGAAAGAGGCGAACGTACAACCGATTCCCAAGAAAGGGGATCGTTCTGATCCGGGCAACTATCGACCCATTGCTATAACCCCTATCCTCTGCAAGGTGTTTGAACGTTTAATCAACAACCAACTCGTTCGCTGAATAGAAGATCACTCTCTCATCAGTGATCGTCAGTATGGCTTCAGACCGAAACGATCAACGGGTGATCTTCTAGCGTATGTCACTCACCTTTGGGGTGAGGCGATGGACAGGCATGGCGAGTCGGTGGCTATTAGTCTCGACATCTCCAAAGCCTTCGATAGAGTCTGGAATCGTGCGCTTCTTTCCAAGCTTCCAGCCTACACCTTGCCGCCTCGATTGTGCAACTGGGTTGCCAGCTTCCTGCATGAGCGCCGTATATGTGTCCTTTGTGACGGTGAGTCATCGAAGTTTCTCCAGGTGAATGCAGGTGTGCCTCAGGGGTCCGTGTTATCGCCCACGCTTTTTCTTCTGCATATCAATGATATGCTCACTATTGGGGGCATACATTGCTATGTAGATGACAATACTGTACATGGGCGATATCTCGGACACCCTGCGGCTAAGCAAGCCAATACTGAGGAGTATAGGCGAATACTTGTTGCTGAGCTTGACCGGGTTCTGAATTGCATCTCGCATTAGGGTGATGAGAACCTGGTCGAGTTCAACGCCAAGAAAACACAGGTGTGCGCATTTTCAGCCAAGGTATCTCCATTCCTTCCCCATCCCTCTCTTCTGGACATTCCACTACCGATTCAAGAAAGCCTCAATATCCTGGGTATGGACATACGCAGAAATCTCAACCAGAAGAACTACATCGAGGGTGTCAACAAATCCACATCTCGGAAACTCGGAGTCCTGAACAAGGTGAGGAGGTTTTTCACGCCGGAGCAGTTGTGTCTGTTATACGAGACCCAGGTTCACTCCTGCGTGGAATACTGCTCTCACCTTTGGAATGGCTCCGCTCAGTACTTATGGGACGCCCTCGATAGGTTGCAGCGGCGTGCTGTCCGTATCATCGGGGATCCAGAGGCCACTAAGACCCTTGAGTCACTACAATTACGCAAAGACGTGGCCTCAATGGCTGTCTTCTACCGCATCTATCACGGTGAGTGCTCCGAAGAGCTCTTTCAACTAATCCCACCCTCTCCTTTCCTATCCGAAACGACACGTGCTGGGTTGAGGTGCCACTCTTACACGGTAGAACAGATACCATCACGCACCAAACGGTTCGGCGCCTCTTATCTCTGCCGTACCATTAAGATGTGGAACTCTTTACCAGTCCACGTGTTTCCCTCCACTTATGATCCCGGGTCCTTTAAGCGGGGCGTGAAAAAGCTTTACTCAAAGCCGTCAAGATGAGGGCCATCATGTCATAATGCCATGCTGGCTGCTGGGATGATGGCCATCACTATGGGACTTCCCTGACTGCTTAACATCAGGCAGCATGGAGTCAATTTGTACGGCAGGAAAAAAAAGAAAAAAAAAGCTGTGCGTTGTTTGTTAGACAGTCAGTAACAAAGTACAGAAATATATATATATATATATATATATATATATATATATATATATATATATATATTATTAATAATAAAACTATTACTTAAATCATAAACTTTTTTTTTATTTATTACAAGTACACGTTAATAGAATATTTTTAGTAATAAGTAACATAACATGAATTGTTAAATAAATATAAGTGAGTTTTTAACAAAACAATCAAAACGTTGTCGTTTTGTTATTATTTATTTTGGGATAGATTTTCTAAGTTCTTCATCATTAAAATGAATGTTGACAGCTACTAGGTTTTTTACGGGATATTAAACTTTAATCCTAAGATGATTTACTTAACTTTTAATGCTCATTTTTGTTTAATTCTTTAAAGACGAAAGTAAATCTGATTTGCTTTTGACAAAGCAACTTATACTATTTCAATTAAGACAATAGTAATAGTTATTCATTAGCGAAATATTTTCAAAATGTATCATTATCCGGTGGCTCGGTGTTACACTAGTAAAGAGTTTTAACACCACTTGAAAAATTTTAAATTGTTAACGAGAATTTAACATTTGCAGCCGTTTACTAAATTATCGGATTTTGTACGACAAAGAATGATATTAGAACAGAATAATGAAAAATGGAAGAGAAATTTTCATTAAAAACAAGAGTTTGTTGAAATAAAATGAAATAAAATACTTCTTTATTTGTGTACGAAACGTCATTAAAAAAAATCATTTAATACAATTATTTTGTGTGTCGAATTAGAACAGCTCAGTCCCTAGCGTTTTGGTCGTCTTTATATTCAGATATTTTATAATATGCTTTTGAACACAATTTCGCTTTTACAATAATTTTGAACTAATTTATAGATTGGTCTCTTATATTATAAGGGAGCTTGTTATAAAAGCGTATACATTGCCCCATAAAACAGCTACTTATTTTGTGGATACGAGTGCTATGAACTACGAGATTATTCCTGTGTCTTGTATTTACAGAATGTATTTCACATTTTTTACAAAATTTGTCAATATTTTTATGTACATATAGCAGATTTTCATAAATATATTGTGATACAACAGTAAGAATGTTTATTTCTTTAAACTTTTCTCTTAGAGAAACTCTTGGACCGAGGTTATAAATTCCCCTTACAGCTCTTTTCTGTAGAACGAATATTGTGTTTAGGTCTGCAGCATTCCCCCAGAGAAGAATCCCATACGATATGAGGCTATGAAAGTAACTGAAATAAACCATTCTAGCTGTTTCTAAATCGGTGAGGCGTCTAATTGTCTTAACATAGAGATTTCTAGAGTTGGTAGAGAGAATCTAGAACAACTACTCTCTATAGCCAACAAAAAATGTTGCTTAAATTGTTCAAAATTAAATAATGATTTAGAAAGTAGTCTAGTACTAGAACAACCTCACAAAATATACAATGACTCCGGTTCTGATGCCTTGTTACAAACAAATCATATATGTTCACTTGACACTCATAGTAATAGCACTGTATTCTGACCAATTGGGAGTGGGTTTGTGTAGCTACTGACCGTCCATTACAAAACTTTTGTTATCCAGGAGAAAGAATGTCTTCATTAGTTAATAATTTAAAACATGCAGAATTAAATAAACATTCTACAGTTATTATTATGTATGGTGATAGCTTACTAGTTACTAGGAAAGATATACTAGCTTTGTCGGATATTATGACTGATAGAAGTTCTAAAGTGGGGTGCAATTTTATAGTCTGTGCATTTCCTTATTCAAAGACCTTATCTGATAAAGTAAACAACGAGATAAGTAAATTAAATCTATTATTATATAATAGTACTGAGACGGCGGATCTCAGGTAGGATGTCGGGGTTCGAGAGAAACACTGCTAGGCTGAACAGGTTCTTTATTATGTCTCACTACCGCTTACATACAGTATGACCGAACTAGGTAAGCACTGGCCTGAGCCGGCTGGAGTGTAGACTCCTGCTGCTCTCCGACGCTCGTAGGGTAGCTGCTCGTAGGGTCGCCGATGAGCTGGCCAAGGTGCGCTGCGCAGGCAGCTCTGTGGTCGAGGTTCAGGCTGAGCGGGGTCTCAGGCGGTGCAGCCGATGTGGGCCGAGCGGTCAGGCTCAGGCGTCCGTGGCCTGGCTGTAGGATCTCGTAGGCAGGAACGGAGGCTTGGGTGGCAGCTGGCTAGTAGCGGCACGGCGCCAGCAGCTCGTGGCTTGTAGCCCGTAGGAAGAACGTAGCCCGTAGGAAGAACGTCAGGTGCAGTGAGCTCGTAGGGTGAACTGGAAACAGCATAGAGAATACACAACAACCGGTCAGGAACAGGCTGTCCCTAGATCGGCTGTTATGCTTAGGAGACACAGATACTACAGACAGAACATATAGGCACACAGACAACTAGAATATGCTTACCCCCAGCGGGACAGTAGGTAGGAAGTAGAATGTAGAATAATCGCGAGGTGTAGCGGCAGCGTTCCGATGTCTAGGGAAAGTGACCATTCTACGACGCGCACCCATCTTTATAGGCATAAATCTATGACTCACAACTGCCTTTGGCTAGTGAATATGACCATATTTGGTAATATTGCGAACGATGTCTGGCTAAGCTGGCGTTAAGCGCCTGCGAGATATTATAACGCAATACGTATAGTATTACGTTACAATACCCCGCTCTGTACAGCAGGATTTTTCGTGTCTAGACAAGAAAAATCCGTCTAACTAAGTCCTCCGAACTTCTGTAGACAGTGCTAAGTAGATAGTGACTATGAAACTCAAACTGCAGGTAGGTACAATGAAAGAATCTAGTTAGGTTAGGAATCAGTGTAGTTAATTAGTTTTAAATCTTTAATGTGCCAACTGCCAATAGATTTACCCGACGAATCCGCTAATTCGTATACTAGTGGTGACTTTTTAGCAATAATAGTACACTTGGTAAACTTGGGAGCCAGTTTTTTGCTAAATGATTTGTCCTTATCGCTTAGATAGTAGGTTCTTTTCCATACGGTATCACCTATGTTAAACTCAGCCGGTTTACGACGTAAGTTGTATGTGTGTGAGTTTCTAGCGTGAGCTTGGATTAAAAGAGACTGGACCTTATCGAAAATACTTGATAGACAGCCTATATTTTCAGCATAAGAATCCCTAGGTATATAAATAACATCATCTGACTCGGCATCAATATAGTGTGAACCGCAAGTTACTAGTTCTCTGCCGTACACTAAAAAACTCGGAGTATAACCAGTTACCTCATTAACCGCAGTATTTAGCGCGAATTGAATTTTGGGAATTAAAGTATCCCATATTCTATGGTCGTTTTCGATAAACGAAGATATAGTAGTCACGATGGTTTTGTTGTATCTCTCAACAGAATTTACGTGCGGAGTGTATTTCGGTGTAAAGTGCAAGTTAGGTATTTTATATTTTCTAATCATAGACTTTAGAGTTGCACTTACAAATTGTTTACCATTGTCTAGAATAACGGTTGAAGATCTACAGCTATTAAAGAAAACCGAGCCGAGTACATATCGTCATAATGACAAAATTTTATTCTTTGACACTAATACTTTTATTAAAAGTAATTTTATTTTAACAAAAGATACTATGTATCTTTCTCGCTCTTTTAAACGACAACTTGCTAAATTATTAGCATTTAATTTATACAGTGACCCAAGTACTGTTAGAGTACATTTTATTGAACCTGACATAATATATGACAATTCCATTATTGACATTCATAATAATAATAATTTAAATTATACCCCTCTGGGGCAGCCGTTATCTCATCATGAGACTAACGCAATCTCAGAAGGCAGAGTAACAGCTTTCAAACATCACCTTCATCGTGTAATATAAACAAAAAATGTATTACAAGATGAAAAGAAAGCTTACAACTGCAGGGCAGCTTTGTGGCGAGCTGAATGTGTGTGGCGACACTGCAGTCCTGAATGCTTCAGAGAGTCGGTCAGGGCCTCGTCGCTTTATTGGCTGACCGGAGTGGATTTCCAAGAGTGCCCGCAGGACTCTCAACTCTGGCTTGCCTTGGTCGGCCGGCCAGAGGGAAGCCGCAAGAGCTATTAGCTCGGGGGTGGAAGTGTCATTCTCAAGGGCGTAACTACGGGGAAACCCGCTCCGGGCCTACGTTGTCACGAGGCCCGCGATGGCGAAACCGGTGCCGCACCGCTCGACACCCCTAGCCACTCGCACCGGTGTTGCCCTCTGGCTGCCTTTATGGCAGAGTTTGTTTGCTTTGGGCGGCTGTTTAGAGAGGGTCCATCTAGTGAGTTGGCGAGTCACCACCTGCCACGCGGACGGATGCTATAGGAGTATCACTGGCAGGTGCCGTTTATTATCCATGGTATCATTATTACCAGTCTATTTAACACCCATCCCCATAAACCAGTAAATTAGACTCCACATCATTGCAATAGTCTTACATTTGCTGCGGCTAGTCCATAGCTGTACTCAGTAGTGCAGTTGTGGAGGCTCCGCGGCATGTGTCTCATCCCATTTTAGATTAAAATCTCTAAGGGCCTCTGCACGTTGGACCCATGTCCCCGTGTAAGCCTTCCAAAGGGCCGGGTATTGTTTTGACGACGTAGTTAGAACAATACCCGTGGAAAAGAGAAACATTTAAATTAAATTCTGAGACAATAGAGAACACCTCTAGCTATAATAAGATTACGCGTAAAGGCCTGTTCAGACCTAAGCGGTATTCGCTACCGTCTGCGGCAGAGAAAACCCAGTGGGTATGCGGTAATATTACTGTTCAGACCTAAGCGGTATTCGCTAACCTTGTGGGTACTTGATACCAAATACCTGAGCGAAACCCGCGCGGTATGTACCTCTACCCACAGCGGCAGCGAATATCGCTCAGGTCGCTCTAGCCGCGGTACTTGATACTAAATACCTGAGCGAAACCCGCGCGGTATGTACCTCTACCCACAGCGTCAGCGAATATCGCTCATGTTTGAATAGGCCTTTACTCATTGACAAATACACTTAAACATAATAACAAATATTTGATTAAATTAGTACATCAGAATATTAGAAGTATGATTAATAAAGATTTAGAAATGGAATTTACCGAATTTGACCGGAAGTGACCGTGTGGTTGACGGCATAGAATACAAGTGTCACCACCCCCTATCTTCCCGTGGGTGTCGTAAGAGGCGACTAAGTGAAAACACGATGCAAATACCTTCTTTGCGTAGAGACGGTAAACTCGGCATCAAACCCTAAACGACTGCCTCATTGATCTCGCACCATAAATGCGCGCGTGGGATCGGGAGGTCCTGGGTTCGATTCCTGGGTCGGTCAGTGTTATTGGGTTTTTCTGTCACGAAATTCTCAGTAGCAGCACGGAGTCTGGAAATGTGCCCGGTACGGCAATAGGCTCGCCCCTTATTACGTGGGACTAAAGTATATCTGGCGAAAAGTGGGTGTAGAAATACACCTCCGCCTACCTCTTCGGGGTTATGGGCGTGAAACTATGTATGTATGTGTGTAGAAATGGAATTGTTTATGAACTGTAATGCTGTTGATATATTTTGCATCACTGAACATTGGCTAAAAAGCAACCAGTTCATGTTCAATTTCAGTAATCATGTAGTAGGAAGCTCGTTTAGCCGGCAGCAAGCAGTACATGGTGGCTCGATGATTTTAATTAATAAGCAACTTCAATTTAAGGAGCGTCATGATATTGTAAGTCTGTCTGTTGAGCGAACTATTGAAGTAGCCTGTGTGGAAATGAGGCGATTTTTTGTAATAAGTGTATACAGGCCTCCTTCAGCATTGTATGATAGCTTCGAGCGTATTATGAATGAGATATTAAACAAAGTTACACATACACTCACACACTCACCCACACACGCCCGTACACACACACTCACACACATAATTATGTACTTTTAGCATGTAATTAATGTACTTATTGCAATTATTTTTCATAATTTTAAGTATTAACCTTATCATGTAAGGAACTATTACGTTATCAAGAGAGGGCGTTGGTAACTACGACACAGTTTAATACTTTTGCAGTTACCATCGTATATTATTTCGTGCATTGTATGTGTTTTTAGTTCCAATAAACATTATTATTACTCTCTTTATTTACATAATTCTCCTATTTTTTACATTTTTAAATATAACATTCTTAAAAAATAATTACATTTAAAAATATAAAATAGATTCCCACCGACGACGGGAATAGGATCCAAGTCAACGGCGGTTAGGGCTCCAGAAATAGGAATTTCCTCACTATGCGTGCCGTTTGCAGAATTACTACCATTTGCATCAAACTCTTGACCCAGCTGCCTAGTTTCAACCTCTCTAGATGGCGTTCGAGGGTTTTTGCCATAAGTCCATTAACGGACACAACTATCGGAACAATGATTGCCGAATCAATATCCCACATATCGACAATCTCGCGAGTCAAGTCCAAATATTTTTCTTGTTTGTCTTTTCTGCATTCACGAGATTGTCGTCATGTGGAATAGTGATGTCGACAATCATTGCGCGGCACTCTGATCGATCTATTATCACAATATCAAGCCTGTTGCAAACAACAGTCCTATCTGTGACAATAGATCGATCCCAGTACAGTGTTGCATGACCATTCTCGAGAACTGGCTCAGGGATGTACTTGTAATATGGCACTTCGACGTCCACAAGCCTGTATCTCAGAGCGAGTTGCTGATGTATGATCCTGGCTACTTGGTTATGTCTGTGCAAGTACTCGCTATTAGCAAGACGAGAATACCCGGAGACTATATGTCTGAGGGACTCACCAGGTCGACTGCAAGCCCGACACAGGTCTACTGTTCCGTCCCTCATGATATATCTCCGGTAATTTCTCGTCTTGGTAACCTCATCTGCAATTGCACAGACAAAACCTTCGGTTTCCTCGAAGAGATTACCGAAACGTAGCCAGGCCACAGAAGCTGGTAGATCCACATCAGGTCCGTGAAGGGCCCGATAGAATCTACCATGCAGCTCCTTGCTCTGCCATACAAGCCTGCGGTCGTCAACGCCTAAAGCTACAGGCCTGCGCCAGTTCTCTTTCGCCAATGAGAGCGGGGTGAGACCACCATCAACTGCAATCACATCCCGATGCACATCCTCGCTGCCCTTAAGAAAATATTCCCTAAGGTTGTACACCTCGCGGTTGTGTAGGACCTTAGCGTTTAGAAACCCTCGGCCCCCACACTTCCGCGGGATGTACAACCTCATTACAGACGAACGTGGGTGAAGCATTCGAAATGTGGTCAACAGTGAACGGACACGCCTATCAATCTCATCCAGTTCGGTCTGAGTCCACTTGAGTATACCAAAGGAGTACATCAAGAGTGGCATGACCCAACCGTTACAGGCGCGCACCTTGTTGCCGCCCGAAAGAAGACTCTTCAGAACCTTTTTGAAGCGACCAAAGAAGCGCTCCCGTAACGTTTGTTTCGTGTCTGTCTCGTTGATGCCTGAGCTGAGTGAAATCTGATAGATGTCCTCCATCGGATTCCACTACCCTGCCTTGTTTTACATGCATAACTGCACATTTGTCTACACCAAATTCCATCCTGATAGAACTACTGAAGTTTTCAGTGACCCTCAGTAGCGCTGTCAATTGGGACTCACTGCATGCAAATAATTTCAGATCATCCATGTATAACAAGTGGGTTATAGCTTGACCATTCCTGTGCAACTTGTAACCTAGCCTTGAATCTTCCAGCAATGTGCTTAAAGGATTCAAGGCTAGGCAAAACCACAAGGGACTCAGGCTGTCACCTTGAAAGATACCCCGCTCTATCTTAATAGGTTCGCCTTTACCAAGACCCTGTCGACACCCTGGATAGTGAAGAACCGTTCTCCACTGCCCCATACATGACCTCAGGAAGGCACATAGATTTGCATCTACTCAATACAATTCCAGCACCCTCAGAAGCCTTGAATAAGGCACAGAGTCGTAGGCCTTCTTGTAGTCTATCCAGCATGTGGACAGACTCTTTCGGTTACGGCGAGCCTGTTGGCTAATGGCCATGTCTATGAGGAGTAGCTCCTTAGTACCGCGGCCCCCACTTTTACATCCATTCTGACATACCGATATGATCTTATTATCTGATATATGTGAATTAATTTTCTTTGTCAGAATAGACGTAAATATTTTATAAATTGTTGGTAGGCATGTGATTGGCCTATAAGTGGTGGGATCCGCGGTGCTACCCGACTTGTGGAGCAAGTGGGTAATGCCTTTAGTCATAAAACTTGGTAACAATCCAGACTCTAAGGATGACTGAAACTGTGAAGCCAAGCAAGCATGTGAACTACGTAGCCCAAAGTTAAAAACCCAAAAGTTATGTAGTCCGCTCGGTCCCAGTGACTTCCAGTTCGATGCTGGACGGATGGCTTTGGCTACGACTGCAGTTTCGATATTTACATTTGTCATCCTCTCAATAGGTTCACATGCTCGCTCCACTTGACACATCCTCATCCTCAGTATGAGTGACAGGCGTTGCCCAGATTTTACGCCAGAAGGCTATAACCTCTTATTATTATTATTATTATAAAGTTGCAAAACTAAATAAAAATGTTGTGTGCGGTGACTTTAATGTAAATTTATTGGAGAGTAGTAGTCTTAGTACAAAATTGAAAGCACTATTTCTATCATATAATCTGAAGAACTTATTCTTAGAGCCCACAAGAGTTACTTCCTCTACATCTAATTGCCTAGATAATATATTAACAGATATCATAGTAAGAGACAAGCAAATTATTAGACATTTAGACTCAGACCATTGTGGACAGCAGATCTCCTTTAATGATAACAGTAAGAATGTTTCTAGGCAAAATATAGTTGTAATACCTAAAACTGCAACTCGTTTTGCTAGGTTTCAAAGTAACCTAATGACTAGCTGGTCTTTGTTAGATGATGAAGGTGACCCTAATTTTTTTTAAGTTTTCACATTTTTTAAACCTCAATTAAAACCGCGCGCGTGCAATGCTCGAAATACCTACTAATCCATGGAGTCAAAGGGCATCTAAAGAACATATCGGCGGGGTAAATGCATAGATTTTGTACCTAATTAGAAAAATTCCATACTAACTTTGAGCCTCAATATCTCCTGAACCAGTAATTTCCCAGGTATAGTGCCGAAGTAAAAAATGGTCGTAGTGATTGGTACAACATGGGATTTCAGTTTTCGTTAAGGGTCTTTTTACACCCTGTATAATAGCTTTTTCAAAGCGTTTTGTACAGAATTTAATTCGATTTCCACACCTAGAACGATTACAGTTGGAGGTAATGCAACCTTCTGTGAATGGGCAACAACTGGGCTTTACAAAAGCAGAAAGAGATTGTATGAGCTATGTGACGAGAGAAACTTAAATTTAAGTGAACAATTTCAGGATTCTGTTAGCAACTATGCTAGGATATTTCGGAAACTTTGCAAGAAAGCTAAGTCTCTTTACCTGAGTTAAAGGATTAGGAGTAGTGACGATAAAATGAAAATGACATGGAATATAATAAACAGCGAGACTGGGAAAGTTAAAAGTAAAAGTTCAAAATTTAGTTTGAACATTGATAACGACACCATTACATCAGACTCAAAAGTTGCATCGGCGTTTGAAAGTTTTTTTACTGATATCCCCGTTATTACTACTAGATCTTTGGACTCATCAACCAATGCAGCGGAATCTCTTTTAAAAGAAAACATGAGTACAACCTATAGTAACTTCTCATTTCAGTATATAAATTCAAATGATGTTATAAAAGCTTTCAATACTATAAATATAAAGAAGACTGCAGACTTGTGGGGTGATTCCGTTACTATTACCAAGTCCATTACTGCTTTAGCTGCTAACAGATTAGCTTTACTATTTAATAAGTGTATGACTGTGGTGTATTTCCTGATCTTATGAAAGATAGCAAGGTAATACTTTTGTACAAAGCAGGTAGCACATCAGACCCCACCAACTATAGGCAAATTTCTGTGCTGCCCACATTTAGCAAAATTTTCGAGAAATTTATACTAGACCAACTGCAAAGTTATTTTAATAACAACGAGCTTCTACACTCTAAACAATTTGGTTTTACAAAGGGGCGCTCCACGACCGATGCCGGTGTTGAGCTTGTAAAACATATCTTTGATGCCTGGGAGGATTAACATGATGCTTTAGGTGTCTTCTGTGATTTGTCCAAGGCCTTTGATTGTGTAGGACATGATACATTGATCAGGAAATTACATCACTATGGTTTAAGTAGTTCTGCTCTGCATCTTCTTACTTCATATTTGAGTAATAGGATTCAGAGAGTTGATGTCAACGGGACGCGTTCGCATAGGTCTGTAGTCAAAATGGGCGTCCCACAGGGTTCAATCCTCGGTCCTTTTTTATTTTTAGTTCATAGTAATGACTTACCACACCTCGTTAATGACAAGCACAGTAAAGTACTGTTTGCTGATGATACCTCACTTTTATTTAAATTAAAACGACAACAAATTGATATGGACGATGTAAACATTGCTATCTCAAAGGTGGTTCGCTGGTTTGAAGTTAACAACCTGCTTTTAAATAGACTTAAAACTAAATGTATTCGATTTTTGATGCCTAACGTCAAACAAGTGAACACCTCAGTAAAGGTTAAGGATGATGTGTTGGATCTTGTGGATAACACCAAATTTTTAGGCATTACACTAGATTTTAAATTGCAATGGGGACCACATATTAGTAAATTGTCGAATAGACTCAGCTCTGCAGCATACGCAGTCAGGAAAATTCGCCAGTTAACTGACATTGACACTGCCAGGCTTGTATATCATAGCTATTTTCATAGTATAATGTCATACGGTATTCTCCTGTGGGGAAATGCTGCCGACATTCAGACTATCTTTGTTTTGCAGAAAAGAGCTATTCGAGAAATTACTAATTTGGATTATGGGGCTTCGTTAAGGAATAAATTCAAGGAAATAAACATTTTAACAGTTGCAAGCCAGTACATTTATTCCAACCTAATATATTTATTCCAAAACAAGGCCGCATACTAAAAAAAAAGGTATATCCACAATTTGAATACTAGTAATAAGAGTAAGCTAGTAGTGCCGGCTACCCGGCTAGAGAAAATAAAAAAATCTTTTCAAGGCCAATGTGTGCGCTTTTACAATAAAGTGCCAAGCAATATTAAAAATGTAAGTTTTAATAAATTCAAAAGGTTATAAAACGTAAACTTTGTCAAAAAGGGTACTATTCAGTGCTAGATTATATTGAAGACAAAAATGCTTGGGAATAATTTGCTCGGTCCCACAGGCTACTTATGTTTTATTAGTGTTAAGTTTCATGTGAGTGTGAGTTATTGTGTCTATATTATGCTAGTTTTGTACTTTTATATTATTATTAAAGAAACCTTATTAATTGACAACAACATTATAGACACACCAGCTCTTATACCTATGAAAAATTCAATGAAGTTACTAAGTTTTTAAATTGTATAGAATCAAGACGACGAAAAGAGTGGCCCGGAGTCTCTTGCCTGATTCTTCTCACGAGGCTCTACTTTCTGAACAGGCAGTTTTTTTTCAATGCTCAACTATGTTAATATGCATTTAAAATTATTTTTTATTTTTTTTATTTGTATACCTTCTGACGTGTCCAAAAATTTTTAACATTTTTATGGAAATAAATATATTTGAGTTTGAGTTTGAGTTTGCATAAGCTGCAGAACTGAGTTTGCCCGATAGCTTTTCTATATGTGGAACCCATTGTAGTGTAAAACTTTTTTTTTTGTGTAAAACTATTTTATTGTGGCAACGCTTAATCCTCATTGTCTTCGTTGTCGCTGTCAGCGTTGATGTTGAAGTAGTGGAGCTCGTAAGACTCGTGGGCAGAGGCCACCACTCGCAGCCAGTCACGGAGGTTGTTTTTCTTGAGGTAACGCTTTGTCAGGTACTTTAGGTACCTCTTTGAGAAGGGAATGTCTGCGTTGATGGTGATCTTGGTCTTGTCCCTCGCGATGACAACGTGATTACCGAGGTTATTTGTTTTTTCCTCAACTTTGACACGTTTTTTCAGGTATTTTTCGAAGTTTCCAACATCAAGGATGCTGTCTTCAGTGGGATGTGTGCAGTCGATCGTGAACTTCAGGTTGATCTTCCGCTTGATGCCTTTACCGCGGATTATGCCACCTTTGATTCCCTTGTAGTTTGGTGTCCAGCATAATACCTAAAAACATGGTTGTCTCGACGGGCTCAATCCTAGATTCATTAAGTTGTACATTGGTTGTCATATTAACATTGGGCATTGAAAATTTTAAAAGTTTAGTTTTCTTATTATTAAGTTATAGATTATTTACATTAAACCAATTAACAACTTTAGAGAGTGCATTGTTTACTTCGTCAAAGTTACTCTGTCATCGTTTAATATTAAAAATCAAAGAGGTATCATCCGCGAACAATACAATCTCATGATTATTCTTAACGTAATAAGGTAAATCGTTAATATATATCAAGAATAGAAATGGTCCGAGAATTGAACCCTGCGCGACACCCATTTTCAAAGCAGAACCTGGAGATGTCTTACCGTTAACCTCGACCTTCTGGATTCTGTTGCCCAAATAAGAAGTCAAGAGATCAAGAGCTTTATTCTTAATGCCGTAATGATATAGTTTCCTGATAAGAGTATGTTGTGGACTTTAACAGCCTGATAACTATTTATCATGCTCTTGCCCATTCCATACTCGGTGATTGTGTGATGGTTTGGGGAGGAGCCAATAAGACCTTAATCCTACGGCTCAAACGTGGACAAAGAGCTGTTCTTAAGGTATTGGCGAGGAAACCAATTCGCTTCCATACGACACCCCTTTATTCACTTTGTGGTGTCCTTACTGTCAGACAGTTTTTTGTCCATCGCACAATAGTTCGAAAACATAGCCAGCTAGTATATGACTCAAGTATCTACACATCAAGGCGCCGTAGTGACAGAGTTTGTGTAACACTGACGCGTAAATACACAACTGCTCGTCAACATTTCAACTATATATCTGGTAAAATGTATAGGAAGGTAAACAGAATTTTAAACATATATCTACTCAACCGCCACAATCTAAAGAGGAAGCTGCAGACTTGGCTTAAATCCCTTGATTACGACAGTACGGAACGCATTGTTGAAGTATAACCACACACATGCATTCACACACGCATACACACGCATCCACATGCGCGCTCGCACACACACTCACACAACACACACCCGCGCGTACACACACACTCACACACACACCCACACACGCGCGTACACTTACACTCACACACTCACCCACACACGCCCGTACACACACACTCACACACATGTACTTTAAGCATGTAATTAATGTATTGCAATTATTATCTTAATATATAAAATCCTTGCGTTACTGACTGACTGACAGACACGCTACAGCCGAAACTATTGGGCGCAGGAAGCTGAAATTTGGCATGTATGTTCCTTGGGAACCGTAGGGGTGCACTAAGAAGGGATTTCCCAAAATTCCCACGGGATCGGCAAAAACGGCTAAATTAAAAAAAATGCAAGCGTAGCTGCTGGCGTCCTCTAGTTTTTCATAATTTTAAGTCTTAACCTCATCATGTAAGGAACTATTCTATTATCAAGAGAGGGCGTTGGTAACTGCGACACAGTTTAATACTTTTGCAGTTATCATCGTATATTATTTCGTGTATTGTATGTGTTTTTAGTTCCAATAAACATTATTATTATTATTATTATAGTATCATGATGGACACAATCAAAGGCTTTAGACAAGTCGCAAAATATACCTAACGCATCTTGCGACTTTTTCCAAGCTGCAAAAATACTTTTCAGTAACTCAACTGCTGCGTCAGTAGTAGAACAACCCCTCGTAAATCCGAATTGTTTCTTGTGAAGAAGATTATGTCTATTGAAATGACTAAGCAACTGACTAAGAATTAGTTCCTCAAAAATTTTGCTAAGTGTTGGCAATACAGGAATAGGTCGAAAATTTGAGGGGTCTGATGTGTCGCCAGATTTAAATAAAGGTGTTATTTGCTTTACTTCATTAAATCAGGAAATATTCCAGAAATGACACAACCATTGAACACTGTTGCAAGATGTGGAGCAATTAATGTAATAATAGACGAAACAGTCTATACTGACAATCCCCACAGATCCTTTGTCTTTTTCATATTAATAGTTTTAAATTGTTTAAGAACATCATCTGTAGTAACAGCAACAAATACAAAGTCTGTAACACATTCCGGCACGCAGTCTTTAAGCAGCATTTCAGCAGACATGGAAAACGATTTGAGTAACTCTGTAGTTACAATGGGTATATTAGCAAAAAACTTTTCAAATTCTGTCGCTACTTCCAAGTCCTCTGTAATACTCACATTATTGATATTTAGTAGGTAGTCGCGACTGCGTGCTTTGGCTCTACCAGTTTCGCTATTGATCACATTCCAAGTGGCTTTTATGGTATTTTCAGCGCTTTTTATTTTATTTTTCAAATAAATTGATTTTGCAGCATAACAAGCTTGTCTAAATGTTTTTGAGTATTTTTTTACATAATTAATAAAGGCTGGACTATTATTAAAAGTTTTTTCATTATAAAGTTCATATAACCTAATCCGACTTTTATGAATGCCTTCAGTTGACAATCACTAAACATCAGTCGGTCAGTTACATTTAATTTTTTAGGTGTAAATACAGTAGAAAATTCATCATTATCAATTTAAATAATGTATTATATAACTGATTCGGATGGTCATGTATAGGCAACCAACGCATTTTATTTGATAGATTATTTTTAAAACCTTCTAATCGGTTTTCATTTATAGGTATACCATTAATAATTTTACTCTGAATCTTAGGACTTTTTCTTGGACAACAGACTAACTGCCCACAGTGATCAGACTGTAACATATTAATTAAGGATTTTTGTAAAAGCTTAGTGTTAATAAATATATTATCAATACTGATAGCACTTGTGGCAGTCACTATAGTTGGTTCTAAAAAAGTATGACTTAAATTGTAAGATCTAAATAGATTTAAGAAGTCAATTGATAAAGAACATTTCTCTAAAATGTTAATGTTGAAGTCACCACAAATAGCAACCGTTTTTTGGCAATTATTAACTTTGTTTAGGGCATCCTCCATAATTACTATAAAACTTTCAAAATGTGCACATGGAGGCTTGTATACACTCATAACAATGAACTGATCAAATTCGACACAAGATATCTCTATAACTCGCTCAACAGAGAGGCTCACAATATCAGACCTTTCTTTAAATTTTAAAAGTTTATTTATTATAATTAACGAGCCTCCTCGAATAAATTTTTCTCTGCTGAATGAGCTTGCAACCTGGTGGTTGTTGAAATTGAAAATGAACTGGTGGCTTTTTAGCCAATGTTCTGTTATACATAAAATGTCAATATTGTTACTGTTCATAAACAATTCCAACTCTAACTCCTTACCCATCACCTTTTGTATGTTTTGATGCACCAGGTTAATTCATCTTTTTAAATTATTTTTTGTACAATGTGTGGTTGATGAAAGTGTGTTTTTCTTACTTATATTTAAATTTATCAATGTCTTTTCTATGTTATTGCCAGAGATTGACTCTACTGTCTCATAACTTAATTTAAAGGATTTGGAACGGATTCCAAGCTTATATTCAATGTCAATTTAGACTGCTCAATAAAAGCAGTGTTATTAGCCAAATTTCTGGCAGTGTTATTAATATAATATGCTAGCGATGATGCTATTTGTCTTTGAATATATTGAGATGGATAGCAACTATCCCATGTCAAATAAAAACTTTTAATGAAAGCATAAGAGTCAATAAAGTCAATAAAATCATTGTATAATGTCAATGTGTGTAATTTACAATTTAATTTATATATATTATTATAGTCATTAAATTTTCGGCCTGTGGCAACAACATACTGTACGGAAATGCAAGTAAAATAATTTTTCTAACTTTTAAGTGTAATTTTATTGAGTTAGGTGAGAGATTTCAGAGTAATATTCGACTCAAGTAGCACAGAACTTTATACCAGAACCAGAACAAGAAATTATGGAAAATGTAGCTAACACGACGCACATGGTCCTTTTTTTTTGTTTCGGGTTGGAAAATCCTCATGGAGTCCCTCCGCCCTGGGGGATGGGCGACGGGGACTGTCAGACTCTTACTGACTAAAAACCAACCCGTGTGCCTCATGTACCCGTGTGTCGGAGGGTCGAGTTTCGCCCAAGCATACGTCGCAACCCCCCGACGGGTATCGGCCCGCCAGATGGTCAGGCGGGCCCCGAACAAAACCCCCTTGGCGGAGGATTAAGGTGTTGGGCTCCGCCGCCAAAACACCCAGCGGCCGCAGAGGATAGGGAGGACGGCAACGCAACACCGCATCTCCTCTTCCTCTGCGGCCCCACCGCGATGCATCGAATGGTGCGCCCCCATTTGGTCGCGGGAGATAGGGCGCGCGGCAACGCAACACCGACACGCCTCTCCTCCCGCGACCGCACCCGACTGCGAGGGACAGACAGAACTGTCCCCCGCACCCGCACTGTTGAACGCATCCTGCGCAGGCCCCGTCAAGCCCACGCGGAGCGTCCCCTCCTGGATCCCTCTTAGCTTCACCGCGGGTCACCAATCCACGGTTACTGAGCCCCCCCACCACGACAAGGTGGAGATCCCACGGGGGGGACGCACATGGTCCTGCAATTGAGATTATACCTTTGGTTAACAAGGTATCTCACTTCGTTTCAAAACTTTTCGCGACTTCAATCTACATAAGATTTTACATATTATTACCTTAAAATTTGAATGTTTGTGAACGTTTAACAGCTACTGTTTTTCAGACACGAAGACTCATTATTCAATACTATGCCAGAAACGATAAAAATTCTGTAGTACTATTCTCGCAGTGTACCAGCAAAGAAGTGAGATACCAACAAGAAGAACTAAGTAGGGTAAATCAGCCAATTTCCGTCCACGTGTGTGTCTCTAATCAACCAGCCGCAGACAGGCACTATAACTGTCGCGTTCATATATAATTCAGGCGGCGTTTGAGTCGCTTTTTATCGAACTCGTCGTAACGGAGCACTTAAATATTGTATGAGCTCGACCGATCAGCGGTTGAGATACCCATTGAAACTGGATTAGTAGCGACAGTTTTGAAGTATTTCACGAGAAATATAAATAGAAAAAGCAACTATTGGCGGTCGATTAGATATCAAACTTTACATGAAAACTTTTGTATCGTTCAGAGTTTAGAGGACTAAGTTTTCAATTATAATTTGAAAAGTTATACAAATTGACCACTTGTGGTAAATAATATTTGTTGCTCTAATATATTAGTAAGTATCCATGTTAGACTTGCTTACTGAAGACTCATCTCACCAAAAGAGATTTTCAGGGTGCATTGTATACATTGCTTACCTGAAACAAATTAAACAAACATCAATACATATAAATCATTTCAAAATATAATTTTGAGTACTACTTTTCAAGAAATTATCCACATTCAATATGTGACAATTGTAACAAAAATACAGCTCTTTAACATTAAAATATAACATTCTTCGATTTATTCCATCACAGACCCCGAAAGATAACTCATCGCTCAAACGCACAAGCCACCCTAAACTTCACATTGACACACCAAGTTACAAAGCGAAACAAAGCCAACCCAACAATAACGGATCCTTTCAACTTGTCGGCTGTCTTAGTTGTCGATAACTTGCCAACCTATTCAGCCCTTTAAATTCGCCGCGGAATAAGTGACTGTTACCTCGGTTATCTACAAAGATTTGAGCAAGATATTTATAAAGAAAATTCACGAGGTTTTTATCTTTTATGTTCGTTATTAGAAGTTTTTGAGACTTCTTCTGAGTAAAATTGTAAGGAATTTGTGCAGCTTTTTGGTTAGGCTCGTTCATATTAATATTATAAATGCGAAATACTGATCGTTGCGCTTTCGCGGCTAAAGCGCTGAACTAACTTTGATCCGATTTAGCAAAGAAATATTCAAACACGGTATCAAAATTAGAATTATGAGCCCAAATAATGGGATGCAAGTTTGTATCATTTGTAGGTATGTGGCACATACACATGTTAATTGCTATCTGTTTTTATAAATTGTATACTTTGATCGATCTATCAGAGGTAGCTGGTGAAATCTCTTTACTCATTTCATACTTTACAAAATTGTAACAAGTCAATACCACTTGAAGCTTTGCTTCCGACGTTAAATTCTGGGCGTCTTTCTAATTTTATGATATCATCATCGTATGTTTCAAGAGATTCCTTTAGAGGACATGTATGTTTTCTTTGATTTCTGGTTGTGTTAATTATAGTTATTATTATAAGAGAAATTGTACACTTATTGATGATGAATAAATGATTATTATTATTATTAAAAAACTACCTCATCTTAATATGATCAAGGAATAAGCACAGTTTGTGACATAAGAATGTTTAGAAAATTGTCAGGAAAATGTAATTGTGAGGTGAAAAAATTTTATAGTTCATGTTAATTATTACAAAGTCTTATATAAATATTACGAAGTAAAAATAAAGTTTATTTAGAAATTATATAATATCGGATTGCTTTTGTAATTGGCAGATTCAATAAAATAAAAAGTGAGTAGATTTATAACTGAATTTTAATTTCAGTGATCAGGGAAGTCGTTTTCCCAAACTTCCCTTGAAAAGAGTCGAATCAAATTAAGTTAACAATATCGCAGAGGTGAGTTGTAAAAAATATTATCCGAAGGTTCCTTTTTAAATCATCAGAGCATTAGAATTTTCTGAAAAGGAAACTGGTCACAGATGGTTAAGATAAAACGAAATAGAAGGAATTGGGATGCTTCGTCGAGCAAGAAGGGTGCAACTAAAGTTTTGTGAGCATTTCGGTATAGAGATAGGATCGTGTAAAGAGTGCTTGTGTAGTCAATGAAGCACAGGTGTAGCACTCGGTAAAATTCATATCATAACTGGAAAGTCTTAGCAAAGATAAGGCCAATATGGGCTAACATTCGTACCTTAGCACGTATTTGCTTAGGACAGATTTCCTAGCGGAGCATGCACCGAGGTTCTCGTGGCACCGCTGCTACGGAACGCTGAAAACACCGCAGTGGTTTTAATGAGTAGGTTAGGAATAACTTTAAGGGAGAGTCCCACACACATAAAGCGAGATCCAAAAATAAACGACATGCAGGTTTCTAGCCGATATTTTTCTTCAGCATGAAGTAAGCGATGATTTACAATTTTAATACGCACTTAACTTCGTGAACTCTGTTGTCGTTGCGTATGTTTAACCCAAACGCACTCTATAATACCATCTTACAATATTGAAGATATCGATTCAAGTGACTGATAATAATTAGTAAGACCTTCATTATTAATAACTAGACCAATTATTACTTTGTTAATTTGTAACTTAGTCTATAAACGTTCGATGTCGACCCGTCACTCAGTGTATTTAATTACTTGTGGGTCACACGAATAGATAGGTTTAGTAACGGTTTTGGAACGTTACCGCAGCTAACAGGATCCGAAGTCAGTGTTGCGAAGCGGGACAGTGAGAGTGGTTATCCATTAGGATTTAAGAGCACACAGGATTAGTTCAAGAATAGCGTGTAGTTAAATTTATTACATAAAGCGTAGTTTCGAACCTAGATGAAGGGAAGGGAGAGGAAGCCCAAGGAAAAAATTGATGGATTGTGTGAGAATGGATGTGAAAGCGAAAGAGCTAAATGATCGGAGGTCGGGCGACAGAGAAGTAAGGAAGTGTAAGACATACTGCACCGATCACAAATAAATTGGGACCAGGGCAAGAGAATAATTAATCGTCACCAAGAGTTTATAGTGGGATAATTAAAAATGTATACGCACAAAACTTCACGAACTCATTGGCATCCTCTGCATGGTAGTCTGTTGGTATCTTCACTAGGTTATCGCTGTCTCTAAACGCCGTACATATAGACTCATTCTCAACTCAAAGTACACTGTAGAGGTGCTTAGAGGTTAGCTAATCACCTTGCAAGCAGTGAAGTGAAATAACCGAATATTTTAGTATAATAATAATAATATAATATTCTACCACATACACACATCACCATCTAGTCCCAAACTAAGCAGAGCTTGTACTATGGGTACTAGATAATGGATAAACGTATGTCTACGTTTGAAGTTTTACCATCGAATATCCAGTTACCAGCATGTAAATCATTAAGTTTTAGGTACTAAATAAGCCGCCTCGCATTGGGAGTAGCCTGAACGAAACTATTTCAGGCTTGTCCATTCATTGCCATAACCGTGAACCTGCTATTTTATGGTTTTGAATGGTAATATTTTAGGACTGCCATTTGAATAAAGTTGCGTCAATATCATCGTCTGCTAAATCTGAATTCACAAAACAGGTCATTGGTCTCGCAATTTAATATTGATACAAAATTGGTTGAAATTATTACAAAATAATGCTATTTAATATTAAGGACACAGATTGATACTAAATAAATTGCATCAGCAATAACCAAAATCACATAAAAATCTAGTGAAATCAAAATGCAATACATGCTTATTGCCATTACAAGTCAAACCACCAATAATAATATTGGGACTTCCAAATAATAACGTAAAGTTGGTAACAATACCAATTATGATGTAAGTGATCGACCATTTATTGCCATTATGTCATAATTATAGTAGCAAACTATGTCCCAATGTACTGTTGATTTCATATAACCCCCAACTCAGTCATGTATCTCTTAAGGGCTCGGAATAGAATACATGTGTATGTATGTGTTTGTAATTTTCGGACCCTAATCGCCGTCGGCTAAACACACTACTATATTCCATCTAACAGACTTGCCCGTTTATAAAATTCAATAAGTAAGTTCACTCCAACGAAAATAATAAAACAGACGAATTGGCAAAACTCAATAAGAATAAGAATATATTTTTGTTATTCTTTCTTGCTAAGCTAAGCGCTCTTCAACTATTCTGAGTTTTCAAATATTTATTTTCTATTTATATTCCTTGAGAACCATTTAAATATCTCGAGAACTCTCAAAAAAGCTGACATTTGAATTTCAAGAAGGTAAAAATATGAATTTTGTGCCTACACAAATTAGCGAGTGCTTATACCGCCCTAAACCAAACTGCTACCTTCATTGAATGTTGTTATAATGAACATTATTACAAGAGATCTATTATATTATTCAGGCGTTCGCGCAATAATGTAATCGTAACTGATTACACGCTATTTCTTTATAACCGGCACAACTAACTTTTACTTTTTAAACCAACAAATTACCGTCACGTATTTCTCCCTGAGGGAACTTCAGGAAACGTGCTGCTAGCTCCCTTATTTGTGTAAATAAATGGATTTTTCTTTTTGTTTGTTTGAAGCGAGGTAGCTAGAGGTACTTTATCTGTAGATTAGATTTAGCTCGGGTGATATTTGTGGCTGTTGATAGACAAAAATGTTGTAAGGCTTAGCTTTTGTTTCACTTTTGTAATCATCGTCTTCTGCGATGGCAACTGTGATACTTTCATTCTTAAAAGATTTTACGTTATGATAAATGAAACACTGGTAATCAAGAGAAACGACAAAAGATGCTTAGTATTTTTGTAATCTAAAAAATATTTTTCATGCTTCAAAGTACATAAAGAAAGAGCTTATCTAATATAACTTAATTAAACAAGTTGAAACAGGTACTGCCGTTGATTAATAACCACACGTTTGAACAGCATCAAATCTGGCCGTCTCTTGTTAGTCAAAAGCTGCCTGCTGTAATGTCTAGAATTAACCTTTACTCAAAACATGTATTGTATTGGCCAAGATGCAATCTTAATCCCAAGAGACAAACTAAACAGTAACACATAGTATCGAATAGCAAACCAAGTTCTTCTCTCGGTATACCTTGAGGCGAAGTGCCAAGAAAGTTGAGTATCTTATTCAAATTAACCCGTCATCAAATAAAATAACATCCGTAGATTCCGGAGTGCAGCATTCTGAACCAACTCACAGAATATTTTATACCCAACCAATCTTAGCTTAAATTGTATTTCTCTTACAATTGACTACTTCAATAAAATCCTTAGAAAATATTACCATAATGATTGTGACAGGCGAAAAGAATCCATTTGCCAACCCCTGAATCTTAACACAAATTGACATTTATACCAAATTGTAATTATATTTTATCCATATTAACGTCCTGTGACAAATTCGCAGCTTCTTTTTTAATATTTTTCCTTGAACACATTTTCAATACAGACGTAAATGTTCTATTCTATTTCATTTATTTCTTTGATGGTTTTGATGACAATTACTTTGGGTCGATTAAATCTTATTAATATTATATTATTATTAAATTAATATATATACAATTAATAATATATATATCGTTATAAGCCCTAAAACTATTTGAATTATTAACCCCCGAGTCTATGTGGTCCCTTGTCATTCATAATATCTTCAAATGATGATATATAAAGAGAAGTACTGCTGTATTTACGCGTCTCTAAACTTTTGCTTCACGTTGTGAATTTTAAGTTTACTGTAATCTTTTCAAGAGATTTTCACTTCATATAACGCTCTTCGTGTTTTGAAGTATTCAAAACGTGTTAAGCATGATAGCTATGCGCTTTGAGGCTTCGAAGTATTTGTCTTTGACGATAACACCTAGTGATTTTATCCACTTAATTGATAAGTTTGAAGTCGTTGTTAAACTGTGTGAAGAATTTATTTTAAATCAATCTGGTGCATTACATAATTTTCTTTTCGCATAATAGATAAAAAGTGTGAAATCTTCATCATTTGCTAATCTATCAGAAGGATGAGGGACCTAAATAGAGAGAGATAAAGTTGACTACCACTCTTCATGTAATCCCTAATAACGTTTTTCTCATTCAATAAAATCTAAATATTTAAATTAACCCAGCAGATTTTATACAAAAAAATGAAAATGTGTTTTATTTGATTAAGCTTGAACTACTGTTACACCATTGTTAACCTCCAGAGAATATCTAAGGTAAAAGCCTGCAGAAAAACAATAACAAATAATTTTCATAAATTAATGAAAACTTTGAAGTATTTCACAGTCTGCTTCAAAAACCAAAACAATATTGCAATAAAATAATCATTTCACAAAATCCGCATCGTTCCAAATTCGAATTTAGCAGAAGCAACCCTGTTTAATGCTTTGACAAGTTCGCGGCAATCGCGGCTTTGTTAAACTTATGATTGACTAACAATCGCTTTCCCATTCCAGCTGACATAACTTTGTTGCGAGGTATGTGGAGAATTCCCGGTAAAACTGCGTTGAAGTATTTTTGGAAGCTAAAGTTAAGTTAGTAAAGTGCGAAATATAATGAAAGGTAGCGATAGCTATTCAATAAACTAACAAACTGCTACACAAAGGGTCTAAGGTTCAAATCGACGACATGCACCACTGACTTTTCGAACTTACGGGTATGAAATTATTGAGTGTTTAAGAAATCATTAAGCGTCACGAAACCTCCATGACGATGAGTTCTCTATAGTATTCTAGCAAGATATGTGTCTTCCTCTATGGTCAGTCGAAGCGGCCGTAGTGGATAATAAATCTTTTTATTACAAAATTGATTGTAACACATATTAACTATTTTTACAAAATGTAATTGGGGATTTTCTTACTAATGTATTGCATTTGTTATTCTTAGTGCGATTTAATATGCATGTATGCTGGTGCAGCTATTAAATGTATTCGATAGATCCCAGATATTATTCAATTGAATTATTATTGAGAAGAGGCTTTAGTTACATTGAATATTAATAGAATATTATGCATCTGTTTTGCTTATAACATTCGTTGTCTCTAACATGTTATAAGCAAAACAGTAGTGTTTGTATGTATTTATGTTCCGTTTTCCGGGGAAACAGCTAAACCGATTTTGCTGAAATTTAATATTGAGATATATTGGACCATGTAGATGGACATAGGCTACCATAAGTTGCAAAAACTTAACTGGGAGGGATTTTAGGGAGGGTAGAAGTATGTACGGCACTAATTTACCTCTTGGAAGGAAGAACGCACGCGCTGTGATAATTGAGTGCTGCGCATGTGCTATCGTATATCTGTCAGTACTGTCTCAATATACATATTGTGCATTGTGATTACATTGTTCGCATGTACATATAAACTAGTAATTATAAACTACGCTTAAACGGCTGAAACGATTATCTCTACTAATATTATAAAAGCAAAAGTTTTTAAAGTGATATATTGAACATGTATTGGAACATGGCTTTGACATTTGACTGTATGCAAGGTGCTGTAATAAAATACTTTTCGGTAGATAATGGGTAAGGGTAGATAATGTCATGTATACTGACCGAGTTACTTTGTAGCCTATAGAGTTTCTGAACTCTTACGAATAATCAAGAGTGTCTTCACACAACTTGAGACTGAAAGAAGATCTGTGTTAAGTACCACAAATACAACGCGCGCGAAGCCGCGAGCAAAAGCTAGTAATAATATAATAGTGCGGCCATAGCCCAGTGGTGTACGTAACGTACTGCCGAGACGATGGTATCGAGTTCGATCCCCATGTAAGTACCCCGGGCACACACCTCTGACGTTTTGAATTTATGTGTGTATTATAAATACACACATAAATGTTAATTATCACTCGCTTAACAATGTGCCCAGTAGATGGCAATAGGCTCTATTACATTGGTACGTATAGTTAAGATGCTCTAATATAATTTTCAACTCGTCTAACTAACGACTTCAAATTGGCAGCCTGAACAATAATTTCTATACGCTGTGAATGTAAATGTGATGTATCCGAGCTATACAGTTTCAGTAAATTAAGTTTACATATGGCGAAAATATGAGGGTTAAGATGCAGACTCTATCTGGCTACTTCTGAATGGATGACTTCTAGTGCTAGATATATTATCATCACCGTCATGGCCCTAACATTATTCTAGTAGCATCCGAGAGTTTTCGTCTTAGAGTATGTTTACTGTTGTATCCAGGTTTGAAAAAATATTACTTTTCCACAGATTGACTACAGATTGACCTCCGTAACATGGTTTAGACCATTCTTTGTATATTTATGGTACCAACTCGTTATAGCGACTGTCAATCAATGTCTTGTCAACATGTGTCAACATGTACACGATATACATACATAATCTTTATTACAAACGAACATTCTGACATATCAAGAACAAGTAACTCGTAAAAATGCACCTAAAACGATGTAAAATTTTCTGTAAAAGATGTCGTTTTCAGTTTTACGGGACTTTGTCTGCGAAGTTAATTCATCGTCTTAATAAGTTTGTTAGAAAATTACAAGTAGACGCTGGTAACTCCACAGGTTGCAGTGCTGCAAGTGAATAGTATAAACAGTGTTCAGATAATATAAATAAAATAGTTTTTAAAGGAAATATTTAATGGGATTTTAAAAGTAGTTTAAAATGTATTTATTACCTGTAACAACTCTAAGGATTCGCGCAGACGGGTTGACGACTACAGGTTCAGAACCATATTTTCTATGTAGATATCTTTTTATACGGTCACGTGGTCCCGAACTAACCAGAGCTTCTATTATGGTCACCAGACAACTGATGAACATAGATAAATATGTACGCTTAAACGCATACATATTATACATAACTGACACCCAGGCACGGAACAAATAATTGTTTCGTCATACAAAGATTTATCCTAAGTGGAAATCGAAATCGACTTAGTACTTAAGAGTCAGACTGCCACCTTGGTCTCGCGGCATAGATGTGCGCGTGGGATTGGGAGGTCTCGGGTTCGATCAACAGCATAGTTACATTATTTCTTATGAATAATAATATTTTCAGTATTCGAATATCATGTAACTACACAGATAACAGATATGCATGACATTTAATACAATCATAATTATCTATAACTAGAGAACGTCAGCAGCTACGCCTGCATTTTTTTAAATTTACCGGTTTTGGCCGATCCTGTGGGAATTTCGGGAAATCCCTTCTTAGTGCACCCCTACGGTCCCCAAGGAACATACATGCCAAATTTCAGCTTCCTGCGCCCAATAGTTTCGGCTGTAGCGTGTCTGTCAGTCAGTTAGTAACGCAAGGATTTTATATATTAAGATGTGAGGACTACATAAGAGCCATTAAAAATATAATATATAATTTAAAAAATTATAATATTTTTATAGATATTTTGTAGTTTTGAAGCAGTCATTATTTGAGCTCCACTTATTGAGTGACAGAACATTACTGTTAAAGTAAAATATATTGTCTGGTTCGAGAAAACCAGTTCAGTATACTCCAGCGTAGTAATATGAAGTCATCTAACTGCTTCGAGTAAAGATTCGGTGGCTCGAGAAAAAAAACAGTTCAGTTTCACGCAGAGTAGCAATACGAAGTTATCTTACTAGATTGCGGGGATGGTGAAGTGGTCGTCGTTTAACATTGCGCCGAGCCACGCGCCTAGTGTTATGGATCACACATTGTTGCCTGTGAAGTACTTAACTACTTCACAGGCAACAATGTGTGATCCATCAACTGTAGCCTAGGGTATGTTCTTTGTATCCGTTTAGTTAATGTTTGTGATAATGCTTTATAGGATTTATTCCAAGAGTGACGGTGGTATCCTATATAAAAGTAGGCTTACTGTAACTTTAGATGGATGAATGAGATTGTATTTCCTCAATACAGTACGGCAACCGACGCAGTTACATACATACATAGTAAACCAGCGTATAGAAAGAAAGAAAAGTAAGACACATATTTATTTCATTAAACAGCTTTTAATACCGGAGCAATTCAGAATATTTTTTTATGGATAGTAACTGTTTTCTAAAGAGTAGTCAGTATACTTATTTGCCACAATTGGGTATATAATCACCAAAAAAAGTACTCCTAATATCGGTCAAGTACGCTCTACTAATATAATGACTTCATAAGTAGATCGCAAGTCACGCGAGACGACGTATGGTAATAAAGTAACTGCCACACATCAGGTACGCTTGTTATAAAATTTTAATAATAACTGTATAAGTACGGTGGCACTTTACTACGGCTTGTGCGGGTTGTATTGGTTCAATTACTTGGCACAGTAGTTATTTGGTTAGTTTTTTTTCTGGCTGGTGTTCTACATAAACGTTTTTGGTGGAAATAAACGAAGGAATTATGGAAAAATGTGAAGTACTTTTAAAAGATTATTAATGCAACCTAAATATAAAATTGACTTATTTCAATAGTCCAACAACTTCCACTTCACACACACACACACGCACACTAACAATTACTTATATCACGGCTTTCTTTCACTTTCAATATAAGGTTTCTAAAACGAATAAAAATATTTGAAAATTACATTAACGTACAACATTTTATTCACGTAATAGGTCAGTAGAGTATACTTGAAACAGTCCACTAAATAACAAGTGATAGCTGTTATTAATTAACAATGGCCATCGGGTCTGAGCTATGAACCCTGTCCATTGCCACTTTCAGCTATTTTTGCTAGAATCAAAATCTGTTAAAGTCATGCCCACACTCAATTGTATCAGTAACGTAGCAACTGAAACGCTTGATATAGTGAGAGGAATATGCACTATGGTAAAGTATGGGTTCCATTAGCGCAACACAGTTTCTATAGTTTGTTGACGACCGGTTGGCGCCGCGGGAGTGTAAGTGACTGCTTCGCCGAAGGTCGCGGGTTCGATCCCCGCACAAGTAAATCATTTGTGTGCGTGAACATGGATGTTTGTCTTGGTCTGGGTGTTTCCAAAAATATGTAGGTATTTACAAAAAGTCTATATGTATGTTTATCCATTGTCTAGTACCCATAGTAAAAGCTTCTGCATAGTTTGGGATTATATGGTGTTGTGTAAATGAGGTAGAATATAATTATTATATTATAGTGACCGTCATTTATAGCTAGACGAATAAGGCACACTCATGTAGGTAATACGACAATAGTTTTACTCCATAAGTAATTACTTGGCAGATTTCATAAGGAATAACTTATCATCAATCCTACTACTACAAAAACGCGAAATGATTTAAGACGTATGAATGTTTGTTTGTTACTTTTTCATACAAAAATTACTAAGCTTTTGATGAAACTTTGCAGTAATAGAACTTTATAAGAATATATACCAGTACAGCTAAAAGACTACATTTCACTGTGTCGCTACGCAAGTACAGCCTTACTTATTATTCTAACAAATACAATAAGTTCCTTTCTTAGTAATTTCATCATTATTCATCGTTCATTCGTCAAAATAAATCCTATTTCGAACCTATTGATATTTCAGTTTAGCTCTGTAAATATACCAGGATGGCAAGCAGGTTCATCGTCCTATAGGCATAAATAAACGCTGTTGACTAACTTGAACAAACTGTCGGTACAGCTGACTCGACGAGATTCGATTTGTCGTGTGAAGAATTGGTGCGTAAATAAAAATATGAAGGGAAATTTACGGTAGTAATTCGATTTTCAGATAGGTTCTACGAAGTTAGTGCTTATTTTGAATACAGAAGGCATTTTTAATAAATGGTCTTATGGACTGGACGTTAATATTATAATAAGCTCTTGAAAATTGGAATTATTCATGCTTACATTTAGGAATTAAATCAGTGAATTTCCAGCTTCTAAAATACCATACTTTACATGCTCGTAATTACGGTTTTTTTTTTCAAAACAGAAAAGCGCTAAGGCATTTCAGTTTAGGTTGATCTTAAAACTATATTGCTACGCTCAGCAAGAATTTCACAAAGCTTTACCAAGACGAGCATCATTGTCGCTCACTTAACTTTTTAGGGTTCCGTACCTAAATATAGAAGATACACTTTTACGTAAACTCAACCATTATGGTATTCGAGATAGCGCACTCAATTTAGAGATAGAGTTCAGTATCTAGATGTTAGTGGAAGTAGGTCTCAAGGTTTGCCAGTGGGAATGGGCGTTCCACAGGGCTCTATTCTTGGTCCGTTTCTTTTTTTAATATATATTAATGACTTGCCATTCTTTGTTAGAAATCTCTGTGATATTGTTCTTTTTGCTGACGATACTTTACTTATTTTTAAAGTTGATCGTAATACAAGTAACATTGACAGCGTAAATAATTCTCTTGTGCAAGTACTACATTGGTTCACGACAAATAATTTGCTACTCAACTCTGGCAAAACAAAATGTAAGAAATTCACTTTGCCGAATGTCAAAAATGTTCTTACTAATATAATTTTAAATAACGAAACAACCTAGTTGATTTAACTGTATTTTTAGGTTTAACTTTAGATTGTAAGCTTCAGTGGGGCGCCCAAATATCCTGTCTGGCAATCAAACTTAGTTCTGCAGCATTTGCAGTTAGGAAAGTTCTCCAATTCACAGACGTAGATACTGCTAGACTAGTTTATTTTAGTTACTTTCACAGTGTAATGTCTTACGGGATACTATTATGGGGTACGGCGGCCGATATTCAGTCAATTTTTGTTATTCAAAAGAGGGCCATACGTGCAATATATAAGTTAGGTGCTAGAGATTCTTTACGAGATAAATTTAAAGAAGTAGAAATATTTACAGTTGCATCGCAGTATATATTTGCTAATTTAATGTACGTTAAGAAAAACTTAACTCTTTACCGTAAAAATAGTGACTTGCACAAAGTGAACACAAGGAATAAGCATAAACTAGTGGGCACTAGCTACCGTCTACATAAAGTTCATAACACATTTGCGGGACTCGGTATACAATTCTTCAATAAATTACCTCTTGAAATAATGAATTTACCTCTGCACAACTTTAAAACCACTACTAGGAATTTTCTTTTAAAAAGGGGTTATTACACTATTAAAGAATTTCTAGATGACAACACATCATGGGTCTAGTTGCTTTTTTTAAATTCACCATTATTGTTATTTTTATGATTGTGTAAAATACTCTCTTCTTAATTAGTAACATGTTAAGCGGAGGTGCCTCGTGAACACATGATTTTGCAGGATTTGGAGATTATTATGATTTGTTGAATGTAGTTTAACATTATTTATCCCTGATCATATCGTTGTTCACTTGTCACCTTCACAAAATTCTTTCTACATTTGCATTCCTTCACGCGTTCCAGTAATTTATGTGAATAATAACGATCTGGAAAATGGAGGTAATTGGCGGTCATGGCCAGTATACCAATAGATTGTTTCTTACTGCCGGTTCGTATACCGTTTATCGTCATGCTCACTAAAATGTCATTTCTTGTGGTGGCGTCGTGTGTCGGGTCATCCCTGTCCCTCTAATATGGCGAGAGGGATGATGGCTGGCACATGCGTCATACTCGTGAACGGGTGCTACTTGCGATGACTGGTCGATGACGGTCTTGCGCATAGATTTTAATATTTAACTGCATCATTTCCATCATGGGTCTGATCACTTTCGCGGATTGCCTGCATTATTAGGTATATATAATGTAAGTGGATGCTCCTGTTTCACCATGTCTATTCTGAGGAGGCTAACCAAATGAACATCAAAAGTATTATGCTTGAGTATTATTATGTACAGTAAATATATACAAGTGATATAGAAGGTGTAACAGTTCCAGCACCTTACAAAATGTAAATTATGTGTATTATGCAAAACCTGGCGATGAAAAAGAGTGACCGTGAGTTTCATTGCGCGTTCTTTCTCATGGTTCTACCTATTGCTTTGCGAACGTGGCAGTAAATGTAAATGTAGAGTCTTTAAGTAATTATTTTATAAATTTATTATTTTGACGTTCATAAGCGTCACATTGTGACCCAAATGAATAAAGGATTTTGAATTTGAATTTGAATTTAAAAGGTAAAAAACGGGACCCTGTTACTAAGCCTCCGCTGTCTGTCTGTCCGTCTGTCTATCTGTCTGTCACCAGGCTGTACCTCATAAACCGTGATAGCTGAAGCTGAAACAAATTAGGTATTTCGGTTGCCGCTATAACAACAAACACTAAAAATAAAAAAAATAAAATATTAAGGGGAGGTCCCATACAAAAACGTGTTTTTTTTTCGTATTTTTGCTCAAAATTACTAACTGTAACAGGTAGACGCTTTAAATTTTTACTGAATATGTAGTTGTATATTACCTTTCAAAATAAATAATTAAATAAAAAAGGAAATAATAAAGGGAAGCTCCCATATAACAAACGTAATTTTTAAGCAATTTGTTACTCGACCTTAATAAACAGGTAGAAACTTAAAAAGTATTTACGTATAAATACAACGAAAATGATTTTCTTTTATAGATGATTTTACGGAATCCTGCGTGCGCGAGTCCGACTCGCACTTGCCCAATTTTTTAATACTTCCAACTGTTTTAAGGCAGTGTGATGAGTTTATGTTTCTAAGAATTATTTATTTAAGGTACATTAATGACTTACAGCTAACATATTATAAATGTAATGGCTGCTACACACAGTGCCAGCGGCACGAGCCGCCGGTTTTTGTCGCGCGGCTCATGCCGTCGGCTTTTGGTGGGCGTCGGTGCCGCCGGCATCGGCCGCAAAAAGCCGCCGGGCATCATTCCAGTTTTATAGAACGTAGGGTTGCCAACTTTTTGGCCAAATTATTCTATCTTGAAATGTTTCATAGCTTGTTTGACAATAGGAATTAAAAAATAAACAATTCGTTTTTAATTACGTTAATTATTTACGTTCTATTATCTCTTTCTTCTCGCCACTTTGGATTCATCACTGAACTCTTTAATTCTGAATTTCTGAAGTGGCGAGGACGGAGACGGAGATATGATTTTATGTATAAATTGCCTCAGTGGTCCAGGGGATAGCGTATGCGACTGCTGTTCGGAGGTCCCGGGTTTGATTCCCGGGTTGGGCAAAAGTGTTACTGGGTTTTCCGAATTCTCATTAGCAGCACAGAGTCTGGTGATGTGCCCGGTAACGGTAATAGGCTCGCCCCCTATTACGTGGGACCTAAAAATTCATGGCGAAATGTGGGTGTAATATTAGACCTCTGCCTACCCCTTCAGGGATACAGGCGTGAGTCTATACTATTTCCCACTGCCTTTTTCTGTAAAAATTATTTACCGTCAGTGATGAATTTCTTTTAGATCTCTTTAAGCCTAAATAGTTCCCATCATCCATTTAACTTATGTGTAACGTTATATAGATAAGTATTTATAATTAGTGTTTGATTTTACACGTCACAGTATGGGTTGAAAGTAAAGTATTTTCACAGACTTTATTTGTATACAAAAATATAAAGTTTGGCGCTGCGTAGACGCCGCGTAGTCACTAAGTAGGCGCCGCGTCTACGTCGCGTCTGCTTACCGTTCTAAGAACGTTTTCGTATTTTGAAGAACGCTTGGCTGACGCGTTGACACGGATGCTAAATGTGAGGGTGGCCTAAAAGAAATTACGATAAATATATTTTATTCCTAACCAGTAGTATCGTTGTAAGCTTTAAGATAAGTCAGGTATGACGATAATATTAGAATTATTGCTGCCGGCATTTACTGAGAACCTTATAATAATCTAATATTCTAGTATCTAATATATATTTTTTTATAAGAATATATGTAACATCTGTAACTAAGCTATCACTGCCCTATTTTTCTTTCTGTATTAGTTTTCTAAATGAAAGTTAGTAAACAAATGTAGCCCTTCTCATAGTGAGAAGAGACCCGTGCACCGCTGGGGTGGGAAAGGTCTACAACAAAGAAGTAAGAAGAGATGAAGATTTGATACATTTCACATGAATGACCCGACTCGGCTTACGTAGTAGAGTCGGTTCATTGATTCAATCTCTTAGAATACCGACATTACAGAATACGTAACAACTGAAATCGCTGAGATTATCTAAGAAAATCGGAATGTTATATTATGACTACAACAATTCGTGCATAATATATGTATGTACATATTTAACCCGTCGGTTTACGGTTGGCGTTCACATATGACCTCGAAAACGTTTCGGCGTATTAAATCCTGCCATTCAGCATTCTCTATATGAAATCCTTTGCAATGCACACATGTCAACACCGGCTTCAAGTTGAAGACATATTGAAAGGCAATTCAATGCCAATCCGATTCCGAGGAATATATTATGTGCCCCTATCAATGAGAAGACTGAAGTTGTCCGTATAGTTACGGATTAGAAACACATCGACAGACAGTAGTCTGTAAAGGGTGTTGTAAGAAGTGACTAAGAAAAATACAGAAGCATGTAGTATATTGTTAAAAAGACAACTCTCTCATAAGGACTAAATCCTGTGTAGCGGTGGACTTTACAAACATACAACTAACGGACACAATTAACACCCAGGCGGCTGTTCCAAATCAAAACACAATAAGGGACTTCGAACAAATTTTACAGGAGGGCAAAAAAAGCTGATTTTATTATGCCTTACCAAACTATGAATCTACAGCTGAATATGATTCTTGGAGATGGTAGATAAGAATACTGTCTACATTTTTGCATACTAAAACTTTAAAAATATATTTCGATGCACGTTGTATAACACTTACTAAGTTTGGAATGGGATCCAACACTAACCATTGCCCATGAAAACTAAACCAAAACACAGTAAGTAATAAGACATTATTAGGTTTTGATTTTTTTTGAAAACTTTTAGTTATGATAAAAGTTATGATAAAGAAAATGAGTAAATAAATATAGCAGTAAACACATTAACGAGAGTTAACCATGTTTATTATTTTAATTCTTAGAAGGTGAAGTAATTTAATGTGAAAAGTTCCAAATTATAGTAGAAAACGAGGAATTAATAACAAAATCAGATAAACTCAAAATGCGAAATTTGATGTTTTCTCACTAATTTAAACCCTGAATCCTGGAGATAGAAACTCCAACGGGTGTGTGCTATACTGTCTAATTTTTAGATTTAATGGTCTTTTAGACATATTAATTCCCAAATCAAAAACCTAGCAAGTTGAAATTCCCAATCCAAAACAAAGTACGTGTGCCTTGCTGTGTTTTGAACTGGTTATCAGCTGTTACCAGGTTTTTGATTTGGGGTTTGCGGTTTAGTCTGTGCACTTACTAGGTTTTATGGTATCGCTATATTGGGAATGGAGGCCTTTTTGCATATTGTGGGCATTTAATGTGTTAAAAGCATGATGTAAAAATCTTGATTTCGACAAAAATGTCCCTTACTGTGTTTTGATTTGGGACAGCCGCAGGCTCGAAACAACAATTTATGAATCACACAAAATGTTGTCTCGTGTGGGAATCAAACCCACAACACTTCGGCGCAGTGTCAAACGGTGTGGCGGCCGCTTAAACCACTACGCTAACCGAGCACTCTAATCAAAGATACTTTGCGAAGAGACGGAAAAGAAAAATGTGCTCGTGAAGTAGCCTGGTATCCGATCGTTTGAAAGATTGGTGATTTACTACAGGGTGCCCAGGGCACAGAAACTATTTCATAAGTTTTAGGTCACTGCATTTTTGGCCACCAGCAATAGCATACGCGTTTATCTATAGAACACTGGGTAACTAATAATGACGGTACGTATTTCTTACCTTATATTTTATCCGTAGTTTCCTTTCTCTCCCTTTTTTTAAGTATTGTGATCTCATTGTATAAAAATGCGCTGTGAGCCGTTTGTGTTTTTTTATTGAAGTTTGATTACCTACTGTCTACGCACAATGGCCCAAATAAGTGGCTAAGTGCGGAAAACCCACGACCAACTAACTAACTAACTACCTACTGTCGTCACTTTGTTGTAAAGTTAAAGGTTAGGTTTTGGTACTCACACAAAAATATATGCATACATACCCAAAATTGGCAACTGCCTGATTACTTATTTGTAATAATTTTGAACTTTGTTTGGTACGTATGCAAAACACCGATGTATATTGCGCAGTTTTGTAATATTTATTAGAAATGTTCTTATATAAATTATCCCATGTTATTTTGTCAAAATCCTTGTGAAGACATAGAATAGCTATTAAAATTCAAAGTCTTTTAGGTTACGAAGTTACACTTATGAATGTCGAAGTAAATGTACAATCTGCACCCTTTTCATGACACAGCGAGAAAAGTCAACGAAAAAGTGGGGTACTGTGCATTACTTATAGAAGTCTCATTCTGAAGGGTAATAAATACTAAGCAAAATTCAAAATGGTTAGCATTTTACGTTTAAATATCTAGAAATATCTACACAGAAGATATAACGGCCCACGTCAGTAAAGTTGTAAACAGTACTTAGAATACCTTTGTGATAGCATCTCCGTGTGCGTAGACGCTCCGCACACGACACCTGAGCGATCTACAATCTCATTCAATATGGCGCGTAGTGGGTGACACACTTTTAGCAGAGATGTTTACGCATCTACGTCATACATTTAAATAACGTCTAGACTAATGTCAACACGGTTTATGAATGGGGTCGTGCTCTTGAAATGTGTGACGAATTGAAAATATAACGCATGTATGTATGGCACGCGAATTTAAGGCAAATCATGTAGGTATGTTAAGTAATAGAGCAAAGTATCTCGATAAGGTACAAATATTTTTGGGAATAAAGTTCGTCTAACTGGAACGAGGCTAAATCGTTATGCTTATGAATATGTTAAAGATAAAGATCGATTAAATACAAAATAGCGGCGATAGCCCAGTGGTGCACGTAACGACTGCGGAGACAATGGTCTCCGGTTCGATCCCCAGTTCTTTCGGGCACACACCTCTGAGGCTCTGACTTTTCGAAGTTTATAAAATGTATTAAAAATGTTAATTATCGCTCCCTTAACAATGTGCCCGATAGATGGCAATAGGCTCGCTCCCTATTACATTGGGACCGAAACATAACTGGCGAAAAGTGGTTGTGTCATACACCTCTGCCTACCCCTTCGGGGATAAAAGGCGTGAAGTTATGTATGTATGTATGTAAATACAAATTCGCTAACTGAAGTACTTTTTATTACATTGTTAACTTAATCTATCTATCATGATCAGCCCCGTTTACAATAATTAAGTCCCATTGCTAGAGTCAAGTCTAGTCCCATTATGAGACGAGTTAGGCCATAGTCCATAATCTGGTTATTATTGTATTCATGATTGAAAATATAGTAATACATTATATTAAATGTTACAAATGTATATTTGCGAATGTATTTTTCCCTGGATATTTGCAATGGAGCTGAGCATTTTGTGGACAACATTGTTAAGCGATAATGATACAATTAGAGTCATACCGTTACAGCCTTTCGCAGCCTAGTACTGGACATGGGCCTCTGTTAAATTCCGTCACTACAAGCATTGTGACCTAATAAGGAGGCTTTGGCCTACTATACCACGCTGGCCAGACGAGTTCGCATAGGTTTTGATGACAAGTAGTTTTCCGTCTCTTCACAGAACGTCTATTTGCTACGTGTATTTTCCAAAGTCGTCTCTTACGGCACCTACGGCATGAAATGGGATCCTAGGTGTGACTAGACTGCCCGTACACCGTGTGTTCGACCGACACTCGGCGGGTTAAGGTCACACTTTGTATTATAATGATACTCATTAATAAAAGTAATAAGAAGAAGCTGGCTCCGTGGTCCAGTGGATAGCGTATGCGTCTGCTGATCGGAGGTCCCGGCTTCGATTCCCGGGTTGGGCAAAAGTGTTACTGAGTTTTTCTGATTTCTCAGTAGCAGAGTCTGGTGATGTGTCCGTTGACGGCAATAAGCTCGCCCCCTATTACGTGGAACCTACAAAAAACATGGCGAAATGTCGGTATAATATTACACTTCTGCCTACTGCTTCGGGGATACAGGCGTGAGTGTATAAAAAAATATTTCCCACAACGTTCTGCCTCTGTCATCTCTCGTGAAAACACAGCCTTAAGTCGCGTGTGAATACACAGGCGTGACACAACTGAGAGGTCAGTCGGTGGAAATGGCCATGGTTCGGAGAGCGTAAACGAAACTTCATCAATTATTAAAAATGGATTACTGATTTAAAAGGTTCGTATTCATTCAATCATTGGGGTATCAGGAGTTGATATGATGGAATAACGTGGGTTCGCTTTTCTACCTGCAAAATTATACATATATACCAAGTGGAAGGTTTCTAATACAGAGTTACAATTAATTTACTATTGGTAATTTTAAATAATTAAGTAATTTGATAAAATGTATTTTAAAAGGAAAGATAATAGCATTTCTTGGTATTATTTTGATTTGGTGAGCTCAGCATCTCTACGTCTTAAAACAAATCTCCATCTTCAAATATCGCTCCTAAACTTATGTTGTAATTTTAAATATTGGAGTTGTATGAATATTCGTTTTGTGTTCTGAATAGAACAAGTCAATTTGCGTTAGTGAGTAATATGTGTATATAATATTCTTAAAAGCAGCGATAGCCGAGTGTAGAGACCGACAGACTGCTACGCAGAGGGTTCAAATCCCCGGCACGCACCAATGACTTTTAGAAGTTAAGTGTGTATTCAATTGTTAATTATCTTGCTTATCGGTGAAGGAAAACATCGTGAGGAAACCTGCATGTCTGATAGTTCTCCATAATGTTCTCGAAAGACTTGTGAAGTCTGCCAACCCGCACTTGGCCAGCGTGGTGGACTATGGCCTTACCCTTCTCACAGTTAGAAGAGGCCCGTGTCCAGCAGTGGGACAGTATAAAGGGCTGATGATGATGATGAATATTCTAGCGTTACCGACTGACTCAGAGACAACGCACAGTTGAAACAACACAGGCACAAGAAGGCATAACTTCGCATGTATATTCATTGGCGAGCGTAGGTATTTTCTAAATTCCCATGGAATAGCATAAAACCGGTTCATTAAAAAAATACGGGCGTAGCTGCGGGCATCGTCTAGAGCATTATATTTTGTAAATATACTGCCGTTTTCGCGGCAATAGTTAGTAATAGGATACGATTCAAATGTGACACTAATATTTGTGGTAGAAACCTAGGAACAGTGAATTTGACATACAATTTGTAAACTGTGATTAGACAGGCCATTGACAAGTGATAAATAGATTTTCCATTTATTGCTTCATGTTTTAGGACGGGTTTTCATGAAGACTGAGGTAAATGATCTGTCATGATTGAAGCTTCATTGATTACCTAAATTATGTTTTAGCCATATTAACTCCGCCGATCGTACTTGCGTCGTATCGATTTGCAGATTCTGATGTTGTATAAATATATTCACTTAATTACTTTGTTTGCGAAATACATGAGAAGTCTACCACGCGCACGGGGCATGCGATAATTAAGAATTTAAAACGCACTTATGGCGTGGTATGGTAGCATGGGTTCACTTCGAAAAGTCATGTGTGCGCCGTGTATTCGAACCCGAGACCCTCTGCATTTTTTTTTATAGTATAGGAAGGCAAACGAACAAGCGGGTCACCTGATGGAAAGTAATCACCGCCGCCCATAGGCACCTGCAATGCCCGAAGGATCACAATTGCGTTGCTTACCTTTGAAAAGGAATATGCTCGCTTCTTGAAGATTCCAATGTCGAACTGGTTTGGAAATACCGCTGCAGGTAGCTGGTTCACCAGTTTGGCCGTACGAGGCAGGAAATGGCGTGTGAATCGTACGGTAGAAGAACGCCACTCATCAAGGTGGTGAGGGTGGAATTTTAGTTTGTGGCGAGTTGTACGGTGGTGAAATTCTGCAGCGGGTATCAGACCAAACAACTCCTCAGAACACTCCATGATATATACGATATAGAACGCAGAGAGACGCAACATCTCTACGCAGGTCAAGATGGTCGAGCTGGTTTGTAAGGACCGTGTCATCGATGACTCGAGCCGCTCGACGTTGGACGCGGTTAAATGGAAGCAGTTGGTATTGTGGTGCCCCAGCCCAAAGATGGCAGCAGTACTCCATGTGGGGCTTAACTTGAGCTTTGTAAAGCAAGAGACGCTGCACCGATGTGAAGCATCTTCTTGCTTTATAGGGGACACCCAGTTTTTTGGAGGCTAGTTTAGCCTTATCCTCCAGATGACCGAAATTGGACTACTCGCGTTATCTCGACTCCGAGAATCCCTATGACCGGCTTAATATCAAAGGAAGTGCTCTGAAATATTGGAGATTCGATAAAGGGGGTCTTTTTTGCGGTAAACGCGCAAACCTGTGTCTTTTTGGGGTTAAAAGTGACCAGATTACGATGACCCCAATCGGAGACCAGGTCGAGTGTGGTTTCCGTTAAAGACACAAGTTTGTTCCGACACTCAATGACTTGTGCCTGAGACATTATAGCACTACCGGGGTACAGTGCGTCTACGGTGCTATCATCTGCATAGCAATGTATGTCACTGGTTTGTAACATATCATTGATATGCAGAAGAAACAGTGTTGGCAATAGTACACAGCCCTGAGGGACACCAGCATTCACGGGCCTAGGGTCAGAGCATGAACCGTCAACTACAACTTTAATGCTACGCTCCGAAAGAAAGCTGAATACCCATTTGCACAAAGTCTCAGGCAGCCCATAGGAAGACAGTTTCGACAAAAGCGCCATGTGCCAGATCCTGTCAAAGGCTTTCGCCATGTCCAAACTGACTGCTGACTGACTGGTAGTCCGTTGGTATCTCCACTAGGCTATCGCTGTCTCTCCTATAATATACCTACTTAGATATAATGTATAATATGATGATGTTAATACTATTTTCCGATTCAAATATCAATATTTATACAAGACAATAACTGAACATATCTATACCAGCTATTTTTGTTATTTATATAGTACCTTGTGAGTATTCATATTGTTTTATCAAAGGAGAGTGGATAAATCCGAATTGAATTGAATAAAAGGTCTATTATGATATGATGGTTAAACGTGCTCCTATGGGAGCGGGTGGTACATAAATAGTATTTTGTTCCAAGTTTGGATACGTTTTGGCACATGGAGAGGATGGATGACGATAGACTGACAAAGAAGATATATAAGGCAAGTGTGAATGGGACAGGACAAAGAGGAAGACCTCGGCGGACGTTCTCTGACCAGATTGGAGACATTCTAAAAAAAGGACATGTCAGAGAAGCACCCTTAACAGAAGAGCATGCATGAGAAACTTGATGGGAGTGAATGAAGCAAGAGAGGTATATCAGGATCGTCGCAAATGGCGTTCCGTAGTCTCTGCCTACCCCTTCGGGAAACAGGCGTGAGTCTATGTATGTATGTATGTTTCGATACGTTTTGTGTATTTAAAGAAAGGTTTTACTGTCCATTCGTTTGCACATCTACGTCATTGTATTTTGAACATGGGAAACCATTCAATTCGGAATATAACATTCATAAGCAACACATTATGATCTAAGTGAATCAATATTTTGACTTAACCTGTGCGAAAATGAACTGAAGCTTAGCCCTGATTCTTACCTGAAAGTCTAAAAAGCAACCGGCATAGCACTAATATAATAATTATAATTTTATATTACATTAGTGAATAATCGCAGTTCTGCCCACATATCTCATACTTACTAATATATAAAGCTGAAGAATTTGTTTGTTTGGTTGAACGCGCTAATCTCAGGAACTACTGGTCCAATTTGAAAAATTATTTCATTGTTAGATAGCCCACTTATCGAGGAAGGCTATAGGCTATATAACATCGCGCTATGAGCGACGGGAGCGGAGCAGTAGCATTAAATAACGCGGGTGTAACCGCGGGCATCCTCTAGTTTTATTTCAATTTAACCGTTACTTCCGTGGGAATTTCAGGAAGTCCCTTCTTAGTGCTGCTTTTAAGTTTAGCTTCCTGCGCCCGATTGTTTGGGCTGTAGGTACGTCAGTAACGCAAGAATGTTATATGTACACATATGTATAGTAGCAAGACGTCGTTTACAAGCGTTTTAGTCGTAATCAGTTGTAGGTAGGAGCATGAATTGGAGCATCTGGCTACAACAATTAACGTAGAATCGATGGACATAATTAGGATACTCTTACAGAAATTACAAAACTAATGAGTACAAGGTCTGAGCGGTGATTTTGTACCTAAAGCAGTGAATACTTTGTAAATGACTTTGCATTTCAAGGCAAAATAAATAAACACTGAAACTTGTCAGTTACGTGTTGTTGCCGTAGACAAATAAATAAGTAGTTCAAAAATAATAATGAGCTGGTATTTTGGTTAAATTACAATTCTGATTAATCTGCAACGAGCTTGCCATTCTATTTGACGGCTTAATTTAAATAATAACTTAGTGATAATACTAACAGTACGAATCCGTGTGATTATATTATAGTTATTTATACCGATTACCCGGCTAATTTCCTCAAAACTAAATACAATATAAAAAGGTCATCAGACACAATCGGTTAGATTATCTAACGAAATTAAAACTCATTAAACGAACGAAGTATAAAGATAATCTTGTCAGATATTATTCTCAAGGACTCTAAATTTCTGTTAATTAATAATGTAATTAATAGGCTGGCTAATGAAAAATGAGGCCCTTCTGCTTCGCTTTAGAGTTATTGCTTGGTGTCTTGGAATAAACTATTATACACTAATGTTCCAGTAGGAGGGTCGAGCAAAACACGAATTTGTTAATAGCATATTTTTTATGTTGTAAAGATAATGTGAATATTGTTAAACCTCGCAAATAAAAAAAATATATAAAAAGAATTAAGTAACCTATATACCTACCTATTTATTAAGATCTTTGCCTAAGTCTGATTCGCCTTATTTTCATAATTCATACTTGTAACCTAGTGACAAATAAACTGTTACGCAGAGGGTCTCGGGTTAAAATCCACGTGCACTTCTAAGTTACGTGTTTTTTAAATTGTAACTATTCCTTGTTGAACAGTGAAGGAAAGCACCTTCATCTAATCATTCTCCATAAGTAATCGTTTGACATGTGAAATCTCCCGAACATGGTAATCATGGCACATATAAAACATAGCCTAGTAGCACAATATGTACTACAAATTCAAATTCAAATTCAAAGTCATTTATTCATATTGGTTACAAAAGCAACACTTTGTTAAAAAAAGAAATGACGTTCACTGCACACACTGAACGTCACTTCTTTTTTTACAATCAGGTTCGCGATGTAGGGCTATGAAAAGAGCCTGGAAGAAACTCATGCCACTCTTTTTTAAATAAGAATCTTAATCTTACAATTTGTGGTACCGTGATTGCTGACACAGCCAAAACGCTTCGCGACACTGATTTGAAATAAATGGATATGAAAAAAGTATGTGAATAGTACAACAATAGATGTATCAGCAACCAATATGTTAAAGAATTTTGTAAAGGTGACAAGTGAACAATGATTTTATCAGTTTTTATCCCTGATTTGATCAGGGCTAAAAACTGATATACTAGATTCAACTAATCATAAAACATATACAAGCCCTGCAAACATCGTAAGTTTTCACAAGGCACCTCCAGTTAACATATTACTAATAAGGAAAAGAGTTTAAACAATATATTACACATTCATAAAAATAACAATAATAGTGAATTTAAAAAAGCAACTTGCACCATGATGTTTTGTCATCTAGAAATTATTCATAATTGTAATAACCCCTTTCTAATAGAAAATTCCTAATAGTGGTTTTCAATTTGTGCAGAGGTAAATTCATTATTTCAAGAGGTAATTTGTTGAAGAACTGTATACCGAGTCCCGCAAATGAGTTATGAACTTTATGTAGACGGTAGTTAGTGCCCACTAGTTTATGCTTATTCCTTGTGTTCACTTTGTTTTGTGCAAGTCACTATTTTTACGGTAAAGAGTTAAGTTATTCTTAACGTACATTCAATTAGCAAATATATACTGCAATGCAAATGTCAATATTTCTACTTCTTTAAATTTATCTCGTAAAGAATCTCTAGCACCTTACTTATATATTGCGCGTATGGCCCTCTTTTGAATAACAAAAAATGTCTAAATATCGGCCACCGTATCCTATAACAATATCCCGTAAGACATTACACTGTGAAAGTAAATAAAGTAAACTAGTCTAGCAGTATCTATGTCTGTGAATATTCGAAATTTCCTAACTGCTAATGCTGCAGAACTAAGTTTGACTGTCAGACAGGATATTTGGGCACCCCGCTGAAACTAACAATCTAAAGTTAAACCTAAAAGTTGAATCAACTATGTATATTGTTTCGTTATTTAAAGTTATTAGTAAGAACATTTTTGACATTCGGAAAGTGAATTTCACACATTTTGTTTTGCCAGAGTCGGGTAGCAAATTATTTGTCGTGACCTAAACTGTGTCAGTTCGCCAGCAGATATAAACAAAGAATTTAATTACTCGTTGAGTTAAAGTGCACAGAATGCGCGATCGTTATTAGTCACTCTTGTGCCCACAACACGTCGTACGTCACCGCAGTGGGACAGTAGGCCAACACGCAGATGTGCGGTTTACTTTATTTGTATACAAAACCCTCCTCATCGTGAAAGACCCATGTCCAGCTGTGGGACAGTATACCCTATACATAGGGTGGGCTAAATATGATACAAATGCCTACTACTATTATAAATGAGAGAGTTTGTGAGGATGGAGGGCACACGTAGCTTTCTTTTGTGATCGAGAAGTGTTAAATTGATTTTGAGGATTATTTGCAGGCATAACGCTTAATTAATGCTATGGACAGGAAACGAGATACATTAATTAGAATAACACAGGCCTTAGTAATCGCGAGCCGAGGAACAGATACATAATATAGTGTTATAATACTCTATTCATGTTTTTTAAATTTTATAGACTCACGCCTGTATCCCCGAAGGGTTAGGCAGAGGTGTAATATTACAACCACATTTTACCAGGAATTTTTAGGTCCCACGTAATAGGGGCGAGCCTATTGCCGTACCGGGCACATTACCAGACTCCGTGTTTCTACTGAGTGTTTCCTAACGGAAAATCCCAATAACACTTTGCCCGACACGGGAATCGAACCCGAGACCTCCCAATCCCACGCGCACATTTATGCCGCGAGACCAACGAGGCAGTCAATTCATGTTTTGATAATAAATTCTAATAATTGATCAGATTTAATAAACGAACGTCAGTTATGCTAACACGTCATTGTGACTTTTTTTCGCTTGTAAGAATATAAGAAATCTGACAAACTGAAATAGAACAAGTTGTTTACGCACCACTTCTTTCAGAGAATTCAGCTCATTGGAATTAGATCCCACTCAGTAAAACATATTTAAGACGAGAACAAGAAATAAATCCTGAATTTAGAGCGTCTGTAACCAATGTATAACATACAAAGAAGAATGACCAGACGATACAAACTTTAATTAAACAGTGAGACATGTTTATTTAAGATAGCGCACTTACTAGATACCAATCCTGTACGGTGCATTTAATACGTATATTACTAGCTGGTGCATAGTGTAATTTTACGAAGAAACTCTTCAATACGCTGCTTGAACAACTTGGAAATTTAGAATCATATTATAATGTATTAGTGTTTATTTTATTTTTATTCTACACATAATATTATTTATTAAAAAATCATTAACTAAAATACATTTAGGGTCTTGTTTCAACAAACCTCAACCATTAATTTCACTTAACACGTGTCACTAGACACACATTTACACACAAGTTACGTCAGAGCGGGCAGAGCGGCGTGATAGCGTGACAGCGCGACATCACGCGAGCTCAGAGGCGTGTCAACGTTATTTTGTGAGCCGTCACGCTCGCAGCCACAGCGGGACGCGGCGTGACGAGTGACACTAATGTGCGGATCAAGGATTTGACTGTGGAAAAGGAAAAGGTGTTATTTAAAAAACGTAGTTTTAAAACACTAGACGTGTTTATACTAAGTCTATTTTCCGTTACACGTTTTATGGCAAGGATGTGGCTTTAATTTTCCTAAAAGTTTTAATATTTTAAATTTTGTATCTGTATCCAAACCTTGAAACGCCTTAGAGAAGGCCAAATTAAACAGATATGAAAGTGCTAAAAGCCAATTCGTCTTCGCAGGAATACTCACATTCTTACATTGTTATATAATGTTCTATTTAATCCCAGTACTCCCTTTTATCTCAAAGAACGATTTAAGTTCCTTCATGACACACATATAAAGTCCTTGAGGTCGTCTGAGGATCTGACTCTGGAGATGCCGAAGCATTCAACTAATTACTACGACAAATCTTTCACTGTCCAAGCTGTGCGCTTATGGAATGCTTTACCACTAGAGATACGAAGAGCAAACACTATGAATACATTCAAAGGTATGTTAAAAAACCATTATTTAAATCCTTAAGATTTTAGAGACATTCATTTACTTCACTAGTTATTATTACAGTATCTGCATTGTTTAGTATGTATAAAGATATTTATTGCATGTGCATACATTATGTATGTATCGTATATATGTAGGTATATAATGTATCGTATATCTTCTTTCTCTTAGCGTTATCCCAGTTTCAGTCTGGGGTCCGCTTTTTAGTCTAACCGGATTTGGCTGAATATTAGCTTTTCCACGGAGCGACTGCCTGTCTGACCTCCGCAACCCGGATAGCGATATTCCATGGTTTAGACTAGTGTCAGTTTATTTAGAAGGTACTGACGCCCTGTAACGACTGTCAAAGATCTTCATGACAACCGGGACCGACGGCTTAACGTGCTCTCCGAGGTACGAGACAAGCGATAATTAACAATTCAATACGCACATAACTCCGAAAAGTCATTGGTGCGCGCCTTGGATTCGAACCTGATACCCTCTGCATGGCAGTCTGTTGGTATATCCACTCGGCTATCACTGCCTATCTAATGTATCGTATATATGTAGATATATTTATTTGGTTTTGTATGTATATATTATGTATTGTATTATATTTTAAAATTGAATGATTCATTTAATATAATACTACACCATCACCATAATATTGCTTAAAACATTCCTGTCCATCCAAAGGTTGCCTAGAAGAGATCGCCCTTGGTGATAAGGCCGCCGTTTGTACATAAATCGTAGTTTAAAGTCACTTTAATAATTTACTGTATTTTGGTGTGCAATGAAGTATATATCTATCTATCTATCTGTCTTTTGGTTATAATAATGATGAAACCCATGGCCTTAAGTGTATACTTAAGCCCTTAGGATGTATATCCTAAGGGCTACACTTACTTTTAATTACAGTCCTCTAATATCTTCCACAATACACGAGATTCTTATAAAGTAAAAAGTGGCAAGATAGACCACCATTCTACTCCAACATTCAAAATTAAAAACCTTGCAAACAGATTTACTTTCCTCTAAAGATTTTAGAATTTCTTAGAAAAGATTCACGTGCTATATAACCAGTTAAGCTTTTGTGCGAAAAAAGCGAGGTTTTATCTGAATACTAAAAAGGTTCTATTCTTCACGGATTTAGTTTACGTTACCTATACTATTTTTTTAAAAGAGATCGCTCAACTTATACCTTTGTAACGAAAGTTTTGAAACACTGTCTTTATCGCTTGGATTTACATATTTTTCTAAGCACGGTGTGGAAAGTTTTGGAGGTTACTGATATTTATATATATAAATGATTACAATTAAAATTAAATGATCGTTGTTAATTGACCCATATGGAAATATTTAACAAATTATTTGCTTCGCTAAGTATACTACTGTGAAGTGACACAGAATTAGGATTATCAGTAACAATAGACAAAGTTATTTGTTTATGCAAAGCACAAAGTAAGATCTTAAAATCAATGTGACGCTTAAATTTACATACCCTAAAAGTAGGTTTTACTACCTACAACTAAATCGCGCGATACTTTTATATCACAATTTTATACACATTTAATTGACGAAATACTTTCCATTTTTTAACGGACTTTTAAAGCGAGTGATTTACGCATACGCTATAAATACGTCCTTAACGGCTGTAATACTGTACAACATAAGAATCTTTTTCTAAATACTCAAAATAACTTTTAACAACTAGAACTGCGCAAAACTGCAAAACATATCTGCATCTATTAAGGAAACGAGCATTTGATGAGACACGATATAAGAGAAACTAAGCACGCTATCAAACCGACCGTATTGTTCCTTCCTAATAATGTTTTTCTTCTCGCTAAACGTTATTGTTATTGGAAAGCCTTAATTTTAATTATTAATACACAGATAAACTCCGCAGAAACAAAATTGTGGAGTTCTAAACCCGTTATTATATTTAAATATTATTCATTTATTCAAAAACCTTTTAGTGGCCAGCACCAGTTGTTTATCGCGCAAGATAAATATTAAAAAGTAAAAATATTTGAAGCGTTTGGCAAGAGTTTGTAACTCGCAGCTTAACATAAATAAATACAATGGAAAGTTACTTGATAAAGCGATGCTAGATAGCCTATTAACCTTGTTGCATTTCATAGCTTATTTGTTGAACATTTTTATATTCTCTATAGGTACAAGTTATATTATAGCCATTTATCTTCAACGATCCTAGTTTTTTGGGGACTATCTTCGAAAGATGACTCTTTAAATGTCACTTATACTAAATAAATGGAATCAAATAAATAATTAAGAACAAGAAAAGCAAAGAAAATTTTAAAATATTTCGATCAATGTCAAAACAATTAAACGTTTTCCATTACACTATTCCACCACATTGATTTTACACGAGTTTTCGACACTATTTGCCATTGAAATACCGGAACAAATACACAAACCTTGAACGACCCAAATAGCGCGCAGTGAGCCGTCACAAGAATGTCAAACATAACTTAATTCTCTTCATCCCAAGTATGTTGGGATTGTGCCACTCCATTGGACCAGCATTTGGAACAAATAGTGAGCAGTTACAATAGATAAAGATAGTTGTTGATAGATAAAGTTGGCATTGCTGGTGATTCGTGTTACATACCAGTGTGTCTTATATTATATACCAGTTTGTATTAAATTGCAGTAGGTGAGACGATAAAGAAGGTATCTTCATTTAGTTTTTAAGATGGCATTAGAAAACCCACATGAAGCAAACGATTTACAGCTTGAATTCTCGTTTCATTTGGTGGCTTATAGTTACGATAATGTTATAGCGATCGTTTTTAATACTTCGAGAGTTTAGAAACTGCAGCATCTCTTAAAACGCGCAAAGTGATTGTTATCCACGATTATCAGCAAAAATGAATTTACATAGATAAACCGTACGTAGTGTAAGTACCCACCGTAAGATCGAATGCAAAGACTGAACAAATGTGGTCACTTAGCACCGAAATTAACCGCTATTTAAAAGAACAGCAAGGTTAAAATAATCCACAGTAAATCCTCCACAAGTAAACATATCAAAGAAAGCTACATTGACGTTAAACACAAGCACTTACCATAACTATCACCGTGGTGCTGACGTACTTTCATCCGAGCCATCAATGTGTCTAACTTCATGAATTATATATAAACCTGATACACTGTGGCGACATTGTTTGCTTTGTGCCCGCTATTCTGATGGCTATTGCAGCTCGAGCTACACAAAGGCAGAGTCTGAAGTAAACTTTATGCGCAAACTATTTTTATTTTATTAACAACAAAAGTTCGGAATACAAATAAAAAAATATACTTTAATTAAAATCTGAAAAGCAAACACCAAGCACGTAGTTAGTTAAACGTAGTAGTTTATTAAATTATTTATAAAGATTCGAATGTATGCAGTAGGGTCTAAGCCTGCTGGTTCTGTACTCTTTCATAGAATTACACTTGCTAAGAAACTAATAAGAATTACATTATAACCCCACCACGCAAGCTACGAGAATGTCCTAAGATTAATCTTTAACATTAGAATATACCCAACCTGGGCATAACCAAATATCTTCACCTTGAATCGAAACAATAACCGTCGAATTGTACCACAATTTCAAACACTCATATTTACTAGAAAATGCCAGAATTGTATGAATCTTTAACATAAGAATAAGTTTACCCAACCTAGGAATAATCAAACATCTTCATTCCTCTCTATAAATCGAAACAATAACCGTCATAATTATGGTACCCTAGTATCCAACAACATATTCACTGGAAGATTCTAGAGTTTCATTAAAACCAATAACAACAATATAAGTAAGTTCCCACAATACAATAATTATTAAAAATTTTACATGAGTCTCTAGCCACCCCATAAAAACAAGAACAAACCTTCATCACGGCTTCTAAAAAAGGCATGGCAACATAAAACGATTAATAGCCGCCGTCATAACTACGAAACAAAAAAAAACAGTACGGTTTTCCGTTCAGTTTTTTTTAAAATGGAAAAGCTGGAAATTTCATTTAAAACAATGCCTTCCATCAAAGACGGTACACTTATACATTAATCCACCCAAATTGGATCGCAGTGCTAGTCGAAGTTTAAGTTAATGGGGCTCAGCTTTTAGGTTCAACTTTGACTGGCGGGTCAAACTTTTTGGGACTTGTTACGACATAAACACAGACTAAATATAAGCATGTGCTATGTACATTAATGGTTTATACGTAGACGCGAGCAGCATTTTTGTGAAGCATATGTCTCTAATATTCGATGGAATGAATGCAGAATTGAAATTAATAACGATCTTAGTTAGACCTATTGAAAGATCCTAATATGAAAAGTCTTTTGGGATTATATTTAGTTCTTAGGCATTAATCAGATGAATTATTGAATAAGAATATGAAATGGGAGCTATAACTGATTACTATTGCTTAACACTTGAGTTTACCAAATGAACATAATTTATTGCTTGAGTATGATATCAATTATTATTAACTTTTGCATTAGTAGATAACTCACAATATGAAACAGTTGCAGCTCCTTACAAAGATAACATGTAAATCTATTATACTGGCAGTTAAAAAGAGTGGCCACGAGTTTTATTGGCCGTTCTTTCTCGTGGACTTTCTCTACTTATTGCATTGCCAACGTGGCAGTAAATGTAAATGTAGAATCATCTTGTAATTAACTTTAATATTTGACGTTCATACTCGTAAGCTTCACTGTGTGGCCTAAATGAACAAATGATTTTGACTTTGAGTTTTAGGATGATAGTAACTGTTAAAAGCGGATTACAAGTCTGAGAACTAAATGAAGGTTTGCAGTCAGTTATAACTTCATGGAATTTCTACGGATTTCAATTCAATGGTGTATGTAGTTGCTCCTCGGAATTACGACGCAACAAGTAGTCTCTTACCCGTTAACACGAACTGGAAACGCATTCAATCGCTTCTAAACGGCTCAACGCAGAGATTGAAACGTAAAACACAGTTCCTAACTGACATGGCAACTGAACTGACGCAGGGAAGCGCTAAAAACGATCCAATTAAAAACGGTTTTGCAGATTTGTAATGGGTGTTTATGTCACTATGTGTAGTCAACCCGAGTGGGTCCCTTCCATTTATCGCTCCACACACCCTATAATGCACTGACACGATTCACCAATGTGCGAGAGAGTCATCAGTAGTCTACGGTATATGTTTTGCGTTTATATTCACATCCTATGCAAGAGTATATATTTGTCCCTGTATATATGTGAAAGTGGAAAAACTCTGTACCGTATTAACGTAAAAGAATGAAGAAAGCTCTCTTGTTTGGTATAGTGACGATGTGGGAATTAAAACTTTCGTTGTTATTTAAACTGATTTTCAATTGCCTTTCGGGATTATACGATGTACCACGTACCTTTGTTTCAAGAAACCTATTATATAAGATATTATTAGATTTAGATATTTCAGCACTGTCGCAAGTGCCATGTTCACGGATGTACTGAAGTATTGTTGGTGGATGAATGTAACGAGCAAGTAAAACGGTCTACATAAAACATTATCCAATTTAAAATATAGTGACGATAGTCATTGATAATTGGGTTCAATGACATATACGTACTTTTCCAATATTCGCTTAATAGTTACTATTATTGAACAGAGGATAGGTACAAGATGCATTTCGCAGAATCGCCAATATTGAAACTATCGTGCACTTAAGGTTCCCTTGTACAGCTTTCATAATGATAATCTATCTGAAGTACAAACTGAATCAATATGTATGTGTACGAGTAAGACCTCCTGCGTATGTTTATGGGATAATCAGACCAATTGGCACTGAGGACCATTTCTTTCCTAATATTATCTACTTATATGTATAAGTACTTCTTAATATTTAGTCAGTGATACAAACAATAGATAATTATATAAAAAAATATTTATATAAACGTGTGCTTCTACATGTTTTGAACAACAGAATTAACTGCATATATTGTTCAGTGGCACCTATTGACAATATTTATTTAGATTGCAGTTTAAACTTATGGAATATACCGATGTTTGTCATAACCTCTGCTATGGAAATTGGCACTGAATAAATCTGCACGTCTAATCAATCACAGTTAACTTATACTGACGGTGGTGAATTATGGTTTAAGACATTTATTTTCTCAAAAGATTTAGAAATCACTTACAGAGAAAATGTTAAACTTACATATATATTCTAAATAACATTAAGCCGATTGGCGTAGCGAGTAAGACACCGAATATTACACTAAAACTTATGCACGTACTCAATAATACTTAATCATTCATTTTGTCATGCATTAATAATTACAAATTTACTAGCAATTTGTAATTATTATTGCAAACCGGGTAGTTGCAAAAATTATGCCTCAGTGCATCGTCGCTTCGTTCAAATGTATGAATAGGCTGGCGACTTGTTTGTTAAGACCTGTGACACATTAACTCATTACGATATAAATTAACTTATTTGTGATTGTATAATTATATAAATGCTTGTAAGTATTAAGCTGGTACCGTATGGTATTCATTGTAAATGTTTATTTTAGGTCTTGTTCAGTTTAAATATAATTGTTTTACATTACATAATAGATACCTAGTATTGTAGACATAGTATATGTAGGTACCTATTTTAACACACACATATATATATATATATATATATATATATATATATATATATATATATATATATATATATATATATATATATATATATATATATATGTACCTAGTATTTAAAATCTTGTAATTATTTTTATTATTTATATCAGTGACGAAAGGTGGAATAATTCAGAAATAGGACCCCGACAGGAATTTCTTTGTATGGACTCGTCGCCACAGATTATTATATACCTATAATTTTTATTTCTTTTTTTCTTTTTATTTATGTAGTAAATCAAGTACATATATTTAGCACTGCATGCACACTAATTCATACACTTAATAAGCTTAGTGGTAATTACGTAATTACGATAAATCATTTAAAATATGGCATTTTAGTAATTTTTTAAAAGTTTGTAATGATTTTGAATCTTTAATATTTTTAGGTAGGGTAAACAGTATAATGATTGGCACCTTAAGCGGGTTCTACTACTAAATAACAAATTCTCAGGCAAATACCAATTCAATAATATTTTCTATGGTTTGGTCGGAATTGTGTTTACATGGGCATTAATAAAAATAAAACATCGTATTTAATAAAGCCGTTTTATTAGCATAAAAATGTGCTCAAACTTATTTCTTAAGAAAAGTACAATTATTGGCACCCTGGTATAGTTATTGGCAGTACCCAAAAGGTACAATCATTGGCACTGTTGGCCTAAGGCCGTGATACCCAGACAGACTTAAGACTTGATATCCGGATCTTTATACATGTATTCTACGTAATCAAAATATATATTTATTAATGTTTATGTAACCTTCTAATATTTCTAACATAAGTCTATATTTGAGAGAAGTTTAGTTCATTTACCACGTTTTATATCTTTCTTTCGGCATATTTTTCTAATGTAGCTCATCTTATCTCTTAGATACATTGTCGCAAATGAGCCCTGTTTCAGTTTCTCACAAGCATTTTGTTCGTTATATTTTTGTCTATACTAAGTTCTTTGTTTTAAGCGATATCTGTCCTTATTTCTGGGTACTTTGTAGAGAAAGGTTGCTATCTCTGTACGACTGTACCATAGTAAGTTGGGTGTAAATGCGAAGAAATATACAATCTAAAGTTGTTTTTATGCAAATTTGACGGAAAACAAATAAAAATCTGAAAAAAATATGATTCTAAAATGTGCCAACATAGCCAATGTTGTTGAACAAGTTTTAAGTACAGTCATTGGCACTATCGAAAAAGACGATCCATCTATTTAATAGCGCAAAACTAACGTTTATTAAGCTTTAATGAAGATAACAGATACAAATAAATAGGTACTTTTGTGTAAAATTAATTAAAAATATTTTTTTCGCTTCGGAAAGTAACTACTTAACCTAAACATTTCATTAAATTTTTTAGGCAATTTTCCTAATTTTTTTTTAAAAATAGTTGTTAAATAAAAATTATTCATAGTTAAGATTTAAATATTTCTTCTGTGTATAAGAAATAGGTTAATCCTACTTTTGAAGGTATTTCTGTGACATAATAATTTAAGATTTTCCTAATAGTCAGGATAATTCAACAGAGTGCCAGTCATTGGGGGGTGCCAACATTACTATAGTTTACCCTAATTTATTGTAGTGTTGAGCTCCCTCGTAAAGAATACTCTTTTTTCCATAGTTTGTTCTATGTATCCTTAGACAAAGATTGTTAGCCTGCCTTTTCATACGTTTATGGTAATCTATCTTTTTTGTAAAAGTTATTTGAGAATGAGTATCTTTGGTGAGTATTTTCCTGATAAAAATGCATGACGTGTTATATTTATAAGTTTGCGTTAGATTAAATAACTTTGTTTCTCTATATATTTGAATAGTAGGTGTTAAATAGGGATATTGGAATAATATTTTTATGATTTTGTTTTGTGTCACTTGTAGTTTCTGCAGGTTCGATTTAGTGGCTGAGCCCCATACTTCAATTAAATAATCTAAGTGAGGCTTGATCAAAGAATTGTATATGGTATATTTAACATGCCTCAGCAGACATCGAACTATACTTCTTATGGCTCCTGTTAATGAGTAGGTTGTAATGTATCTTTTTAATATGTTGTTTCCAGGTAAGCTGACTGTCAAGAACAAGGCCTAAATATTTCTCATCATTAACTTTTGTTAGTATTTCGCCATCAATAGTAAGAGGTTGGTGACTCCCAATTTTTTTATTTTGTGCCGAGAACACTATGTATTTTGTTTCCGAAGCATTAATTGTTAGTAAATTAGGCTGTAGCCAGATATGTAATATATCTAAGTCATGCTGAGCCGCACTAAGTACTGTTTCCAGTGAATGGCCAAAGTAGAAAAGGCTGGTGTCGTCGGCGTACAAAGTGATATCTCCCTTTAGTCTATTTTCATATAATATAATAATATGTTGTTTACATAAATAAGAAACAAAAGTGGTCCCAATATTGATCCCTGTGGAATGCCGCAAGTAACTGGTTGCGGGCCACTTTGGTGACCATTAATTTTAACAACTTGAGATCTATCTGAGAGGTATGATTTAAAAATATTATTTGCCGTTCCTGTGACACCTATGTCTTTTAGTTTTAATAACAAAATTTCATGACTTACTGTGTCAAAAGCCTTCTTTAAGTCGATGAAAATACCTAACGTAATTTTTTTCTGATCAATATTAAGTCTTATGTTTGTCACTAAATCAACAGTTGCAAATACAGTGTTTGACTTCGGACGGAAGCCATATTGCTTTTTATAAAGGTATTCAATGGCGGTCAGGTAGTCATATAGACGTGTATGTAGTATTTTTTCAAATACATTCGACATTACTGGTAGTACCGATATAGGTCGACAATTGTTTGGGTCTTGTTTGCTGCAGGCTTTAAAAATAGGACTAACCTTTGCAATTTTTAGGCTGTTTGGGAAATAACCGTCACTTAAGCATTTATTAATACAGTATGTTAGATTTTTTGCTATATGATCTTTTATACACTTTAAAGATTTTGTGTTTATGCCATCTAAACCTGAACTGGTGTTAGAATCTAGGTCTTTTATTATTTTTAGCACTTTTAATTCTGTCTTAGTAGTGGGTTTGCTTTGGCTGTATGATAGTGTTTGTGTCAAGTTTTTATGGTATTTTCGTGGTATTTTATTTGCTAGTTCAATACCTATTGTGGCAAACAAATGGTTAAAATACTCACAAATTTCTTTTATATCTCTTATTCGACCACTGGGAGTATTGATTTTCAAAGACCTAAGGTCTGCTAATTCCGATTTATTATTTGACAGTGTATTGATTAGTTGCCACATTTTTAAAGGAGATTTCTTACACTTTGTAAAAGCCTTATTATAAAATTGATTTTTAGCCGATTGGATATTCATAAAAGTTTGGTTTCTTAGCCTTACGAATTTTCTTCTTAATTTTTCATCTTCAGGTGCTTGTTTTAAGCTGTGCTATAGTTGGTTCCTTTTATTTATTAAGGTAATGAGGTCCTTGTTTATCCACTCTTTGCAAGGCGGGTTTGCCGCTTTTGTTTTTCTTATTCTGTTCTTTGAAATAGTTTGTAATAATTGCCATTCTAGCTCCTCATATTCTTCAAATAGGGTATTTTGAAAAATTTCTTCTACTTATATCTTTCTGCAAGTTGTAATAATTAATGGCTTCATATTGAACTCTTTTTATACGTTCGGTTTTAGATCTGTTTAACTCGAGATATATTTGCTTGTGGTCGGCTATGGAGGACTCAATAATAGACATTTGGAAAGTGGTTTTTTGTAAATTGGTACATACATGGTCTATTATAGTTTTTGATGAAGTGGTCTCACGAGTGCAAAATTTGGCGCTGATATTATTCAATATTCGCATGTTATTCTCACGCAATAGTTCCTTATATTCTTGTACGTGTTTGTCTTTATTAAGTATGTTTAGATTTAAATCTCCTAACACTATTACACGCTTTCTTCTCGCTAGGTGTTGGTTAAAAGTTTCAAGAAATTTGTCACTGTTTGCTGCTGGTAGTTTGTATATGGCACCTATATCCAGAGAGAAGTTGTCAATATGAACCCATAAATAGTGGTTACCGTCTTCGTGTTGGTCCTCCAAAAATTCATGTTTCAGATCTTTGAGAATGAAGAGAGACACTCCACCACCTCTAGAGTCTTGCCTGTAGTTATAGTAGTGAATATAGTTGGGTAGCTTCAGTCTATGTACTTCTTCTTCATTTTTTATCCAAGTTTCCGTAATAATTACAACATGAATCTTTGTTTCGAGTGATTCTATGACACAACGTATTTTGTCCAGTTTGCCTAGTTTCACTAAGCTACGGACATTGGCGAATAAAAATTTCAGCGCTTTATTTGTAATCGTTATATCTTCATAATTATTATAAAGTTGATGTGTTACACATGTATCCTTATTTAAAGTCATTGCATTTTCTCTGATGTCCCGTTTTTTGTCTGCTGTTTTATTATTTTAGGTGTTCCTCTTATATATTTTATAATTAAGTCTTTTTCTCCTTTTTCTTTGCGCTGGTGTAACTCATCTCTAAGGATTGCCATTTCTTGTTTTTGGTTAGGTATCTGATCAGAGTAGATTTTTATATTGCTTACTTTGCAGTTATTTTTATTTCTTAGTAAGGTTTTAGCTAAGTCTGGTGCAGAAAAGCACACTTTCAGTGGACGTGTTTTCTTCCCGTCATACTTGCCTAGGCGCATTACTTTTTCTGGTTGGGGGATGGATGGACATATGCCTGATAGCACCTTCATTACTTCACATCTATCTGTTTCCCTCTTCTCTTTTATGTTATCTGAGTGTGGTTCAAATATGCCGGTGACTATTATATTCTTAGCTCGTTCAAAGCGCTCTTGAACTTCAGTCATTATATCAGTGCAATTATTTGCTATCGGTGCGATGCGATGTCCTGACGGTAAAGGGGCAAGTACAGAACTCTGGAGAGTCTTTACATCATTTTCAATACATTTTATCTTTTCTTGATTATTTGTGACAGTATCCGTAATTTTTCGCATTTCAGTCTTACAGTTGTTATGGTCTAGAAGCAATAAGTGCATTTTTGTTTTCATATCAATAAGTTGTTCATTGACATATCTGTTTTTATGGAAGTGATATTTTCTGTTTGTGTTTTGCTAGATTCCTTTAACAGACCCATAATTTCGTTTTTAAATTCGTTGAATTGGGACGCAAGATCTTCTTTAGGTTGTTTCTTTTTGCGTTGAGATACATTTTTATGTTCTTGATCAGTGCCTCCAATAGTTGACAAGTCCGTTTGGGAACTACTATTGCCACTAGCAATATTAATTTTGCCACTAGATTTGGTAGTCGGTGAACGTTGAACATTCATATTGATGTAAGTATATCTAAGTTAGATCCTCTCAGTTAATCGCTCCGCTTGGTTAATATGTGCGTCACCTTTACTTTGAATTTGGATTAGTGTGTGACACTCACCGCTTCATTTGAAAAAGCACTATAACTTTGCCTCAATTAAGTTTAAAACTGTGTAACACTATGATTTTAAATTTTATTTATCGTAAGTAAAAGGTAAACACGTCCGCTCGCCACGCAAGTCGGCGGTAATAATTGATTTGGTTCAGTCGAGTTAAAGATCTGTATGGCTATGATGTGTATTTTGCTTAAAGGCTTTGTCTACGAGAACGACATAGGTGCCTACGAGGCTATTTCGAGGCTTACTCGATAATAAAATTGATTTTGATGGTGAAGTGGTTGAAGCAGCCGCTTCACCGCGTGCGATGGCGGGTTTGATCCCCACACGAGACAACACTTTGTGTAATCCACAAATCTTGTTGTTTTTAATCTCAATGTTCTTTGTGTCCTATGATGAAAAGTAATTTGAAAAATGTCTCGCAATAGAAGAAAGAAAGAAATGTCACATGACAAAAAAAATTCAGGATTCTTCTTTTATCCACAGACGTCTTATAAAAGAAATATTATAGTTTTACAGTACAATGGTACAGTATTTCAAGGTATGATTTTCATAACTATAGTTTGAGAATCATTTGTTTGGTAGTCATTATTTTGAATATTGTTACATCGAGTGTTTTTGTATCCAAGAGTCGTTACTTCGATTCTTCAGGAATAAGTAAAAATAATCGACCCAAGTTCTTACGGTTTCAAGTAGTGAAGCCATGGGGATGTAGATAGATTCAGTCTCACGAAGGCACAAAAAGTATTACGAGCGTTAGAATTCCATATATTCTCTATTTGATATCTATTAACTTGCTATTCTTGGAATCAATTCTAGTTAAGAATTGCTATATAGTACCTTGTATACGTTGAATGGTTGATTCTCGTTCGTTAAAAGATGAAGGGAAAAATCACGAGGAAACCTCCATATCTGAGTGTTCTAAATAATGATCCCTTAAGATATGACATGTGAAGTCTGCCAACCCGCAATTTTCACGCAATTAGCACGCTAGTCAATTGTGGGCCCAGCAATGGCATAGTTGTGTATGTACAGGGCTGATTCTCTTACTATTATTTTATTTATGACATTTTTAATTCTATTATATTTCCTAGATACCAAGAGACATCCACGATAACCTGATAATATAGGTATGCTTGTTCCTTTTCTATAATTACATGTATATTTCCTATAAATAAAAGCCTATTTCTTGAATGGGGCAAGTCAAACGTTGTCGGATTAATGAAACCGTCACCCGGAACCTTTCTCTTTGACTATCGAACCATTTCTTTGGATATTCGCTTTTCATCTGGTCGTACGTTATATTGCGTTCTAAATTAACATGTAAAGTACCTCGATATATAGACAGACAGGATTTAATTTTCTCATTCAGTGGTTATTTTTTAATTGCAGGAGGACATTTTTTACTAAAATGTAAACTTATATTTTAACATTTGATACTAGAAATGCGTGATAGCCGAATAGGCTTCTACAGACTTATTCGTAGAAGGGCTAGGTCTTAAATTCACGGTGAGTGCTACTGAATTGTCTAGGTTACCTGCGTATTGAATTGTTAGCGCTTGCTTAACGGTGAAGGAAAACATCCTAATCTCTATGATCTGAATGACTATTTGTGAGTTCTCGAATCGGAAGACAAGTGAAGTCTATGCTGGCCAAGTGTGGGTAGGCGTAGTTGGCTAGCATAGTTAGTTACGGCTTAGCCTTTCTCATAGTAAGAAGGGGACCATGCCCGGATTTTGAAGAAACTTTGCAGCATACACTTCCAGATCAGAAAATCTCATTATTGCGATAGCTTACACCCACGACTCTAATATTATAGAAACAACAGATCCGAAATAATACAGAAAGTAAAACATTGGCAGTTTCCTTACTTCGTAGTGGCAAAGTGCCAGTTAAGCTTCATTAAATCTTTGATTCACCAAGGTAACATCGACGCAACTAGAATTTATGACTCCGCTGGTCAAATATATTTATGATTTAACTTTTATACGGAACTTTGTCACATAGATAAACTTAAAAAGTTGACCCGTGATTCTGTAGTGTATGGAAAATTATGCTGAATGAGCAATGATGCGGAAAGAAATTTATATTCGTTTCATAGTTTTCTCGAATGGGTAGTCAAAATAGTAAATGATTTAAAGGAAATTATTAAATGGGTACACCTACCCATCCTATAATTTCCTTTGAGTGTAGTCAAATCTTACTGTATATTTCATGACAAAAGTGAACAATGTATTTTACCAAATTATTCATCTTGAAGGACATCTATGAGACAGGGGAAATCAAAAATACTAAGATGGATTTAATGATCAAGATATTACTTTTCACATTTCTGTCAGTATATCAGTTTCATAAAATATGAATAAAGAAAGAATCATAAAAACATTCTTCAACTTTTATGAGTGATAAGTTGTTTTGTAAAGTTCTAGAGTACAAATCTTGGAAATACCGCAACTTACAACTTCACTTCATATATCATAACTAAACATCTAAAAATGTCAATCAAAGGCTCAAAGCATCTTTTTCATGATAAGGTGCAGCCATTATTTTTAGCCAGTATGCAAGAAATCTCTCTTTTGCCAAAACTCATTAACCTTTAAGTACCGACGTGTGGTCTGACAGACACTTTCAGAGTTCGGAAGTTCGAGTTTCATATGTTAGCGAAGATGTAACCCCTTGTTCTTTTCTCTACCTCTCAAGCAGTCGCTTAGTAACGTTTTTGGGGAGTGGCTATGTCGGTGCGTGCAATTCCGGCGAGATTTGATTTTTATAAGATTTCGGGTCGTCTGTCAGACCACTCGTCGGTACTTATGTGACTTTTTTTTCGATGCAAATTATTATATATTATACTATATGAATGATATGAAAATGAATAAACCAGGTACTTCTGGTATAAAATTGGTAACTCAAACAAAAATTCCAGTAAACTAATATCAAACAAAGCTTCAAAATAAAGATTATGAAGAATTTTTTGCGGAATGGCTGTATTGGAGCTCAGAGTCCGACTGTAACGATATCGACCCAAATTTTATTGCCTTGGAGAGTGACTATGATTCAACATCTGAACTGGAAGGGTCTGACGGTGAAACATGTCTGCCTACAATGCAGGAAACTTATCTTGAAAAGTGATTATAAGCTTTGATAGTACACACTCTTTGTACCTTGTGATTTTCTAGAAAACGGTTGATTATGTGCTAAATTCTATTTTTTATTGTTTACGTAATTACTTCATTAATAAAAACTACAAAAGCTTTATGCAGTTGTCATCATCAATCAGTAGTCTTTAAATATATTTTCCAACTGTCATTGTACGGGCAATTGAAGCTTTAAAATAAAAGCCAACAAAAATACATGAATCTCCCGGACCCAACGCACCTCTGTTAGTTATTTTCACTAAATAAAATCGAGTGCAATGACGATTAAAACAACAAAAAGTAGAACGAATCACACTGACGTCTGTAGTTATTAAAAAATATAGAACACTTAGTTACTGTGAACTGGGAATTATAGGTCTGTGTTTAAAAATGAACAAATATAATTATAGGTATCGGATGAATTCTGATTAATTAAGCGTGGAAGCGCTATTTATAGTTATACGTCATAACCAGATTGTCGAGGTTCTGCTATTCATATTTTTTGAACAGTAGAGCCAAGCCAGTTACACTATAAAACAATCAGCTCGCCTGGGGCAGTGCCACGATCGTTAAAAAGTACAACAGTAAAGTAACGCTATTCCCACATATGCAGTCCATTAGATAAGTTACAACTTTGAAACATACATACATACATACATAGACTCACGCCTGTCTCCCGGAGGGGTAGGCAGAGACTACGGAACGCCATTTGCAACGATCCAGACATATCTTTCTTGCTTCATTGACTCCCATCAGATTCCTCATGCATGCTCATCTGTTCAGGGTACTTCTCACCTGTCCTGTTTTTAGGATGTCTCCAATCTGATCAGAGAACGTCCGCCTAGGTCTTCCCCTTCGTCCTGTCCCTTCCACACTTGCCTTATATATCTGCTTGGTCAGTCTTTCGTCATCCATCCGCTCCACGTGCCCAAACCACCTTAGCATACCTTTCTCGATGCTTGTCACTACATCTTCTTTTACCCCACAACACTCTCTTATCACACAATTCTTTACTCTGTCGGTCAAAGACACACCACACATACTTCTCAGTGCTCTCATTTCTAAAGCATTTATTCTACTTTCAAATCTCTTCTGCCATACCCAACTTTCACTACCATACATAAGGGTAGGCACTAACACACCTCTATGTACAGCCAAACGTGCCTTTTTGGACACGTTTTGACTGTTCATAAACGCCTTCAGAGCTCCATTCACACAATTACCTGCATTAACTCTCCTTTCAATATCTGCTTCATTCTTACCATCTCTTGTAAACAACGTACCTAAGTAAACAAATTCATTCACTTGCTCCACTCGCTGTCCATCGATCATAAAATTACAAGCCGTAACGCATTCCTCCTTTTCAAAAACTATAACTTTCGTTTTACTTACATTCAATTTCATTCCTTTCCTCTCTAACGCACCATGCATGATTATTACCATCTCCTGTAACTCCTCCGCTGAAGACTCAAGTATAACCTGATCATCAGCATAAAGGAGGCATTGGATAAGTAACTCATTCATCCTTAATCCACAATCACTATGTTTCAAGTCTTGCAAACAACTGTCCATGAAGAGGTTGAACAGCCACGGCGACGCTACACATCCCTGTCTAACACCTGTGTTGATGGTAAACCAGCCAGTGTATGCCCCGTTTATCCTCACACAAGCTCTAGAATCCTCATAAAGGGATTTCAGAGCTCGAATTAGGCTGCTGTTCACCCCATACATCGACAGTACCGACCACATTTCATTCCTCACCACTTAATCGTAAGCCTTTTCCAAATCCACGAATGCGCAGTAGACCTTTCGACCTTTGGACAAAAATTTCTCGGCTTTGCATCGCAAGGAAAAGACTTGATCCGTACAACCCATACCCTTTCGGAATCCCGCTTGTACATCCCATATTTTCTTGTCGGTTACTTTCATAACTCTTTCAATCTGATAGAGAAACTTTGAAACATTCGTCTATATAATTAACATGAGAAGCTGGTTTTGGAGAAGAGGAATATATTTTTTTCTCTTTTCGTAGAGTTGGCAACTCTAAACCAGTTGCCAGAGAGCAGGCCGCAGCTTAATACAATTTGTGCCGCATTTGTTTATAAATAAGTAGAAGTAGAATAAGAAATCGTTGTCAACTTAACAATTTAACATGCTTGTCCAATTGTCCATACAAAAATTACGTATTATTATAACATGTATTAATGTTTTTTTCTATACAAATAATATACTTCAGCTCTTTATGAGTATTTTAATAGTTACAAAAAAAAGTGGGACCAAAAAATTCATGGCGAAATGTGGGTGTAATATTACACTTCTGCCTACCCCTTCGGGGATACAGGCGTCAGTCTATGTATGTAACAGTTACAATGGTAACCATATAAGGAGTAATTAAAGACTACTACACTCCACTGTCATAAAGAAAATAGCCAGTATTATTCTCAGCCAATCAATTAGAAAACCACAAGTATTTACTCTCAGTAACAAATGATTGACACATTCCGGGACAACCGCTAAGTGGTCAACATTAATCGGTTGACAGTTATAGCCAACCACTTCCCAGAATGCAAACAATGGCGACGGATATTTGGCTCAAATTGGTAAGCTACTCGTATTAATAATGGCAGCCGTAATAATGGTTCAACAAACTGATCTTAAGGTCAAAACGTCAGGTGCCCTTTAACCACAAATTTAGTGAATATAGTTAACTGGAAACATTTAGAGAGTATTATAGAGACATTATTTTAATATTGTGCACAAGTAATATATTGCTGTCTTGAGGAAAACACTTTGACTTACTCTACATTATTTTCCTCAACCATAAAGCAAGATGTAATATTCTTTTCATGGGCGATTCGCATCCAAATATGAATATAATATCTAGAATATAATATATTTGCTTATAGACAATCATTTGGTTGCAAATCCTCTGATTTGCAATACAATAGTATGACACGAAGCCAAAAAATGAAAGCGGTTTCGCAGTCAATACGCCCGACGATGTAGTCGCTTAGGCAAATCAAGGGCCAGAAAATATGGCATCAGAAAGAATATCATTTATGTCACAGTTTATAATTCTTTGATCACATTAAAGTTATCGATGTCTTTATGATAAATGTGTAATTTTCGCGTACCTCATTTAAACCTTTAGGCAATTGCATAATTATTCAAAAATCTAGGTAAAAATACTTATTATTTGTCCCGAAATATCGAAATCGATTCCATCAGCCGTGGTCTTGTATCTCGATCAAACGCTAAAGAGACACAAATCAATGCACTAAAGAGAGAGAAAAAATTGGTTGCCTGTAAAGTCGGTATACGGGCGAAAGTTTTACGTGACAACGATTTTGAGTGGTAAAATAATTTTAATGTGAATATTCATTCGTATAGTAGGAAGAAGGATGAAAGACGCGTGCCTTTCACTTTTTATGTCTGTCTCTCTCGCTCTTAGGCGAGACGCGTGCCTCTCACTCGCTCTCATTGTGAGCGCATAACGTGAGCGGAGCGTAACGCAGTTTCTTGAAGTGTCGCCCGGCAAACCAATTTATAAGACGTTGTCACGTCAAAAAGAACACAATTTCTATCCACACTAAGAGTCATTGTGACTATCACTATTTAATGCCGTAGGATGAATAACGGGTACTCACAAAAGAACTGTACGTTGTAGGGTTGCAAAACCGTCGGTTCTAGTTTTTTTTCCACGGATAAGAATGTTTAGACTAGGGTCCTTTATAATATTATTCTTCCACAGACACACAACACTATCTAGCCCCAAACTAAGCAGAACTTGTACTATGGGTACTGGAGAATGGATAAACATGCATATACTAATACTTTTATTTTTTTAGTGGCCTATGCACAATAAAGACAATGTTGACCACACAACAAAAACTGGCTGAGCAAATTTAGCTGTGTCCAGTAGGACTACAAACTCATTGCAATACGCTTGGGAGTAAAAGCTCAACATCTAGTTTACGCAAAATGAACTATGCGACGTACATACTAAAAAGATAAATAGTCGTCGTGGACAAAATCTTGAATTGCGAGCCAATTTGATAAAAAAAAAACAAATTTAGCATTCCATTGCTGGACATGAGGCTCGACAAATGTTCGTTACAATAGCATTGTAAGTCAATAGATTTAGCATACTATACCACGCTAGCCAGACGAGTTGGTATAGAGTTTGATTTCCAGTTACCGTCTCTTTACGCACATCACATTTTGACTGTCTCGTTGGTCTCGGGGCATAAATAGACTGCACGGTTGGTGTAGTGGTTTAAGCGGCCGCCGCTTGACACTGCGCCGAGTGTTGCGGGTTCGATCCCCACGCGAGGCAACACTTTGTGTAATTCACAAATTGTTGTTTCGAGTCTGGGTGTTCAGTGTGTCCGTTAGTTGTATGTTTGTAAAGTCCCCCGCGACACATGATTTTGTCCTAATGCGGGACTTGTCTTTTTAAAAAAGAAAAAAAAAAAAATGTGTGCGTGGGATTGGGATGTCTCGGGTTCGATTCCCGGGTCGGGCAAAGTGTTATTGATTTTTTCCGTTAGGAAATTCTCAGTAACAGCACGGCGTTTGGTACTGTGCCTGGTACGGCAATAGGCTCGCCCCCTATTACGTGGAACCTAAAAATTCATGGTGAAACGTGGGTGTAATATGACACCTCTGCCTACCCCTTCGGGGATACAGGCGTGAGTCCATTTTAACCACAACTTGACATATATTTTTTGGTCGCTCTTACGCAGAATATCGACATAAAGTAACATTGGCTATACTGTTACTCTTACTGCTGAATTCAATATCCGATCTAGCTATGGATTTGGGAATTTGAGATACATATTTGTCATAGCCGAGTGGAGAGACCGACAGACTGCTACGCAGAGGGTCCGGGGTTCGAATGCACGGCACGCCCTGTTAAGTGCGTATTAAATTGTTAATTATCGCTTGCTAAACAGTGAAGGAAAACATCGAGAGGAAACCTGCATGTCTGAGAGTTCTCCATAATATTCTCGAAAGACATGACTGTGAAGTCTGCCAACCCGCACTTGGCCAGCGTGGTGGACTATGGCCTTACCCTTCTCATAGTGAGAAGAGGCCCGTGCCCAGCCGTGGGACAGTATAAATGATGATGGCTGATGATGATGATGATTTGGCATAATCTCCGTTCAAAATAATTATGTCAAACATGTATCTCAAATCTCGAAATCCATAAATAGATCGAATTTTAAAACCGGCCGTTAATATGGTTAATGACAACGCGAACCACGAGGGATAATGCAATTTATCGATTGTCCAGTACCTAGTAAAAAGAACGATTTTGAAATTTGGTATCTGGAACCTCAAGTGCCGTTTACTAGTTGTGTGTCCATCCACAGTAATATCAATCTATAATTAAATTATTCACTAGCTGTTGTGTGCGGTTTCATATGCGATATTTTCCCTATCTTAACAACAGCGCCACCTACGGGGTCAGATTACAGATAATGAACTGTCAATCAAAATTATAACGGCTCATTAGACTTACCCAATTAACGAGTAAAAGAAAATTACCTTCAACTTGGAATTGCTAGCGATAAAATGAATAATGTGCTCGAGTCCTTATATTCTTACAGAACTATGTAAGAGAGAGAGAGATGCTTCATAACTGGTTAACTGTCAATAGCCTCAAAGTGAATGCTGGCAAGACGCATGTTATGCTTTTTCGTTCGATGGCCAAAAATACTTCTGGCATTAACTGTGCTATGAACGGAGAACCTGTAACCCAGGCACCAGTTGTTAAATTTCTAGGAGTTCACATAGACGACTAACTAAACTGGAAACAAGAGTTGACACACTTAGAAAAGACTATCGGTTCAGCTTGCTATGTTCTGCGAAGTCTCAGAAGTGAAGTAGGTATCAAGCATTTAAAATTTACTAATTTTAAATGCTTGATACCTACTATGCCTTGGTTGAGTCAAGGCTGGGTATAAAGTAAGGTACAGTGTTCCTTTCTGGGGAGGGGGAGGGGGCAGTTATGACTGTAATCTGCAAAAAACGTTTATTTTACAAAAAAGAGGAGCAATAAGAACTATGGTCAGAATTCAACAGCAGGATTCATGCAGACTTCTTTTCCAGGAATTAGGTATACTGACCGTGCCGAGTCTGTATATTTTAGTCTTATTAAGACATTTACAAAAATACATCCATGAACATGAAACTGATGAGCAAAGGCAAAATAGGGAAAAATAGAAGGAAAGATCTGCAGTCCAAGGATGTGCCTAACTTAGACATTGTTAAACATCTTACAGGTTAAAATACCTATAGACATCAAAGACTTACTTTATAAGAATAGTTTTCAGAAAAATTAAGCAGTTCTTGGTTGAAAAATGTTGTTCTATCTACTATTAATGAAAATTTAAATAGATATGACATCTTGATTTAATGATTGACGTCCATAAATTAATTTCTGTAATTTTGCCAGTCTGCATTGCAATTTACATCAACTTAATATTAAAGGACTACATTAAAATTGGCACTCAGTATTAAATAATGATTATACCTAATTAAAATTTGTATTCAGTATCAAATAATGTTTGTATCACAATATATAATAAATTTACAACAACTTTGCATTACTTTATTTTATTATTGAATAATTAATTTTGATCTATTCACTATGGTTTTGATATGTGTACTTAATACTTTATATTGAATTGAATGTAATGTACAGTTTTGGAAAATTTGAATAATTAATTTTGATTAATGCAGTATGGTTTGATATGTATCATCATCAGCCTTTGATAGTCCACTGCTGGACTGGGCCTCTCCTTTGAAAGGAGGAATTGGCCTACTATACCACGCTGGCCAAGCGGGTTGGTATAGGGTTTGTATCAAGTTTTCCTTCTCTTACAGTGCTGTTCTCTGCATACTATGCTCCCTGATATGTATACATAATGGACATATCGAATTTAATGTAATGTAGTTGTAAGAAATTCAAACACAATGTAAAATTGTTATTTAATAAATTTAATTGAAATTGAATTGAAATTGAAATAGAGGTTCTATGGAACCCTCCATTCTGCGTGGCCCGACATTCACTTGACCGGTTCAGCAGAGCTTTGGATGTGTTTCTTTTGGTATATCTACATTATCTATGTATTAGTCTGCCTATTAAGATCATCTCATCAGACGCTCGCTCGTCTACTACCTATGATACATGTGCGATGTGTTCACATACTAATTTTATGTGATGGGGCTGAAGGTGATGTGATGTATCTTGTAATTGCTCCAACATTTTTTTTGGAACAATGTTAATTTTATAAGAGTTTAGGGGATGCTCGCAGCTACGCTCGCACTTATTTTATTTAAGCGTTTCTTTTGTATTTCATAGGAATTTCGGGAAATCCTTTCATGGTGTATCTGTTATTCAGCCAGAAACGCAAGAATTTTTGATACATAGATTTTGTAATCTGTAGGTAGTGGCTTCCGAATTCAAGTCATTGCCTTGTTTTCGTGTACTGAAAATTCTATAAATGTACCTTTTATTATCAAGACCGAAAGTTAAGATGATTATTCGATCGTCAAATAAAGACAATACCACCCCATTTACTTTACTTACATAATATAAGATTACTTTAAATATTTGTATAGGTGTACAGTATAAAATAGAATAAATGAATACATATTTTTGTCTGCCGGTAGGTCCAGGGTTTGATTCCCAGGTCGTGCAAAAGTGCTATTGAGATTTTCCGAATTCGCAGTAGCAGCACGGAGACTGCTAATGTGGCCGGTGACTGCAATAGGCTCGTCCCTAATACGTGGGACCTAAACTACATAACACAGTGAAAGTTATGGTCGTGCCTACCCCTTCGTGTATACAGGCCTTAAGTCTAAAAAATTATATAATATATTATTTTTTGTATAAGATCTATCGCTTTCCGCAATCTGTCTTATCTTGTAATATTTGGTACCACGTCTACAGCCACGCGTCAAACGACCAACGCCAACGCTTACTTTCCCCATACGCACTCTGTTCTCACTTTCTTACAAAACTCGAGATGGCAAATACATATCCAATCATTTCCGCTATATTACGAGTATGTTGGTAAATATTTAATATTAATGAACGTTACAAAATATCTTTCCATAACTACTCGTAAATAAGGTACTAAGTAAGTATTAGTAGAACCTACTTATTTACTATCTCTAATACAAGATATCATACTGGTATTAGGGATATAGTTAGTAGTACAGGTCTCCGAGAGCACTAAAAAATATTTCAACAAAATAAAATATAAAAAGTTTCAATTTTCGAATGAAGAAATATTTATAAGTATTTAATAACTTAACATTTAACTTTTAATGAAAAAACACAATATTAAAAACATAATATTAATACGCCTTATTTATTTACACGTTTGTATTAAAAGTTTTAGTTGCAATTTTATCACACATAATTTAATATTAATAACAATATTTCGAAAAACTAACATGATCTGAGAATTACAAGCATTCACACATACACTTTTAAAATTAAAATAAATAGTTAAGTGATATCACATACATATCTAAGTTTGCAAATTGTATTAACAAATAAAGCCGGGTGCGCACTGTTGTTGTTTTAATTACTTAATTAATTCTAATTTAATGAATATGGATAGATCGCGTGTGGAAACGGGGCGTGTTTATCCAACCATACCTTGTTTACTCTGATTCTAATTGCCAAAATATTTACTAAAAATAATTCAATTATTTTAGAGTACATTGATTTTATGTTTTAAATGTTTTTTAATTGCCATAAAGTAGTTAAAAACTTAATTTAGTAAAAACATTTTTTTTACATAGAAATAATAATATATAACACTTACCTGTAATATAATAAAACAATCTATTGTACACCACAACACTTAGAACATAACACTTAAAATGTTGTCTTTCCCGCTCACTAACTTACACGACCTGCTACGGAGCGGCTACGGTGACGCGCTTACCGACTGCGACGTGTAGCCCGCTACGCTACCAGAAGTCGACTGACTGGTACGCGTGACGTTTCGTAGCAAACGCTCAGCTTCAATGATACTTAATGAAACTATTACATTCATAACTTTGCGAATATAACATTTCATATTTTATACTTTGAAAGCTACGATAGAAGTTTCCTCTTATTAGTTTTTTCTGTATACAGTTTTTACATTAAAGATGTACTTTGTTTGGGAATAATTAAACTTGCGTAATAAAAGAGAAAATATGTGTTGATGTTATAAAAGTACTTTCCTCTTTAGTACGTTATGAAAAAAAAACCTTTTAATATGTTTGGGACTCCAATTTCCCATAAGGAAAAAATATACCGTAACTGGTTGATGCGGCGTTCAACTGAGATACTTATTATATTTTTATGGAAATTTGGTTGAGGTGTCATAATAAGGCAATAAGTAATTTCTCGTTTATTAAATAATCTGAATAGCAATAAATTTTCTGCCAAGAGCAATATTTATTATATCCGCTTGTGTAGGACAATCATATTTGTCGGCAACTCTATTATATTAGGTTGGCAATTATTGCAATTATAAGCCTAGTGGTGGCGTAGCGGGAGTGCAACCGACTGCCGCCTTAGGTCTCCGGTTCGATTCTCGCTCAAGTCAAACATTTATGTGCTTGAACATGGTTGTTTGTCTTGGTCTGGGAGTTTCAATGTATAAAATATTAATGTTTTTAAACAACAAGGTAGAGCTTTACAGAGTGAACAACTAAATAAGTTGTTACATAATTATATTTAACAGAGATGGATCCCGCTTTATAGTGTCAACATCGTGAGACTTCGTACATTAAAACTGTATGAAGATGATGCCAATTTTGAACTTCGCTCACGTAATAACGGGACAACTAGTGACAAACAACTTGAGTTCCTGCTATATTCGCGTTATATTGCGCAAAATTGGCGGCGAAGCAATGGAAATAATACAATTCTATGCATTGTTGGTATATATATTAATATTGTAGAGCAGATGAGTTTGTTTGTTTGGTTGAACGCGCTTATCTCAGGAACTACTCGTTCGATTTCAATAATAATAATATTTTACCACATTCACACAACACTATCTCGTCCCAAATTAAGCATAGCTTGTATTATGGGTACTAGATAATGGATAAACAAACATATACCTATACTTATTTTTCGTAAATACATATTACATATTATACATAGAAACACCCAGACCAAGATTAACATCCATGTTCATGCACACAAATGTTTGACTTGAGCGGGAATAGAACCCGCGACCTTCGGCGTAGCAGTCGCTTACACTCCCGCGGCACCAACCGGTCGTAATTTTTGTGTTAGGCAGCTTATTTATTGAAAATGCTATATTACATCATGCTTTTAGCTACGGTTGCGGAGAAGTAATATTAAAATTAACGTGGGTGTAAACGCGGGCTTAGCTGATCTCTATAAAAATATACTTACGAGCACAAAACTGCTGGTCCTTGCATATTGCAAAGAGGAGTGTGTGATACACAGATGTGAGAAGTATCAGATATAGCACATTCGTCCAACTAAGTGTGGCACGTTGACAGCTATGTGTGCGTGACCTTTGGCGACTGGCACTGTACGGACACGCGCGTCTATGTGTGTGTAAGGTTGCCAGATTATGAATAATCTCCCAGTATTTTGCATATAGTTAAGTAGTATTCTTATATTCATTTGCGGTTTTGAAGAATTTACCATGGATTTAATTAATGCTTTTTTAAATACATTTCTTAAATGTAGGTACCGAGTTAAGTTTTAACTACTTCGTAAATCTGTATATATAAAATCCTTGCGTTACTGACTGACTGACAGACAAGCTACAGCCGAAACTACTCGGCGCATGAAGCTGAAATTTAGCATGCATGTTTCTTGGGAACCGTAGGGGTGCACTAAGACGGGATTTCTCGAAACTCCCACGGGATCAGGCAAAACGAGAAATACGAAAATATGTGCGTGCGAAGCCGCTGGCGTCGATTAGTTGAGAAATAAATAGTATGTATATACACACGGCACCAAGTCAAGCTAAACAGTTGCTGTACGATTTTGATACTTATTCCCTACGCCATAAGTATGTATGTACACACGGCGGCAAGTCAAGCTAAACAGTTGCTGTACGATTTTGATACTTATTCCCTACGCCATAAGTATGTATGTACACACGGCGCCAAGTCAAGCTAAACAGTTGCTGTACGATTTTGATACTTATTCTCTACGCCATAAGTATGTATGTACACACGGCACCAAGTCAAGCTAAACAGTTGCTGACTGCTGTACGATTTTGATACTTATTCCCTACGCCATAAGTATGTATGTACACAGGGCGCCAAGTCAAGCTAAACAGTTGCTGTACGATTTTGATACTTATTCCCTACGCCATAAGTATGTATGTACACATGGCGCCAAGTCAAGCTAAACAGTTGCTGTACGATTTTGATACTTATTCCATACGCCATAAGTATGTATGTACACACGGCACCAAGTCAAGCAAAACAGTTGCTGTACGATTTTGATACTTATTCCCTACGCCATAAGTATGTATGTAAACACGGCACCAAGTCAAGCTAAACAATTGCTGTACGATTTTGATACTTATTCCCTACGCCATTAGTATGTATGTAATGTACACAGGGCGCCAAGTCAAGCTAAACAGTTGCTGTACGATTTTGATACTTATTCCCTACGCCATAAGTATGTATGTACACACGGCGCCAAGTCAAGCTAAACATTTGCTGTACGATTTTGATACTTATTCTTTACGCCATAAGAACGGTGCAAAGGTCAAAGTTTATAAGCTTGACGAGTAGCAGGGTGTACACGAATATTTGGATCGTTTGGGGATCGAACACAAGACAATATTATGTAAGGTATATACTAACGGAAATTGAAATTCTATTACTATATTTATGAGAAAGAAGATATATCTACAATATACTTTTATAATACGGTAATGTGTTTTTCATTAACATGACAATCATTAACACATAATCAATTGACAAGTGCATTTTCCCTAATTCAGGCAGAATGGCAGCGACAAAAACTGGCAGCACTTACATATTTCTTGCACAAATACGAATTTTATCGAAATTAAATTAGGAAACAGTCAAATTATCAATAGTTACCTGTGAAAAGATATTCCATTTTCCTGTTTTTGTTTTTAGGAACAACTTTTACAGTGTTTAAGAACACAAGACGGCATTTTGAGAATTTAAAAGTTGACGTGATCGTGACGCGTGAACTGTACGATGCTTCGTAGCGCACTGAGACGAGTTTGTATTCGCTTTTCAATTTTGTATTTGCTTTAGTGGCCGCACGCAACTGTGCCGCGCGTTACATCTGATACTTCTCACATCTGTGGTGTGATATATCTTTTGTCGTTTATGCATGCGAGTTATATTTAGATAAAGGAAAACCTGAAAGGAAGAAGACAAGAAGAGGAGTCAATAAGTAAATCGTAATGAGCAGGTCTTAAGGCATTCAGCTTACCACAATCTTTCCAAAAACAAGTATGATTATGAAATAAAGCGATCAACATAGCTGATATTATATCCGCGATGAACTGATTAATTTCCTAACCACCACGGAAGTAAAGTTCCTCTGGAAATGGCTGCATGTTTGAAGCTTACTTTTTTTAGGCAGAGGTATAATATTACGCCCACGTTTCTCCTCATCAATTTTTATTTCCAACGTTATAGGGGGCGAGCCTATTGCCATTACTGTGCACACTGTGCACATTGCCAGACTCCGTGCTGCTACTAAGAATTCGGAAATGTCAGAAATACTTTTGCGCAACCGGGGATTCAAACTAGGGACCTCCCGAACAGCAGACGCATACCATATCCACTGGATCACGGAGGCAGTCAGGCTTATTACTTGTTTTTTATAATTCCACCAATGCAACAGAGGAAAGCTAAAAGCAAGCAGAAGATTCAGCTCCTAACAGTAATAACTTCGAATTAACAACTACGCAGAGTAGACAGTGCCAAATATATAGCTAAAACTAAGTGAACAGACCGACAGACTGCTACGCAGAGTGTCTGCGGTTTTTAAATCTACGACACGCGCCAATGACTTGCCGAAGTTATGACCGTATTAAATTGTTAATCATCGCTTGCTTAACGGCAAAGAACACCATCGTGAGAAACCCTGCATCTCTAAGTGTACTGTATAATGTTTCCGAAAGATATATGAAGTCCTCCAACCCGCGTTTGGCTAGTGTGGTTGATTATGGCCTTACCCTTCACACAGTGACAAGAGGCCCGTGCTCAGCAGTACGACAGTTCAGATACACTATACAGTGCTGATAATAATAATGATAATGAACGACTACTACCAAGTGCATCTAAAGTTTAATTTATTGCGTAATTGAAATAGACGTTTTGTCTAATTAAATATTGATTATTTGATGTTACGCTATTATACTGGTAAAAATTTATCAGTATTGTTTTTTTTATGTCATCCATATTATATACATTTCAAAAATCCGACACGTTCCATTCTTACTATATCCAAGGTGTTCGAAAATACCTCCTGTGATCAAATCAGTTATCCGTTTGTTATTTATTTACTGTGCGAAAGTAAGTTGATATAACGAAGATAGAATTGACTTTATAAATGATTGATTGGCTGTATCGTACTGTTTACTTTGCCAACTGTGGCGGCGCGATCAGTCAGTTATATTAACGTCATCGTTTTGTAAGGGTATTATAGGGATAAACAACGAATGGACAATATTCTTGTATTATATTGTTACTGAGATTAAAAAGTGTACAAGTAATTTTTTTACTAAATCCTAAGCAGGCGGTTCGAAATTTAAAAATCTATTTTATGTGATATTTCTAAAAATCTACTCTTAGTGCTTACGTAAATATACCAAGAAAAACACATGTCAAAATTGCGCCTGTTAGTTTTGGCTGTGCCTTGTCTGTTGGTCAGTCAGTAACGTAGGAATGTATGTATGTAAGTAGTATTCTAATCTTGTAATATATGAGCGTTTTAAACGACCAAGAGTGGGCCAGATCTGAACCCCGCAAGATTAGCTCAGTATTGGGTTAGTGGAGTGAAGTTGGACTGATGCCACTGCTCGAGACATTTAGCTCGGTGCTGCGGATTATGATGAATACTGTAGTCTCTTATAATACAATATTCTATGAATAAAAGCGGTAATGTGTAAGGAAACTGATATATTAAATGCAAAAGTGATTTTGATCAATATTTCTGTCGATTTTGAAAGAATACACATATATAAGGCAAGTGTGAATGGGACAGGACAAAGGGGAAGACCTAGGCGGACCAGATTGGAGAAATCCTAAAAAAAGGACAAGTCAGAAGTACCCTTAACACAAGAGCATGCATGAGAAACTTGATGGGAGTGAGTGAAGCAAGAGAGGTATGTCAGGATCGTTACAAATGGCGTAGTCTCTGCCTACCCCTCCGGGAAACAGGCGTGAGTCTATGTATGTATGTATCTTCTGTTGATTTGTTTTGCTTGATAGATGATTGCGAATGCAAAATGAAAAAATGCCAGTGAAAATTGAACTCACAACACTCTGCATATGATCGACGAGGCACCCACTTAACGACTCGAATACCGGAATAGCAAACATGATTGAAAACTTATTATGTCTGGCGAGATCTGCGTTTCAGCAAATAAAAAATTAATTAACTACAAATTTTAATCTACTCTTAATTTTTACACTTGAAACATCAACTAAACATTAAAACATGTTAAGTATAATTTTGTTCCAAATGAATATGCACCAATTACACAAATAAAATAAAATATATCTATTTGAAACAATCTGCCCACTATACCTATACAAACGCATTAAAATTTTTGTCCATTAAACCTGGAAACGTTCCGGCGTTGAAAACATTTTGTTGGAAACTCTAATTTACCCTAAAGCCCTTGTGAAAATCTCTTTACGGACGGAAAATACAGGGCAAACCAGGTAGTTCAATTACTTTAAAATTCTCGCCATGCTTAAGGACCACCGGAGTTACCTGTTCGGGTGAGCTCATACACAACTGAGCGTTAAAGATATAAAGAGACATTTATTTCTGCATTTTGGTGCTTTAAAACACTTATACAAGTCAAAACCCTATTCTAGACGAAGCCGGCTTTTCCTAGTTTAATGACTTGTTTGGGAGAAAAAGCGAAAAACTCAGAGTCATTGCGTTTTTTTCCCTGTAATTTCTTTCTCGGTGTTCGTGCTTGTTAATTGAGCTGGTAAAGAACTTTAGACATGTACTGAAGTATTGCAGGTGTAGGATTATTACGATGGTATAAGGTGATGAAAAAGAGTGACCGTGAGTTTTGTTGCCCGTTCTTTCTCATGGTTCAACGCCCTTGCTTTGCGAACGTGGCATAAAATTTTAATGTAGAATCTTTATGTAATCTTATACTATTACTAATATATAAAGCTGAAGAGTTTGTTTGTTTGTTTGGTTGAACGCGCTAATCTCAGGAACCACCGGACCGATTTCTAAAATTCCTTCAGTGTTAGATAGCCCAGAAGAGGAAGGCTATAGGCTATATAACATCACGCTATGAGCTACGGGAGCGGAGCAATAGCCTTGAATAACTTGGGTGTAAACGCGGGAATAACCACGGGCTTATCTAGTTATTTTATAAATTTATTACTTTGACGTTCATAAGCGCCACATTGTGACCCAAATGAATAAATGATTTTGACTTTGACTTTAACAATTTGGAACTAATATTTGTGATCATGCAAGTTTAAATTCATAAAAAGTCTGAAATTATCATTACCTATACACTGAAATGGCTACGTCCAGTGTAAGCCATGCCTAAAGTGGAGGGTTTAACTGCAGCCCTACAATAAAAGAAAAAGTAAACATTGACAAGCCTTTGAGAAATGAAATTACGTAGGTATTTTCTCAGAAAATGTTAAGTGCCTCGACTGAGCGCAGGAAAACACTCTATAATGCTTACCTATTTCATCAGTTCGTTTCTCGTTACGACTGTTTGAATAGTTATCAGCTGCTTGGCTTGCATATGTTTGACACTTACATTTATCCACTACTTCGACCGCCTGGTATGTTCATGAAATATATTAAATGAGAATACAAAAAATCATCCAAATTTTCGCTCCATATTTCAGCATTCTTTGTGTTGGTATTTAAAATTTAATAATATTATAACCACGGGTAAACTATGGTTATTCCACTATCTACATGCGAAATTTAATCAAGATCGTTTCAATGGTGTAGCTGTGGAAGCGTAATAGACAGACGTACATACCCATTTATAATATTAGCACAGAGTAAGATCTAATAGTAGCAACAATATTCAGTCACTTGCCGTTGGTAATAGGTATAGACATAGCATACTATTGGATCAACGATATGCTCATTGGATCGGTACGCAATCGAATGATTGCAGATCACAATTTAATACCTCAGGGATACGGTAAATAGATTGCTAATCGAAGCACATTATCAGTCAATAGTGGCATGTTTTGTGTATCTGCTTATGCACACTATTTAGGCTTACTTCTGTATTTGACATACTTATGGCGTAGTGGTTGAGGCAGTCACAACGCCACCTAATATTGCGCTGAATATTGCGGGTTCGATACCCAAAAGTAAAGTATTGTACGGATTTTGATGAAACTTTGCAATACCTAATACAGCTACATCAGAGTAGCTCAAAGGCTTCATTTTATCCCGATAGTCGACCAGAAAGCGAGCGTAGTCGCGAGCAGAAGCTAGTAACTCATATAAGTTGTGAGAGATACAATCACATATATTTTTTTTATAATCCACTTTAGCATTATTAATCGAGAATTCTAGATGTAGATAGTTAATTATGATAGTTACTTTTGCCGAGATAAGTCTTATGAAAGTTAATTGTGCAAAATACTATTGCACCTACAAATTAATTATTTAAGCTCCAACATTTATATAAAAAAAGTAAAGTAGACCGGAGATTAATGCACGAAAAATATTAAAACAATCACTGTTAATTATTCTAATTACTGAAATTAACTCAGTGCTTAATTTAAGCTCACAGATAAATTAGTTTTAGTATCTTGTTTTCTTTGAACGGTTTCTACTATTAATAGCTACGATGGATACTTTAACATTTTTTTTTCAACCATGAAATATTTAACGTACCAATAGAAGCATAACCAGTGATAGCCAAGTGGAGATACCAGCAGACTGCTGTGTAGAACGTATCAGGTTCGAATCCTTGGTGTGCACTTCTGACTTTCAAAGTTAACTGTAACGCTGCGTGTTAACGCTTTGTTTTAATTCACACGTTGTTGAAACATTTATCTAAAATACTAATAAACAGTTCATTCGCTTACACAATTGACCTTCCAACTTGCGTCACTAATTCAAAGAATCAATAGTGTCTAAGAAAAGTAAGTTAACAGACACTCATGTGTTTCAGTATTATCTTAGGGGAACGAAGGACCCGCGTGAATGGGGCGCGGGTTAACAAGCGCCCCAAGTGTTTGTGCCCAATACACGCGCAAATGTAGCTTCAACGTGGTTAAGGCTATGTAGGAGAGATGTACGAGGTAGGTGAGATGAGATGAGCTGAGCTGAATGGTGTTGAAGGTAAACTGTAAATAGTGCATGATGTAGTAGGTTGTAAATTAATCATTGTCAGGTTTTAAAGCTTAATTGTATCTTAGAAGTGGGTTATACATAGATGATTTTTTGTGTCTTGTTTTATATCCTTAATGTACAACTACGCTATGCTGCGCTGATTCAAAGGAAAAGGAAAGTGTCTTACTTGACGTAAAGCCGTGCGTACAAATGTATTTTATTCCGCCAGATAAAATAAATAAGAATATCTAACAAAAATGTGTCCTTATCTGCCGCTCAAACATTTTTTTTACTGACCCTTCCCATTACACACCGTGGTGTGTGTCAACGTCCCGTAGATTACAACTATTACATGAATTACTGTTAACAGCTTTGCCACAACCCGCTCATTTATCTAGGCATCTTTCAAGACTGCCTCCATTTTAAAAATGTGATCGTCTTTTAGGCGTAAAGCCAATGTGTATGAATTTATTGGAACATGTTACTTTCTTCAGATTTTATAAGCAGCTGGGAACTTGGCATGATTTTGCTTTTGTATGTACGTGGCCAAATACTTGTAGGTCAGGTACTACAAGAATGGTGCAAGGCTTTGAGAAATTGTGGTCGGTATCTACGAAACTTTGTAAGTTCAACCTCTCTCTCTCTCTTTATACACAAAAAATAAACTGTTATTCGCACAAAGCTATATTTTTTTCTCTTTTCGCCAATCAATGTTATCATCAGCTATGTTTATATTTCAACCACCTGTGTTCAAAGAATTCTGGAAATCTTTGGCCATATTCCCTAGAAAGAGGGTGACAATAAGGACGGCTGATGTTCACTGGAAAAGTCGATGGCTACTATAGCAATTGCCTAAAACGACGTAGAACCTTCAGATAGTCTGAGCAAGTCCGCTCAGTTTTGAACTTCAAACTACAGGATCTTACGACTCCAAGAATAGACACAGATGTTGGTACATCGTGTAAGAGAAAGATGGGTTATCGCGATCCTCAGTCAAGATGGGAATCACTTGAGGAGGACAGCTACGTATTTTTGTGCCATGGGGTAAAAGAAGATGCAGTGACAAGTATCGAGAAAGGTATGCTAAGATGGTTTGGGCACGTGGAGAGGATGGATGACGAAAGACTGACCAAGCAGATATATAAGGCAAGTGTGGAAGGGACAGGACGAAGGGGAAGACCTAAGCGGACGTTCTCTGACCAGATTGGAGACATCCTAAAAACAGGACAGGTGAGAAGTACCCTGAACAGAAAAGCATGCATGAGGAATCTGATGGGAGTGAATGAAGCAAGAGAGATATGTCAGGATCGTTGCAAATGGCGTTCCGTAGTCTCTGCCTACCCCTCCGGGAAACACGCATGAGTCTTTGTATGTATGTATGTATGTATGAATTCAACCATGGAAAAAGTATTTTTTTTCCTATAGCGTTAAAATTAATAAATCTATTTTCTGCGAGTCTTTTACAATATTTAATGATGGACATGTACTAGAAAGTCTATGTCTTAAAAATATTATAGACGGTGTCATGAACCTACGATTTGCGATTAATGTACCTATAATATAGCAAATAATAATATGCAATCAAGCTAATTTCTAGACTAAGTTTTATTACTGAACTGTCTAGACACCTTATAAAGACGAACATTAAAGGTGCAAGAAATGAGTTAAGTAACTTAGTTGTTTACTCGTGTTTACTGTAGACATGCTTAGAGTTAACAATTTTATTCAAACGGGCCTTACTCGCGATATTTAATTAATTTAAGATATAAATACTTCTATTGTACCTACCAACGTTTCGACTGTCTTACAACAGTCGTAGTCGCGGCGGGACTGGTGTCAGCTCAGACTCGTCCTTGTCAAGCGCGGATGTCGGCAGTTACCCCACGTCTTATTTTTTTTATCCGCATGTACCGACATGCAGTAATATCGAAAATGCGACATTGCAGTACCGACTGCAACATACTACATTGCGTGAGTTGCATGATATATACACATCGCGAAAAATCAATTTATGCAGCGGTAAAGCACATGTCGACTGCTATTAAGTTGTGGGTTCGATTCCCACACGAAACAACATTTGTGTCACGCAAATTGCTGTTTCGAGTGTAAATGTGATACCTATTGGTTTACTTATAGTAATTCAAGAAGTGTATCACAGAATCACAATCTAAATTATGTATTCTGTTTATTCAACATAAGCATAACGAAATTGCCAGAGGCTCTA
>OX123198.2:64339011-64588930 GCA_944739405.2 Euclidia mi | reverse complement strand
GATATTTCCTGCTGGAATAATGGCAGTTAGTATGTGTCTTGTGGTATGTATTGTTATAAAATTATTATATTTTTTATTAAATATTGTCATAGTAAATTTTTGTATTAAACTTGTTCAGATTATGCTCGTAAAAAATTGTATGATGGCGGGCTTTGACTGGAATATCGATACTCATTCATTAGGTATTGTAATGCAAGCAGAAAATTTTACTGATATTATTAATTATTGGCTGTGCCCGCGGTTACACCTGCCTTTAAGATTTCTCTATAAATGTAGTATGAAACAAAAAAAAAACAGTAGTTCTGCGATCCGCATTCAACCAATCAAACATACAAACAAATCTCTTCAGCTAATTTACAGATAGTGATCTCATCTTCCATCCAAATGTGGATAGTTTTGAGTTAATAAAATTATCTACAGCTTGACGCCTTTCTTTTTATTTCACACGACATCTCATATTAATTGGCAGCAGTGGCTCAGTTAATAAAAAATTATCATAACAGTAGTTCACAACTAATTCAGTGCGCTTTTTTGCTACAAAACCCAAAGAAATATAAACATACCGAGTACAAAGTTCGTTCATTCCATTTATTTGCGCCTAATAACAACCATTGGTCGAGTAGGTTGTGTTTGAATCTACTCAAAATTCAGGCCGTACATAAAAATAATACAGCGACTAAATGTAAGTGATGTGGTTTTAGACGCTTACGATGGATGTAGTTCAATGGTTTCGATACGAGTTTAGACGGCGATAACGAGTTTCTCATCATAAACATTTCAGCACACGTTGGTTTACTGCAAGACATAGGCCTCTGCCAAGGCTTCCCGGATAGGCCGATACTTAACCACCTACATCCATCTGCTATTGCCGCTGGCCATCCCTTTATCGGCGATCCACTTTGCGAGAGGCCTAATCCTGCTGCGTCATTTGGTGTTAGCTTGAATACGAGATCTTGAAATTTCGCTGACTGACTATCACCATAATTTACAAGACGAACTGTCATGGTGACCTTTTCCCTCGGAACACTGATGGCTTATAGTGTTCTCCGAGGCAAAGGGATGGCAATAATTTTAACAATAACACGCAAATATTTTTGGTTTGGTCAGTGGCGCACGCCGTGAGTTTGAACCGATACCCTCCGCATGGTAGTCTGTTGGGAATGGTTCACAAAGCTATCGCTGCCTAAAAACACCCACATACCTATTGAAACATAAAAATACTATTCTGCCTTAACTAGTTTTCGTGGCCTATCTTTTAGGGCTCACAGTGAATTTATCGCGCGGTCCGCGTCACGCAAGATTAGTCGAGCGGAAAACAATATCTACTGAAATCTATTGTACAGTGAGCCTCTCTAAACTGGCTGTGTTAATATATTGGACATTAGTGGCGGCATATTTACTTAATTGGAGACTTTGGCTCTGGATGAACCTTTCCAAATTGCAAAAGGGTTCGCTATTTGGAATGAGAACAGTATATTAAGGGTTTTGTGAAGTTGGACTTTATATTTGTTTTTATGGGATGGAAAATCACAACAGCGACACGTATGTAGGGATCTCCTTTCAAATGTAGATAAAAGCACTTGACAAGTATATACATTTGCGAAGATCAAAACCTTAGCATGTTATTTTACTGGGAATGAATCTTGTGGAAAAAGGACTTGATTTAAAACACTCGCGATTTGGGTCATAGCAATTCGTTACCTATGCAGACAAATTAAACAGGCGTTGAATATTACTACTATCTTATTATGAATAGTTGTAGAATATTAGTAATGATAGAAATAAACAATTACAAATTTCATAATCATATGTAGTTACTTTAATTCTTACTTTTAATCGTATCGGACAGAATGCTTATAACTAAACTGAGGCTGTCATCATATATTTATAATTTCACATGGACGGAGTTATCAAATAGTGTAAGACGAATTACATAATTTGCATTATTATCCATTTTAATAACCATTACTGTCTTGGCCCAGCTACGTTTCGTTCTACGCCGTAGACCATGCTACGTCGTAGACATATTAATTATGACGTAGCCCTACGAACTTCAATATCTTTAAGAATTTAATCAGAAAACAGCGAGGACTGTAGTTAATTGCAGTTTTATATGTTAAAGTATTGGTAAAGTCGTTGAGAAGTTATTCCGCCACATTGGGCTAACTGGAGAAGTAAGTGGCAAACTTCGAGTCTGGTTCAACCTTAATATCGCAACTATTCCAATTATGAACATAATCGCGATAAGATTATCGCCGTTGGTATTATGAATGGTGAATGTCTTTGATGCTTGATTTGCTTGTTGGGTTATGGCGTCAGCCTTCCGCAGTCTTCTGCTAGACATTGGCCTGTGCAACTTGCGTTACAATAAAATTAAATCGAGTTGATAGGAGGATTTAGTCAACTATACCACGCTGGTCAGATGGGTCGGTATACGATTTGATATCGATAATTTATTTGCTCCATGAACTTTACCAAGCCGCTTCTTAGACATCCTTGGAATGCAAATAAACCAAACCTAGCTAGCGTTGTGTAAATCCTAGGTCAAAACCTGGGAGTAAATCGGTGCTTACAAGGTTATTGTGATAAGAAAAAGCCTTTGTCCAGTAGTGGTCTGCAAAAGGCTGTATGTTGAAGAAGATAAATGTAAAGCCTGAGATTTATCCTCGTACCTCTCATGATTTGAAGATTAACAGCAAAGTGCAGTTCAAAAGAAATTTCACTGCTGGTAAACATATTCAAATATTTCGAAATCCATAAAGCTTCTATTCCAAAAAATATAACACCAACCTTTCTTTTATTCACCCCCTATTCCCTCATTTGTTCACAAAAAGAGCCAAAATCCACGTTTACATTACGTCTCAGCTTTTTCAGATTCGAGTTCAAAGGTTATTTAATTTGCCGCATCTTTGACACAAAGTATCACAAAAATGCGACAATGTCTTTCGAGGTAATGATGGAATGTTTCTGCTTTTACAATGTATATTATGACAGCTATTTACGATATTATATGCTTTTTTGTTTATTTTCTGAAGAATCCACAAGATGGATGTGAGTCAATTTTGTTTTGGTTAGTTTTATTTTTGAATGACGTTCATTTGAAAGAATATGAATTAGAAAGCCTTATTATAAAAAGATGATTCCAATTTTCTGTCTGTTTTATTATATTAGGATCGGCACCGTGAGAAGCGATATGAGTGCCAACGGATTGCCTGGAAGATGTAGAAGACCGAGCAAAATGGAGAAAATATGGTATAGACTGAGAATAATAATCGATATGCAGAAGAAGAGTTGCGGTACAAAGTATTAACTACAGCACATAGTAATCACAGTTGCACACGGTTTGGGATGAAAGGACGTCAAAGTCAAATGGAAATAGGTAAACAAAGCAAAAGAAAAAGTGATTATGCAACGTAATATACATATCGGATATAATTTTTCCACAAAATCATAAGTTAGTCGGCGTCGTGGGCGTTTTAGCAGTTGTGAATAAATTTGCGTCCGTTGAAATAACTTTCCACTGTGTACTGTAGGGATGTGAATGAATGAATGAATGAAAAATTTATTTGGTCACAAAAGCACAACGGACACAAGGTAGATAGATACATATTTAGATTATGACACAAACATGCAATATGCATACAGTAATAAGAACAATAATTAAACAGAAGTAAATATAATGTCATGGAAGGATGTCAGTTATAGTTACTTGTTTTATGTTCTGTTTTAAAGCTAAGTTACAAAGAAATAATATTTCTATAGTTGATTGAATCAGTCGTTACTTGGCGGAACTCAATTGTAACCTAATGGAAGAAAATAGGAACCCACCATGCACCCTTGGATTGCCCACCCCAACTATTTATTGCAATAGAAAAAGGTTGACAATACCGAACTCTTCTAAAGACCAAGCATAGTGAATATATGTAATAATGTGGAAATAAGTTCCAGGAAAATACCTGACTATTGTAATAGAAAAAGGTTGACGGTATTGTTAACCTTTTTCTATTGCAATAGTTGGGGTGGGCAATCCGAGGATGCGTGGTGGGTTCCTCTTTCCTTCCGATAAATAATATTTCATTTATTTTATTTGTTGAGAATGAATTATTGAAGTTTATTTAACTATTCTTAAGCGTGTAATTAAGAAGCTTATGGCATAAATAGCCCAGGTTTCTCCCAAAGCTTAAAAAAGTCACACGTCTTTCTTTCTTTTGCCTTTGATGACAATCAGTATCATATAAATCTACTTTAAGAGGGTTAATGGGTCTAAAATATACAGGGGATTTTATGATAACTACTTTTAAACTACCACGATTTGTACACATATTAAAAATTATGTAACGGGTCTGAATCGTGTTAATAAACGAAAAGAAAGATGAAATACCTTTCTATTTGTCCCGACGTTTCGGCATGGGTTACACCAGCCGTGGTCACGGGATGACTGACACGGGATTTCATCTTTCTTTTCGTTTATTAACACGATTCAGACCCGTTACATAATTTTTAATAGGGGATTTTATGGTTGTTAAGTAATCTCATTGGAGTAAAACGATTTCAGAAAGCAATTGACAAGCGTGTCAGCAACGGATTTATGTCTGTCTCAAGTCCCCCTCGAATCCCCTTTAACAATTCTTATTATAAACCGTAACTCAGTTCTCTTTCAAAACGCGGTGTCAACTTCTCAGTAGATTGTTATGTATCGTGAGTCATTCAGCCACTGGTTTACAGAATATTTGAAAGCTAGAAATCTTCGCTACTTCTTTAAACTTCTTAAAATGGTATCTCGCCTCCTCCTGATGATTTATGATATTTGATACCTAGTTTTGATTACAGCTTATAACACTAAGCATAAAAAGTGATACCGTACCGGACGACGCAGCAGAGGTAGGCCCCCCGCAAGGTGGACCGACGATCTCGTCAAGATCGCGGGAGGCGGTTGGATGCGTGTGGCTCAAAACCAGTCTGTGTGGAGAACCTTGGGGGCGGCCTATGTCCAGCAGTGGACGTCGTTTGGCTGTTATGACGATGATGATGATAAAAAGTGGTTGTTTCAGGGCTGCAACAATAATGTCTTAGGTACATTCATACATGCCGATCCATGAGATCTCGTATCAGAGACCTGAGTCAAGCAAATTGAAATTTTGACTTTTTTGTCGAATATTAACCTCTAGTAGTAGCTTGCTATCAGTCAGTTAACTGTATTACACTGCCGCGCCTCGGAATACGCGTCGAGCCTTTGGTACTGCACCCAATCGCTTGCCTGGCGTTTTGGAATCGCCCAATCACTTGTGTTTGTCCACACGCTTATTCACTATAACTTGCCCCTTGCAGTTGATCATTAACCATTCTTCACTCCATAGACAAACATTTCGGAAACTCGATATAAAAAAGAAATTGTAGAATTCAATTTCTCCCATAGCAACAATAAAATCTGTTCTAGATTATGTAGAATATTATACAGATCATTATAATTCAATATCGATACAAAAACATGAAAGCTTTAATATAACGTAATTTATTTACCCTCCGACAGATAATTTCCCAAATTGTTCACGTAAAACAACATACAAAAAAGAGCTGAGATTTTCCTCAAGACGAAACAAGCAAAGCAACAACATAATCCTTATTGTAACTAAATGAAGACGCGCCACGATATTAAATATCGGCTTCGGTTGCGACCATCAGTTAACGTCGCTGCCGACAATATTAGGTATAGCCAGAGATTGATGCGCCTCTACGCTTTGTCTATCTCATTTTTACTAGCTCGGACGCTGATATTAAAAAAATGACAATGCTTATCTGCTACAACTCAATAAAAATCAACGCTATAGTACTTCTATCAAAGTTTAAACTCGTGTATACGACTATTCTTCTATCCTGCTCCTATCGATGACCTGTGCAGCGCTACATATTTTTTCGTTTTAAGGGATCACCAATCACCATTGCGTGGCTATTGCCTTTGACGTTTAATTCATGCAGTTTAGGACATTTTTGATTAAGCTTTTATCGTTTAAATATTGTTCTCTCTTTGAAGTTTGGCTGAACAAATTTATTAAGTTTTCGATTTATTTGAACAGTTCCGGGAAATTTCGAAACGGTTAATCGACGTCTCATGTAACCAAAAGGCTGGTCTATTCTTTGCTCAATGAATCAGCATTGCTATTCAGAGTGGCAATGCTGCCACCCTTCTGGGTGCGTTACTCGATGACATTGGTGCCATTTTACGACGCCAAAACCGTGTAAATATTTTCACTTTTAAATCTCTTTTTGGGGTTTTTGTACATATACTTTCTTAGACATTAAGATTAGATTAAGTTTCATTTAAATTATACGTTTTTAAATGTAAATAAATAAATATCGCCTATTTGAACATTTAGGGGCACGGCAGTGCCCCCACCAATACGAGCAAAAAAGCGGCACAGCCGTACCATCCTTTTCTCGAAGCAATTCAGGCCATTTTCGACCCCCTATAACTTCGTTGTGGATAAAACTAGATGCCTGATTTTTTAGTAACCTTGCAAGCATTGTATAAACATGGTGTATTTCAAATTTTATTCAATTTGAACTAGTAGTTTAAGAATTATAACAAGTCAAAATTCCTAATTTTGTCACTCACTGACCGATCATCAAAAGTCTAAGGCACTTCTAGCAGACATAGAAGCTTCAAATTTAGAATACGATTAGTGTTTAGTATATGAATCAAGGAAAAATTAAAATATTTTTAAATTTCTGTCCAGTTTTTGAGATACATCAGCTGCATAAATAACTTTGTATTCCCATATAGATATAAAGGATTACAAAATGACATTTGCGGTTAGAGCTTTAATAAATAAAATTCGTTGTTGGTGTACAAGAAGTAGAAGGACCGGAAAGGACAAAAGTAAGACTATCTACAAAAAGAAATGAGATCCCATAAAAACAATACTTGTCAAAAATACCAAGTCTCGCGACCGTAAAAAGTTGTGAGATCCATGTAATACCAAGTCGGTTAATTAAAAATCTTCAATGTTTTAAATAAATATATTGACTTGGCGGTCCGTGTGGTGACTGATTAAGAATACGAATTGTCACCACCCCTTATCATCCCATGGGTGTCGTAAGAGCCGACAGAGGGAGCATATTATGCAGAGAACAGCACTGTAAGAGAAGGAAAACTTGATACAAACCCTATACCAACCCGCTTGGCCAGCGTGGTATAGTAGGCCAATTCCTCCTTGCAAAGGAGAGGCCTAGTCCAGTAGTGGACTATTAAAGGCTGATGATGATTGACTTGGCAATCGCTTCCCGTAGGCACTGTTTGCTTCGTATATTTTATTTAGTCGCCTTTTACGACATCCACGGAACTTAATGAGGTAAGAACACTTTGTATTCATAATCCGTCACCACATGTTGAATCATCCTTTTACCGTTATCCCAGTATCAACCTGGGGTTCGCTTTCTAGTCTAATCAGATTTTATTGAATATTAGCTTTTCCACAGAGTGACTGCCTGTCTAACCTCCGCAATCCAAAGCTTTATTCCATGATTTGGACTAGTATCAGTTTATTCAGAGATACTGACGCCCTGTAACGACTGTCAAAGATCTTCAAGCCATAATTAGTAATTTATTAAGTCCGAAAAGTTAGCGGTTCGTGGCATGGATTTGAACCCGGTGGCGTATTTACAAAGGCTATACTATTTGAGATACGAGTCAGACTCTAATAGAAGAGCTTTTGTTGTTGCATATTACTCGACAATACCTAATCTATCTCAGTAAAAAAAAAATATTCAAATGGATTAGCTTTTGGCCTTGATATTTTCAAAGAAAATACACGTACAAAACCTAGTACTGTATAATTCAGATTCTCTCAAATAGAAAGTCTTTGTCGAGATATTTTCAAACATGATTTTGGTTTGTTACGTGCGACTGTATGTAATTCAAGTAACTAAGTTATGTTAGGTTCTCTTTTGACCCTTAACCCAAAAATAGGAGCCCTGCGAAGCAGGGCTCCGTCAACATAGTTTATTAAAAACTATTTAATTGGACATAAAGTCTACTTACTGATATAATATAATATAAACTAAGTTGACGGAGCCCTGCTTCGCAGGGGTCCTATTTTTGGATTAAGGGTCAAAAGAGGACCTAACATAACCTATTTAGTTACTTGAATTACCTACATACAATCGCACCTAACCAACCAAAACTAGGCACATTGTGGTCCTAAACCTAGACCCAAATTGAATAGCATTTGTTGCTGCAATGTTAGAATGAATTTATTTTACAAAGTCTTCGCGATTTCGGTTAATTTCTGTACTAGAATAGACTAGGGTTTCGTCAAGTTTTTGTCAAACAAAAGCTAAGCCAGTTCAGTTTGCACTTTCACTCTAATGGTATAGGCTTTGTAAATACGCAACCCGGTACCCTGTGCATGGCAGTATCTCCACTAGGCTATCGCACCACACGGATAACGATACAATTAATAAAACATTTACCGTCCTATGTTATACAGGTTGTTGATATACATTTGCAAAATAAATTAGTATTACAATAAAGACATAATACGTATTCACCTAAAATTATTTCAAACAGTGTGCGATAATATAAGACCCAAATTGCATTAAACGTTACGTCGATAGTCAATCAGCATAAACTGTTGACTGGTGCAGAATAAGACTGCACGATAGGAGCGTGTGCTTGTATGTGTTAGGTACCTGCAATGCTGACGGCAAAATCTCGTGGCGATCAGCTGAGGGACGGCGGGAGTCAATGCACCGACCTGATTTTTAAAATGCATGATTACGAAAAAATGTCATGTATTTGTATTCAATTAATGAAGTTTATTCACCCCTGCAAATATTTTGCTTATGCATATCAACACCCTGAATGTATTGTGTCAAGGTTATTATTCCCCCGTCTTATTTATAGCTAATACATCATATTATATCCTTGAGCTATGAGATACTCTTCATATACTCGGGACGCAAACTATCGCAATTCGCCTCATCCCAGCATTTCCCGTCATGTCAAAACATGTAATTAATTAGACTTACGCTTCTTAATTTTGATACATAAACTAAGCAAAGCAGCTGTATTATATACATTTAAATTAAGATTTTTTTTATGTTTGTAAATATCTAAGTTGTCGTAGGAAGAAATAGCATTGTGCTATGGAACCGTGGTGATGCCACTAGTTTTAAATAATGTGATTATCATTGTTGGAATTCTATGCTGCTGCTGATGTACAATAAATAATTTCACAGTACAGCTGGATGTAGTACACTGCTGCATATATATTTTTTTTATATTTTCACGCCTGCATCCCTTAAAGGGTAGGCAGAGGTATAATATTACACCCACATTTTACCATGAATATTTAGCTTCCACATAATAGGGGCGAGCCTATTGCCGTTACTGGGCACATCACCAGACTCCGTACTGCTACTAAGAATTCGCAAAACCCAGTAACAATTTTGCCCGACCCGGGATCGAACCCGAGACCTCCAATCAGCAGTCGCATACGCTGTCCACTGGACCACGGAGGCAGTCAGCACATGAGCCCCTCCTAATTTTCGTCTCAATAGCACTGTGTTGTGAGGTAATAGAAAGATTTTTGTTTGTCGAGTTTTCCGCCTCTTTTGCAAGATACTATTTGCTTCGTGTATTCATAACCCATTACTACACGGACAGCTAAAGACGAATAAACAATTTGGCTGTTTATAATATAAAAAAAAATATCGTAATACCAGACGATTACTACCAAAAAATATATATTCCATTTCATATTCCATATTTCCGTTCGTATTCATTTTATTTCGATAATGACGCAAACGAAGCCAGTTAAAGCGTACATATACATTTTAGCAAAGCTTAGCGAAGTTTTTTGCCTAGATATAGAAACGTTAAAAATAACATTCAACATTTTGCGATTGGCCTAATTTTTATGTTCGTATAAAATGTTTTTCGCCTAATGACCCAATAATACTCTTGTAACAAAGACAACGTTAATATAAATGTTCTATACATTTCTAATATTCGACGTTATTTTATTCTCTGTAATAAAATTTTAATGGACCAATGTTATTTTTACCGAGGTACTAGAAACAAATTAGTTGTACAAATTAAACTATATTATGACCTTTAATAACCACAGGCGACTTTATTAGTGAAGTATATTTTTTATATTTTATTTACACGTGGCATTATGTTACTTACTTGACTCAAATACTGAATAAATGAACCGGGTCTTGACTATTTTTAAAATATTATGGTAGGTCTTCTCTTTGGCCGTGTGAGTGTGTAGCCAATATGACCACCTCAAGATCTGAAACAAAGCCTAATGATTCTAGCCCGGAAACAAGAATCAAGACTAAAGACTTTACGTGCCCTACAAGGCACCGTAATGTAAATGCAGCAACAAATGGTTCAATGGAAAGAGAGGAGGCTTGGGTTGACAGTATACCCATGTACAATCAAACAAGTCGGCGCTGGAACAGTTTGGAAAAAATTCCCTTGGCTCGCTCATAGAGTCAAGGCACACTAGAAACCAGTTTCTAGTGTGTTTTGAATACGATAGTCAATGTGCGTGTAAAGTAGCACTGGAAGCGAAGATGTCTTGCTGAGCGATTCTCGCCCTTAAGGTGATCTAGCCGGAAGTTGTGAAAATGGAACAGGCAGAATTCTGCTTCTGTAATTCAATCTTTTGTGAGAAGCTGGTACTATTCTGGTGAGACATTTCAGCTGTAACCACCTGTAATGACATTATCACTCAAAAGGATAATTTATTTAAGAAATACAACGATATTAACTTGTCTAAACCTAAACAACATTTCCCAGTCAAACGCTCGAAAGAGGACTTAAAGCAATGTCGTAAGTAACTGTCAGGCAGGATGCATTGGATTGTGACAGAGCAGGATAGCCGATGTCGCGACGTGCCCCGGGTACAAATATACTAACAGACATGCACGAGCTGCAAAAAAAAACGGTCAGTCGCCAGATTGGGTTGTCTGCTGTATCCATACTATTATTATAAATGCGTTAGCGTATTTGTTTGTCTTTCACATTGCAGTAGAGCGATCTTATGGTATGATTTATGTATGGAGATAGTTATAAGGCTGGAAAGTGGCATAGACTACGAAAACCTCTGCGTAGCGCTCATACCGATACTTGACTGGCTGTTCTTAATAGTTCGGCAAGGTTATGCAATGTTCACGGATTTCAAGATTTGGATGGGTGGCCGTTTGTGTAACTTTTATATTACAGTGCAACCGTGATTCGGTGGGTACACAAAGCCAGCGGTCTTAGTTTCTGTTTAAGGACATAAATCGTTAGGTCGTGTTGGAGGCCTTCTGGCGACCTAAGAGCGAGCTCCGACATAAGAGTTGGCCACACACTCCCACGAAAAAAACAACCAAGAAAAATTGACGCAATGGTAGAAATCAAGTATTGTAAGCAAGATTTCGTGGGCAAACGAACTTTGATTGCTACTAAAGGCCATCTGTCAGTGTTAGTAACATATATTACGTCCGTGCTATCTGGTTTACCAATCTAAAGTTAGTTTTACGTCAGTCATAAACATTCCATAATATAGTTTACTACGTAAAACCTTCATTTCCATAAAGTCAAGAGTCCTTCATATGTTATGACTGAAACAGTTCTGTTTAGTACTGGCTATAGGGTGCTGACCTAAAGGATTAATGCGGTCACGTCATATGAGGGGCTATGTCTAAAAAGCAAATATAAATTTGGTAAAATATTTCTTTTATCAAAGATACATGTACTAATAAATGTAAAAGCGCGTTTGTTTGTTTGTCCTTGTTCCACTCCGCGATGTAGCGATGTTATAGTATGATTTTTGGATGTGTAGGGTAGGAGGCTGCAGAGTGACATCCTTACCACGACTACAGAGACCCACGCGGCCGCATCCGCGGGCGATGTCTACTATTTTTCTTTAATACAATGTGCACTTATGTGCTCCACTACATCACAATAAAAACTATTACATACTGATTTTGCTATTACAAACTAAATATGCTTTTACGTCTAAAATATTATTCCGATGATTTTAGACGTAATTGAACACAATTTTTAGTTCATTATTATTATTTATTTTTATAAAACTAAAAAGTAATCACATTATTATATTGTGTTATTATATTGGAAGCCTACCTACGTAGGAAATGTGTTTAGTCCATTTGGGAGAACATGCAGGTTCGACCTGCTTTTGTGAGAATGGAGTAAAAGAATAAAATATTTGTTATAATTATGTGATTTTGTTCGAGTGATCAATTTTATTGTATTCTTTGATAGCAAAGATTTGGTAAATCGTTTAGATTTGGAACGTTTTGGCACTATTATCATATACCTGGTTGCAAAAACAAGTTTTTGTGGACCGCTTTCTTTAGGGTTTTTTTAAAACTCATAACGCGCACCACACTGTTTTCTGAGCTATTTTCGTATTAAACTGTAAATTATCACTTACCCCGTCCCTCAGACAGCACGTTAAGTTGTCGGTCTTAGCTGTCATTGAGTTATTTGACAGACGTAATGGAAAGTCAGTACCTTTCAATATACTGACCCTGGTTGAAGCCTATAGTTATCCCTTTGGATTATTGAAGTCAGTCGGCATTCGCTATGTGGAAAAGGTAATAACTATTCTGTCAAATTTGGACAGGTGCCCCGAGAACCCAAGGCGACAGGCTTAGATGCAACTAGGATAACGAAAGGAGAATGATGATGATACCGATTATGAAGAGTAAAGACGTACCGTTTACTTCTTATATCTAAACAATTATAAGGAGAAAACACATACATTTAAATTCGCATATCTAAAACGATACATTCATAACAAAACAGATATCGGATATAGAATAAAACTCGTTACGGAAACTGTGGAAAACACAGCGTGTGAGCGTAGTAGCTTATTTAAATGTAAATAAAGTATTTTATATACACACGTATCGAGTACCGAGTTTCGGAGGAACATAATATGTCGCCAACATATTGCATTTCAGATACTATCTACGGATTGATACAATAAGAATGTTGTCGATAGCAACCTTGGTATGGTACTATTTTTTCTTTAACTTCTGTGTTTATGACCCGATGGCGAAGCAGAAGTGTAATTGACTGCCATGATGAAGATCGCGGGTTCGATTTCTTCATTTCCCCACAAGCCAAACATTTGTGTCCTGTTTACTGGTTGATGACAATTATTTTATCTAGTGATGGATTCAATACCCATGGTTTTATGCGGGCGGCTCAAGTTCGGTCTTTGTGCAGAGCTTTGGGGAAGATGTCCAGCAGTGGACGTCTCTAGCCTGAAATGATGAAAGCAGCCATATTAAAAATAATAATAATACAACTCATTTAGTTAGCGCGTTGCTATAATTTCGCCTTAAAGCAATTTCTAAAGATGTTCATTCCATGTAGAAAAAAAGCTGATGGCAAAAAACGTAAGAAAAATTATTTACTTTCTGTGCAATAGTTTTTACATCTGAGAAAAAGTTTTCATTTCGCTGGATAGGCTATTAGTTTGAATGTTAATTGTAAAAATAGTTACGGAGCCCTTTTTGTTCACGTTTACAAAATTGCTGACTGCTCATTTGAAGTAGCGCATTTTATATAATAAATGTAACATTTTATATAAATATAACGTGGCGTCTTAAGTTTTAACTATTTGGCTAACACTTTAGACGCCACGTTACAGAAACAAAAGGCAAGTCTATTGTTTACGGATACAGTTATCTTGACGGTAGACTTTTGAAATCTTGATCTGGAAAGACTTTTGATTTTTTTTATATTTTGTATAGAAAAATGTAGTTACCTCAGTCATAATTATATAATACAATAGTGAATTACTCATCTAAACCATCCTAAGGAATCACACTATCTATTAGAAAAAAAAATAAAGAAAGCCGTTTCGTAACGATAATAAAATAAATAACTATATAAAAACACATGTGCAATATATTGTGCTTTAGAATAGAATGTAGTCTTATGATAGGTACTGCCCTATTGTGAAAAAGGTTGTTCAACTTTGGATCGAAATCCTACGTCTTGTGCTATGTCGTAATTTCTTGGGCTGAAAATATCCATGGTGCAAATAATAGTAAGCCCACAATTTAATATTTATACTGAAGGAAGCTCAATAATTAATAATTGAAATATATTAAGCTGACACACCCACTGCCACCGCTGTTGTACTTGTCATGTCCAAAGAACAATGGCAGAATTCGGTCTGGGTTTATTGTGGCCACCTTAAACTTCATATGAATAAAACAAATTGTTTTTTTTTTCTACGATTTTTAATATTTTCACTTTGTCGTTAAAGCTAGAGTATTTTATGATGATAAAAAGCATTCCAATTGATTACGAACCTAGGTACCTACTTTATTATTTGATTGTTGCCATAGACAATGGTGTGACAAGAATAGACGTGAGTGCTTTTGATCCGTATCGATTATTAAATTATAATTATTAAAATGCAGTTATTTAATCTTTAATTAACATTATATCAATAAGCTAATAATTTTTGAAGCAAAACAACTTTTAAACCAAATAAAAACGTCACAGCATCGTTTTAATGTTGTATCGATTTGACATAAAATCGATTTAAAATGTGCAGCTCTGCTTTTGTCTTTGGCTGTGACAGTTAGATGCTATAGAATACTTCTGCGTTTTGATGTCAATCTGACATAATTTCATTTGATAATTCAAACGTACCTACATTGTTCATTCTTAACTAAAAACTAAAACACCGATATCTTGTTTTTCCGGGTTTCCCGAGTGAAAATAGAATCATTTATAGACTCTGTTACTTACGCCGAATTTTTTGAAATATTTTTATTACTGTGCGATTCAATTTAATTTCAGACATTTCGATGAATGGAGATCTGCCATTGTCCTTTGAGTGAATGATACCAATTGACCACCACTTCACAATTTAGTTGTCTAATCTACGTCTTGTGCTACGCCGTTATTTCTTGGCGGAATGTGTCCACAAGCAAAACACCGAAACTCCACAATTTAATATTGTGTATATCAAAGCTTTATAAAATTATTATAGAAATAAATTAAGCTGACACAACAGCTAGATTAGTCATGTCCAACTTTGATTGAATGATACCAACTGACCGCCACCGTCAACCTCACAACTTTGTTCCCAAACATTCGTTTACTTCCCGACATTCCGAGACATTCACACATACTTGTCTTAAGATCCCCAATATCCCTTGGGCCTGATTTCCCTAATGTAGTTCGAGAAACTTCCATTTCATTTGAATATCTCATCATATTACGATTTTTATTTCGTCGATTTCCTTTCGACTGGACTTAGCGGCATGTTTACACATTTTAATACTTTTAGGTGGCTATGATACTATGAAAGTGTTTGTTATACGCATAAAATGTATTATGGTGTAGTACTGCAATACAGAGTAGCTGATTCTGTTTGCAATATTTTATAAGTTTACTTTAAATACAAGACACGAAAATGATTTTTCATGTAATATCTGTTGTTAAATTTTGCGTTGGATTCTGTGTAATCAACGAGTGTGCTTGCTCTTGAGTATGTTATAATGTAGATAGGCATATTTATATTTAAATTATGGAATATATATCTACTTGTTTTTCTAGTTTTTGCGTTACTCTCCGTAGACTAAGCGTTTGGAGAGCACTCTTCTTAACTAAATTTGATAAATTGCTGACTTCCTCCCGTTGATTAAGTTATATCAAGTGTTAACGTGTTAAATAAAACGCCCGTGTGACACATCATGTTGCCTTTTCCCGATTTGTGTCTTTGTAAAAGACATGGATAGGCAAATTTAGGTTTGCTTAGTCCAACTAGCTAGTTAAGCTAGCTTAATATACTTAGTTCCTTAGGTCTCTTGAGTTCTCTGAGAAACTAACCACACAATATTAAATATCACACAATTCATGACAGTCACTCTTTTGAACGTCAGTTTGAGTGACAGAACCTACACACTTAAATAAATTGAGTACGAAAAATGGATGGAAGGCTTTCCAGTACTACATTAGATTTGCAGACAATAGACGACCATTCGTAATCTCGAAACAAAACAACTGAGCCTCAAAAATTCCAAACACATTCGTTATGAACAACAATTACTTTAAGCTGAGGAATTAAAGCCTCGTTTGTACTTGGCGTATAAATTGTGACATATTGTACCCTGTTACATGATATAACAGGGTAACGATTACAAAACATATTTCAAAAAGTTGCTTCTGATTTATAAGTAATTTTATAGAATGCCGCAGAACCGCAACGAGCGGGTGGAATTTACAGTCGTAATTGTATTGTGTAACAAAATTTCTAGCCAAAGGTAATTCTTTGGCGCGAAACTTTGAACTCTAATTTAGATATTCTAAATAGACTTAAATAAGCCTTTTGCTTTTTTGAACAGACAATGCGTGAAAAGATAAATAAGACGTAATTTAAATTTCGTATTTATTCGAAGCAGATTGAAACGCTTCTTAAAATTAAATTATTTTATATTATAAAATTTATAAAAAGGGTGCTATATTCTTAAATATATATATATATATATATATATATATATATATATATATATATATATATATATATATATATATATATATATATATATATATATATATATATATATATATATATATATATATATATATATATATATATAATTTTTATACATTTTCTGTAGAGCCTGCAGGTATTACGTTTTTTTTAAGGTAAAACCTGTAAGGATACCACAAACATTGTTGATCGGAGACCCAATCTTACACAGGCTTTGTCCAAAAGGTACGTAATTGTATATTCCCCGATCTCTTTACTAAAACAATTCATTTCAATTATAAAACAAAATCACAGAGTCCTAGTTCCCATGTGTCTTGTCAGATTGATTTACTAACACTGCTACTTACAAGTAGCAGTGTTAGTAAATCAATCCGACATACATTATATCACAGATTATCACAGAGCGTTCGATCGAGGGTCCACATGGAACACTAATTACTCAACAAACTAAGTTGGAGAGCATTATTTCGGGGCTTGTCAAATCGTTAAATTGTCACTGCCTGACTTGCCTAGGTTTTGGGTTATCAAGGATGTTGGCACCTTCTTAACAGAATGTCATCTAGGCAGCGAAGTTTATTGGATATTACTGAGACTGTTATATGAAATTATATATTATTATAGATTTTCAAGATACAGAGATTTCCTTCCATACGTACTTAGATTTCTAATTGACCTTGGTTAAAATGTTATAGGGTTAGACATGCAGTTAAAGTTATCGAATTCAATAATAAATTAAAATTTATTTTTAAATTGACGAAATTGTCGCAAAAATTTAACATGACAATGTCGACTACAACGCCTGAAAATCAATATTGTTTTCTCTTTGGGATTCTATTAAATGTATACATAATCTATCAACACCAATCAATAAAATAAAACATCAGTGTTGTGATGAAAGTTTGGTACAGGATTCTTATTTTAGCCTTTTCTAAATGTTACGTAAACATATTTCAAGATAAACAATGTTGTCTGAGATATCGTTTGTTTGCTTTGTCCGGACAAAGCCTAATGTTTAATTTCAATTCTATTGTGATGGATATAATTGGTTTCCACTACAATACGCGCCATCTAATTGGTAGCTTACAAAGCTTTTCTAACATCAATCAACCGTCTGCTCTGAATATATTTGTAGCGATTATTTGTTAACAATAACTACAGGCAATATTCAATAATCAATTAATAATTTTCTTTATTCCTTCATATGAAATATGCTCAAAAGCTTATTAAACGTAAATAATACTGGTAAAAAATAAATAAAAAATGTAACCAAATATCTAAAATAGCAAGTTGGAATAGGTAATACCCTATTGTTGTGTCGCCAAGCAAATTTGTATTACGACTAAAAAATTCTTCAGTTGCTTTGGCTTTTAATTTGAGCTTATTCATCAATCAGATTATCAATCCTATTGGGGACGGCAACTGATTTTGCAAAGACTTCATTGAATAAAAAATAGTAACAATACATTCCATAAAAGAGAACTTAAACATAAATAGTTTTAGTTCTAGAGTTAAAGAAAGTAGTGACCCCTATAAAACATTGAAATTAAATTACAAAAATTTCGTTACAGTGTTTCCCTCCAAAACTGGCAGCCAAGAGTTAGGATCATTACAGGGGATTGTTTAAATCACTCTCAAGCGGCCCGAGCACCCTTAAGACGATTCCGACGAGAAGGTAGATTAATAAAAGTCCAATTGACCTCTTTTGTTATTTTTATTACCGTCACAGCCCACGGTAATGCAATCGTTATTTTCAAACAAAAGATCAACTGCCAAAAATGTATGCCCTTGTTTTTATTTCGCCTTATTTTTCCGGTTTTCATGGTGGTAGGTAGAGCTAAAATACAGTTGTAGTGTTAGTAAAATTGTGTAAGGGAACTTATTTTTATAGAGAAAAAACAGTAACGCTTATTTTTTTGCAAGACATTTGAGAGTTGAAGTCGGTATACTCGTATTGCTGCCATAAATAATACGAAAAAAGCATGGTGACATTTCAGAGAAACTAACTGCGACGATCGAGTACGTAGAAAATATGAAGCTATATTTGACTGATCTTTTTTGTTTCCATTCTGTTTCTGACTTTTTTAAATAGGATATTAGACTAGAGGTACGGTTTCGTAGCCAATTTCAATTTCAAACAGGAACAGCAGACGTGTTGTCGAAACGTGTCAACTGTAGTCATGATTTGGAAACCACACCAACTCGTGCAAATAACCCTTTTATTACAAACAAAATATAAAATATTCGAAAAAATATTAATAAATACAGTATTAACAGCAAAAAACTACATTATATAAAAACTATGAAGAATTAAAAAATAAAATAAAAACAATGTGGCATATAATAAACGAAACAACTAATAAAGTATATAAAAAGGAAAAACACAATACTCTACTGAAAATAAACCGAAATTTCAAATCCGAAACAAATTCTATCCAAAATATTCAATGACTTTTTTGCTTCTATAGGTCTCGTCCAAAAACAACCATTTAGCACTAACTTGAATGCCCCTACAGTGCTACACCCAAATACCAACTCAATGTTTCTTCAACCAGTGGAACTATGCGAAGTTAATACCCTATAAAAAAACTGAAACACAAGCATAGCCACGGCCACGATGAACTGCCTCCTTATTTGCTCAGGCAGTGTGCAGACGAATTGAGCTTGCGTTTATACATGTTGATTAACCAATCTTTCGAAGAAGGAACATTTCCTAAATTACTAAAAAAGCTATAATAAAACCAATCCATAAAAATAACTCAAAAAAGGAACCTAACAACTACCCTCCCATAGCTCTATTGCCTACCATATCGAAAATATTTGAAAAGCTATGTGTTATCGCGTATACTCCTACTGCGAAAAATACGATATATTCGATAATTCTCAAAATGGATTTCGTTAAAATTGCTTCACCACGTTAGCGCAGTCTACAAATACTTACAAGAGGCCCATAACCTAATAAATAACAGAAATTACGCAATAGGTGTTTTGTTAGACGTGACAAAAGCTCAATTAATGATTACTTAACTGATAAGACGCTTATAATTATTTAAACATAAAACTAATAGAATATAACTATAAATACACTCTTAATGATAGAAATTATTTGTGTTCTTCTTTTCTACACTTGCTGTGCCCGACAGGGTTCACAATGATCAGAATTGTACTTTTTTGCCACCTAAGTAAACATTGTGAAAAGCAAATAATGTATTGAGTATTGGAAGCCAATTGCAGATGGCAGCGATATGAGACAAGATGTATGACGTCTTTGAGAACGTTATTGGCATTACTAATGTGCGGTTGTGTCATACTTATGTGTGGTCGGGTGATACGACGCGGCGGCGCGCGGCATACGACGTGTACGGAAAGTATTATATAGATATTAGTATGTACGATATGAAAAATATCATAGAAAACAGTAGTGTCGTAGTGTCGCGGCGACACGTCGCGTGTAACTGCGATTGGGTACGAACTTGTACCTTAAAGGCTATTTTACGCTGAAGACTAAAGAAATCACTAGATGCCATATTGTTTTATTTTGCTGTTGTTTCGCAAAAAAAAGAAATGTCTGATAGATAATGCTGTTTGTATAGAATTACGAGTACTTCTATTTTCCAAATCATTATAGACTGTCAATAAATAAAGATTTTCATATTTTTTAACATACTTTTTTTTAAATTTCTACAGACAATTCTTGCCACTGGTCTTTCTTTGAAGAAGACAGAAAAATGTTTTGATGTCCATGATTTTTATCATAACAAAGGGGTTCTTTCAAGCGTATTTCCAAACAATATTACGGTTCGCTCGAACGCACAAAGGGACATAAACCCATTGATTCTGCAAATACTCCATACATATTTTGCATATTTGGATAGCTGACAGCTTTTTATTTTTCAGGGGAACCGTTTCGAGATGTAGTTTCTAGTAACCGGAATATATTGGATTATGATGTCACCTTGCCCCGCTAGTGACCTGCTGTGTTTCTTTTATGTGTTTTATTTCGACAACATTAGAAATCTATACATCAACAAAATTTGAATGTCTGTTTGTAATATTAAAATAAGCGATTTTTACTAAATGCATATGGATGTATATACGGTATATATACCGAAATGTCATTTTTTACAATTTTTGTCTGTCTATCTGCCTGTTTGTTCTCGTTAATCTCTGGAACGGCTGGACCAATTTTGACGGAATCTTCACTGGCGGATAGCTTATGTACCAAGGAGTAACTTAGGCTATAAATTAACAGGGTACGCGAAGTAGTTCTCTCAGGGCGCGGGTGAAACCGCGGGAAACAGCTAGTATAAAAATATAAGTAAGTAGATAGATAAAAAAATAATTATGGACTATAGGAGTAATAATATCTCGTAGTGTACGCGAATACCACGTCAGTACAAAGAATATCGTCCACCTCATAAGGAGTGGTGATGATATAATTTAATTTTCCCGCTCTTTTAAAAATAATACTTGTACCAGCACAAGATGCATCTAGTGGACTTTTAAGACAAGATATAAACAGATACACAGAGTATACCCATTCAAAATATCTTATATGGGAAACAAACCACATCACTCGGTGCTGTATTATTTGCTACCCATATATTTCACAAGTTGAAGTTTTCATAACAAGTGGAGGCAGTAAAAGTTAGCATGAAAAAGACTAGAGTACTGTTTGTATAAATATAGAAATAGAGACTAAGTTTTAACGAAGGAGGTAAATGGAAAAAACAGATATCGTCAAAACATCTTGGCAAACAATGAAATGTTCTACTCTTGGAAACATACGTACCTATTTAATCTACAAAGCAGATGTCACAAACTGAGCAATAACACTCCAGAATAAACTTGTTTGCCTTAGTTGGCTGTTAGATCCAAAACCACACGCTTAAATAGTAATTTGTACTTGTCACGTTTACATAAGCTCCGCTATTCATGTGCCCCTAACTTATATAAACCTGTAACTATCACTTCTTGCTAACTCCTGTAAAGGACGTTTATTTTTCTTATTAGAGTTCTAGTTTTATCTTTTTATAGACGGACTAGAACATGCTCGCATCTACGCCCGTACATGTTTTGAATGAAAAAATATTCTTAGTGCACCCCTACGCCTAATTAATATGCCAAATTTCAACTTCTTGTACCTAATAGTTTTAGCTGTGCATTGTCAACAGTTAGCCAGTAATGGAAGAATTTTATAAATACGGATGTCATAATGTTCTCTTTAGAATTCTTATTATATTGCAAAGTCTTTTGCAAACCTATTTGATTTTCTAATACGTCTTCCAAAGCGTACAAGAATGTTTCAAAATACATCCGGCAAGAAATCTGGGTTTCTAAAATCTCATGATGGTGAATATTCTAACCTGATATATTTTCGATCACGCAAAATATAGGAATATTGCAAGTATAATAGTTATGAGTATCATATTGTATCTCTATATCCATGTTACAAATGTGACACTATAGCCATCATTACTTTCCAATGATAACTTTTTCCAAAAGTTCGTTTGTAGCTTCGTTTTGCTTTAAGCGATACCGTCCTTTCTGCTTTATCACATTCATTGAAAGATTGCTTAACATGTTTGTATTCAACATTTTTGTACAATTAAGTATAAATAAATAAATATCCTCGTAATGGCACACGATGTTTCTCGCCAGAATTCTACTAGAGCTTTGTATTGAACCAGCAAAGTAAACAAAATAAATGGGCGGTTTTTTTACTTGAATCTTGGTGGGATCATAGGCACGTGCCATATCACACTATGGTAGATTCGAGCGACTAGGAATTTCTATTGCTACAAAAAAGTTGCATTATGAGTTCCGCTGATAACTAACCTAAGAGGTCAAAATAATTTTTTTCCATCACCAAAGTACGCATGATAACTCACCAAATATATTTATTACGGAAACAAACGCTTATCACAAATTGTGACTCTGTAAAACTCAGGCATTGGAAAACGCCGAGTTAAACACTTTGAGCGGCCATTTAAAAAACTGAAGTAAGCTACAAAAAATGACATTAATAACTTTGGCTGATTCAGCAGGAAATTTTAAGAGTTAGACCAACAAAATGAGCGTCGAGTTGATTTATAGGTGCCAAATAATACCTCAGCTAAAATGTCATCATGATATTAATGGACGTAATAAAGTAATAAACGGTGTTTATTGGACCGTTTTCTTGGAATATTCAGGTAATCTAGTGAAAACGAACACTTGTTCCATAAGTAAAATAAAGGTATATTATATACATAATTTTATGTAGGAAGTTGTGCGCAAGGCACACGCATAACAAAATAAAGTACAAAGTGGTCAAGTGCGTGTTGGGCCATACACAATTTTGGGTTTTATATTTGACCTCATAACCAGTTATTATTATCGAACATCACATTTTTTTAATTCACTGATAAATATCAGGTTAAGTTAGTATAGAGCTGGTATGATGTTCGTTATAACTGCACTGAATAGTAAAGCTTAAGCAGAGGAATCAGGAAAGCGAGAGTTGATTTATGCTAAATATTTCCTGAACATACAACTAGATAATATAAAATGTACATACATACATACATAGACTCACGCCTGTTTCCCGGAGGGGTAGGCAGAGACTACGGAACGCCATGTGCAACGATCCAGACATATCTCTATTGCTTCATTCACTCCCATCAGATTCCTCATGATGCTCTTCTGTTCAGGGTACTTCTAACCTGCCCTGTTTTTAAGATGTCTCCAATCTGGTCAGAGAACGTCCGCCTAGGTCTTACCCTTCGTGCTGTCCCATCCACACTTGCCTTATATATCTGCTTGGTCAGTCTTTTGTCATCCATCCTCTCCACGTGCCCAAACCGCCTTAGCATACCTTTCTAGATGCTTGTCACTACATCTTCTTTTACCCCACAACACTCTCTTATCACACAATTCTTTACTCTGTCAGTCAAAGACACACCACACATACTTCTCAGTCCTCTCATTTCTACAGCATTTATTCTACTTTCATGACTCTTCTGCCATACCCAACTTTCACTACCATACATAAGTGTAGGTATCAACACCCCTCTATGCACAGCCAAACGTGCCTTTTTGGATACATTATGACTGTTCATAAAAACCTTCAAAGCTCCATTCACCCTATTACCTGCATTAACTCTTCTTTCAATATCTTCTTCATTCTTTCTATTTCTTCACCATTCCTAGTAAACAGCGTACCTAAATACACAATATCATTCACTTGTTCCTCTATATCGATCTTTGTCCTCGATCATAACATTACAAGCCGTAACACATTCCTCCTTTTCAAAAACCATAACTTTCGTCTTGCTCACATTCACTTTCATTCCTCTCCTCCCTAAAGCACCATGCATGATTGTTACCATCTCCTGCAACTCCTTCGCTGAAGACGCAAGTATTACTTGATCATCAGCATAAAGGAGGCATTTGACGAGTAACCCATTCATCCTTAATCCACAGTCACTATGTTTCAAATCTTGCAAACAACTGTCCATGAAGGGGTTGAACAGCCACGGCAGTAGTGTAGAATTGGGGTTTCTTGATCACAGATCCAGAAACCCCAATTCTACTTTTGAAATTGATCGATTAATATAAATGTGATCTGCATCACTCAGAACAAAGTGAGTTGACGCAGACGCTCTCAATAATACCGTTGTTATCTGCGATCCGTCTGATTCACGATATAATATTGTATTTCATTCACCGACATATCATTGTAGTAGGTACCAATGCAATGGGACAACTTACTGTCGTTTCTAGTTTGAGATGCTAATGTATAAACAACATTCTCAAGTTCGACTGCTGTGTTCGGTCGACGCGATCAGTCCGATCGGTTGTTGTGTGTATCATAATCTGGTATGGTGTCGAACTGACATAGCCAAGCAAAAATTATCGCGCGCACTTAAATAAGTACAATAAACAACAATATCATGTTCGATCACGGCACATCGTTGCATCGAAACGATTTGGTGCACATCTTGTACTAATGAATGCATAGGCCTTCCGTATAATGAGAGGTAAGCTTTTACTAGCAACTATAACTCAATAATAGACTTGTGGACACTACCACAATGCAACAATATAGCTGAGTATGCACATAAAGTCGCTTTGTCAGTCTCCAACGGTTACAATTAAAATGAACAACAGCTTAAAGAAGAAGACAAGATATTCGGAGCTATATCATGGCTCAATTCCCTCTTTTCCATCCTTGGCGACCAAAGAAACTAACAGTTCGTCATTTAAGTGCTTGCTACGAAACATAGCTGAATTACAACAGCAACTGTATGAGGCAAACCAAAAGATCAAAGTCTTGATGCAGCAAATAGAAGCTTTGTCGAAAAATATATATATAACAGAGGCAACTAACCTTAAGAATGCTCAAGGCATGCCGAGAGCATCAGCATCATCACCACACAAAATTAAAAAACAATTTGGAAAAACTATATTCATCCTCGGTGCCCAACAATCTGTGGGCCATGCTGCGGCTCTTTCACATTCCAGAGAACAAACGAAATATAAAAAATACACCATGACTGGAGAAACGAAACCTAATGCATTGAGTAACGCGATAACACAAAGCTACCAGAACATGAAGCTCTCAACAGAGGACAAACTAGTTATTTCTCTAGGTGAAAATGAAAATAATATAAAATCAGTGCTTACACAGCTACATAAAATAATAAGCACATTTAGCAGTAACAAGATCCTCGTGTTAAGTGTTCAAAAAAATTATTATATTGATGTGAATAAACTCAACAATTATATAAAAAAAATATGTACAGAATATAAAAATTGCCATTATGTCGATTGTAATTACTCGGAATTGAATGACATTTGTAAAAATATTAATTATATAATTGACTGTAGTGACTATGATGACAAATATTTAAATGTATATGAAATTAAGAAGCGAATAACTCAAAGCAAGTCTAATAATAAATTACAAAGTAAGAACTATAATCACAGAACTGAGCCGAAAAAAGGTACAATACCCTATTACTTTAAATCTCATACAGCATTGAAATGTAACGGCCTTGAGTCTAAACTATTTTCAAAAACAAATTCAACCAAAAGAGGCACTATACCTTATTATTTTCCTTTACTAGAAAAACGTATTATCAACTCTAACTCTTGCTCTAAGGTGGAGTCTAAAAGACCTTCAAACTCGTTAGACCTTTTTCGTTAACCCAGACAGCAAAAGTACACTTAAAATAATGCATCAAAATATTGCTGGTCTTTTATCGAAACAAGACTTACTAGAGGTCACATTAAATGAATTGAGAAATTCCAATAAATTACCTACGATACTATGCTTCTCTGAAACATTTATCAAAAAAGGCTTTGAAGGTACGGTAAAACTAAACGGCTATAATATGACCTCTATTTACTGCCGAGAAAAGTCTCGAGGAGGAGTCTGTATCTACACGCAAAAAGATGTGAAAATTAAAGACCTGTTATTTCTTAAAAACTTTTCTCTTAAAGATAGTTTCGAATGTTGTGGCGTAGAGATGATAGATCATAAATTAATTATTATATGCCTATATCGTACACCAACATCCAACACTGACATATTTTTTAAACAATTAGACTCATTATTATATAAACTGATTTCAGCTAAGAATAAAAAATATATTTTACTAGGTGACTTAAATATTAATACTCTTAAACATAATAAAATAGTTCAGCAACTAACTGACATAGTAAATAATTATAATCTGACTTTTTACATAAAGGATCCGACTCGACAGCAATCATGCATAGATCACATTATAGGCAGCTATCTTAAGAACTCGTATGGTGAAGTTCTTAAACTAGGTTTATCAGACCATGACACAGCTCAAATGTTTAATATACCCGTCAAGGTAGTTTTGAAACAATCGCAAGCTCAATACATATTTAGAAGAAACTATGAACGTATAAACGTATCCAAGTTTTTAAACTGTATGAATAGCCTTAGCTTTAGCGAAGTACTCACCGAGCCAAATGTAAATACGGCATTTAATTTATTTCATGAGGATTTTCTTCTGTATTATAATTTGTGCTTTCCCATATTAAAAAATAAAATAAATTAAAAAAACCGTGATCTTAAGTGGATATCAAAAGGGCTAAGAATTAGCTGTAAGAAGAAAAGAACATTACGTTACAAATTCTATAAAGACAAAACAAGAGCAAGCAAAAATATTTACAAAAAATACGCAAACCTCTTAAAACGCTGTATGTCCCTTTCGCAAAAGATATCCAACCACAAATTTATATCTAACTCACAAAATAGGTGTAAAGCAGCTTGGAGTATTATAAATAATTGTTGCAGAACGAACGTAGGCTGTATAGACGAAATTAGGATTGGCAGTCAGTCCGTAGTTGATCCAATTCAGATTGCTGCTAAGTTTAATGACTGTTACGTCAGTTTACGTCATCCATTCACTCATAGACCTATAAAGTAATTACCTCAAAACAATTTAATTCAGTTGCCAATAAACAGCGTTCAAAGCAGACATATGTGTTGTTACTCCGTCAAAAATCCCGAAGTGCTAAAATCAACCTTAACACCAAAACATATGGTCGATATCTCGCCGGATCAATAGCCAGCTACCTGAGCGCACGTGCGGACCGCCCCGGCTCGCGAGAACAAAAGGCTTGCTTCGAAGACAAAAGATCGTCGCATTCCAGAGCTGATAACAAAAGACCTTTTTTGCAACGATGTCAACTACTCAAGAATTATTAAATGTATTGGAAAACACGGCATCTTTATTGCAAAAATCACAAGTAAATCTGAAAAAATGCCCAAAATCACGTTTGACAAAAGGATATATTGAAACTTGTATTAAAACTATAGAAGATTATTGGCTTAGTTTCAAACGTGCCCATCATGAATTAGTAAAAATTACGCCAAAAGATCAGAAGGCATTGTTACCGTATTTTGTCAACGAAGAGTTTCATATATACGAAGATGTTTATATTATTTTATTGGGTGATTTACGTGATATGTTAACAACATCGCAACCATCGACATCGTTACATAACAACAGTGCGGCATCGAATTGTGACCAACAAAATATGCTTGTGAGATTACCTAGGATCCAGCTGCCGACCTTTAGTGGCAAGTACGAAGAATGGCAAACGTTCCAAGACCTATTTCTTTCCTTAGTGCACACAAATACATCTCTTAGTGACGTGCAAAAATTACACTATTTGAAATGTAGTGTTACGGGAGAAGCCGAAACTTTATTGAAACATATCCAGGTAACTCAGAAGAATTATGAACAAGCTTGGCTCATTTTGAAAACAAGATATGGAAACAAACGTTTGATTATAAACTCAGTGTTAAAACAATTATTCAACCAAAGGAAAATTACATCTCAGTCACCTAATCAGATAAAAACCTTATTAGATGTCACATCAGACTGTCTAAATAATTTACAAAATTTGGATATTTGCACAGACTCATGGGATCCATTAATTATTTTTCTGGTAGTGCAGAAATTGGACCCTGAGTCACACAAGGACTGGGAACAATATGCCTATAAGGATGAGTCAGATAATTTACCTACTTGGAACGACCTGAGAAAGTTTCTACAATCTACTTACCGAACATTAGAGCTTGTAGCTTCAGGAACACGGGATAAGACGACTAGAGAACGTGTGCTTCATATCTCAAACACATCACCGTCGCGACCGTCGTCGGTTAAAACGTGTGTTATGTGCAAAGGTGACCACACATTATGTTTTTGTAAGGATTTTACAAAACTGCAACCTATCGAACGAACAAACTATGTCAAGAAGAACAACCTATGCTACAATTGTTTAGTACCAGGACATTCAGTTGTGAAATGTAGATTATCCATGTCCTGTCGTATATGCAAGGGGCGTCACCATAGTCTTCTTCACCAAAACAAAGAGCCTGATTCTTCGGCAGCTGAGAACTCCCTACAACCGAAGACATCTTATCACACTGTAGAAGATCAAGAAGAGATAAATGTCAATACAATGGTCACGTCGCATCACAGTATTAAACAAGGCATAGCACTACTAGCGACAGCAACAGTTACAGTACACAATTGTGACAATCACCCTGTCATATTGCGCGCGTTAGTAGATCCAGGTTCGCAGACAGCGCTTATAAGCGAGAAGGCAACTCAGATGCTTCATCTTACCAAACAATCAGCAAGAGGGAGTATCATTGGAGTGGGAGCAACAAAGACCAACGTAAATCACGTAGTACAGCTGCAAATCGGTTCACGCTTCAACAAACATTTCAAGATGGATGTCGAAGCATATGTTATGTCTAAGCAGCTTACCACGAAGCTGCCACCCAAAACAGTCAGTGCTGGTCACTGGCCACACCTAGAAGGACTCGACCTGGCTGACTCTAACTATGACACACCAGGTCCCATAGATTTACTTCTAGGCGTTAACGAATACTCACAAATTGTCCAAGAACAGCTGATCAAGGGTCCACCGGGTACACCATGTGCACAGAAAACATACCTTGGGTGGATACTCTTCGGAAATGTTGACGCAAAGTCACAAGACGATTCCATCATCGTTCTTCATCACCAAGTCGACATGGATGTTATGTTGAAATCTCTGTGGGAAATGGACACAGAAATCGAAAGAAGATTAACAAAAGAAGAAAGGTTATGCGACGCAATTTATGAAGAAACACATACACGCACAGAAGAAGGAAGATACATGGTGAAACTGCCATTGAAAACACCCCATCCAAGATGTCTAGAAGGAAACACCAAAGAAATAGCCAAAAATAGATTGCTGCAATTGGAAAGAAAATTCAGAAGATCACCCCACCTGAAAGAAAGCTACAAGAAAGTTATGAATGAATATTTAAGTTTACAATACATGGAAGAAATACCGAAAAATGAAATTACAAAGGAAAGAGTTGTATACTTACCTCACCATGCCGTAATTCGAGAAGACAAGGAAACTTCCCAGACTCGCGTAGTTTTTGACGCATCTGCTAAGGGTAAAAATAATGTTTCACTTAACGACGAGTTGATTGTTGGTCCTCAGCTACAGGAAGATCTCAGAAACATTATCATGAGAGGGCGTATGAAACGTGTTTGTTATGCAAGCGATATAACAAAAATGTACCGACAAATTTGTGTATACCCAGAAGACTCTAACACATATCAGCGTATTCTATGGCGTGACAATGAAGATGAACCCATAAAGGAATTTTGTTTACTTCGGGTTACATTCGGAACGGCATGAGCACCTTATCTTGCTGTAAAAACTCTCCATCAAGTAGCTGATGACGAAGGACAACTTTATCCAAAGGCAGTAAAAGCTATTAAAGAAGACTTTCTAATGGACGACTATCTAGGTGGTCAAGATACTACAGATAAAGCTATAGAAACAGCTACACAAGTATCCAATATATTGAATAAAGCTGGGTTTACACTTACCAAATGGTCATCCAATTGCACAGAGTTCTTAAAATCTATCAACGTCAACAATCAAAATTCTACTGCACAGCTAGACATAAACAAAATGGATGGAACTGTCAAAGCTCTCGGTTTAGTTTGGAATCTGAAGACAGACCAATTTCAATACCAGTTGCGATTGCCAACCACTTCTGCTGTCATCACAAAGAGAGTAATTCTATCAGAGGTACAAAAGTTATTTGATCCCTTGGGATGGATTGCTCCTAGTCTGATATTGGCTAAGATATTCATTCAAAAGCTATGGTTAGAAAAAGTAGACTGGGACGATAGTGTAAGCTCTCAACTACAAAGGGAATGGATTATCATTCGTGAAGACTTCAAAAATGTCAACAGCATCTATATCAATCGATGGCTGGGAACCTTAAGCACGGAATTGAAATCCGTACAGATCCACGGCTTCAGTGATGCGTCTGAGAAAGCCTATGCAGCTGTAGCATATATCAGAACTGAAACTCAAGACGGTCGAATTACAACGAGACTTATAGCTGCAAGGACAAGAGTCGCACCACTAAAAACCATCTCGTTACCCCGCTTGGAGCTTTCAGGAGCGTTGCTTCTTTCACGATTGCTAAATCAGATAGTGAAAGCCATGAGAATTCCAGTAACACAAGTATTCGCATGGACAGATTCTGCCATAGTCATCGCCTGGTTGTCTGGGGATCCTCATCGCTGGAAGTTATTTGTGGCAAACCGAGTGACAGAAATTATAGAAAATCTCAATGACAACCGGTGGTACCACATAGCATCCGAAGAAAACCCTGCAGACATTGCATCGAGAGGCATGTTGCTTGCTGACTTGAAAGATTCCGAGTTATGGTGGAATGGTCCCGTATGGTTATCTGAAAAGAAGATCGTATTAAAGCTGCCTGATAAAATATCCACTGACCTGGAAAATAAAAAAGATAAATTAGAAACAAATACAAAAATTATAAATGAAGAAGAATACAAAGGTTTATCATCAAAATTTACACAATTTGAGAATTTACGAGAATTAATGAAAGTCATAACCTATTGCAAAATATTCATAAATTACAAGAGAAACATTGATACTTACCCAACAAGTTTTACCACAGAAGAATTACATCAATCATTAATGACATGCATTAAAATAGTACAAGGTGAAGAGTTTACAGATGACATAAGCAGATTAAAATCAAACAAAAATGTAAGAAAACATAGTAATCTAAAGGCACTCAACCCTTACTCAGACCAAGATGGTATCCTCAGGGTAGGCGGTCGCCTGCGTCATGCTAATTTGAGTCAAAAAAGCAAACACCCCATCATTCTCGGACACAACAACACCCTAATACCACTTATCATTGCTGACGCTCATGCTCAAACTCTGCATGGAGGTGTTCAACTCATGTTGTGCTTTTTGCGTTCAAAATATTAGATCATTAGAGCCAAAGGTTTAGTGAAATATTACAATAGAAGATGTTTGGTGTGTGCGAGACAGAGAGCTACTGCACGGACTCAAATTATGGGAGATCTGCCAAAGGAGAGAGTGACACCCACTAGAGCATTCTTATATAGTGGAGTAGATTTTACCGGCCCATTTCATATTTTAACTTCAAAGGGAAGAGGCATGAAAACACACAAGGCATACATTGCTGTATTTTTATGTATGTCTACAAAGGCAATACACCTGGAACTGGTAGGAGATCTCAGCTCAGAAGCCTTTGTTGCTTCATACAAACGATTCGTTGCAAGGCGAGGCAAGTGCAGCCACATGTGGAGCGACCAAGGCCGAAATTTTGTTGGTGCAGAAAAGGACTTGGCAGTGGCATGGCAGGAAGCTCAATTGAACTTGGAAAAGGACGTGGCAAACAAACTAGCATTAGAAGGCACACAGTGGCATTTTATACCAGCCTACAGTCCAAACTTCGGTGGCCTATGGGAGGCTGGTGTAAAATCACTAAAACATCACCTAAAACGTGTACTTACAACAAACCTCACCTTCGAAGAAATGTCGACAGTTCTATGCCAGGTCGAAGCGTGTCTTAACTCCAGACCTTTATGTCCAATTGATGACTCGGATACAGATATCATAGAACCACTTACACCAGGACATTTCTTGATTCACGAAGCTCCTGTAGTCGTGCCATCTCCGAACTTCAAGGACACAAAAATCCACAACCTGTCACGCTGGCAATATACTCAAAAGCTTGTAGGCGACATCTGGCGGCGTTGGTACAAGGAGTATTTGACAAACCTACAGCAACGTTCAGTTTGGCACAAGAAATCAACAGACTTCAGTATCGGCGATATTGTCTTAATCAAAGTAGATGGATTACCACCAGGGTAGTGGTCACTAGGCCGAATTGTAGATAAGCATCCCGGAGATGATGGACTGACAAGAGTTTATAGTGTCAAATCTGGAAATAGTATTGTAAAGAGATCTGTCACAAAATTATGTCCTCTACCTGTCAATACTGAGTCTGACTACACATAGTTACCTATATATTGTCAATTCTTATGTTAATTTTGCAATTTATATCTTTGTCATTGTAATATTGAAACACAATATCATAATATTATGTAATTAATTTGCATGTAGGCCTTAAATGTATATTGATAGGCATTAACTGTTACAGTAGGTATGTTGTATTTGCAGTTACTTATGTTATTTTAAATTTTATTATGCTTGAGTGAAATTAATGTAATTTCTAAACGATGTTTTATATTCAAAGTGTTATGTAAACGTTGCATACTGCTTGCTTATCATGTTTATTTTATTCATAGTGTTTACAGTCCACTTAGTATTTTGAAAAGGACCTTATAGGCCTTTTGGTGGGCGGTATGTTACGTCAGTTTACGTCATCCATTCACTCATAGACCTATAAAGTAATTACCTCAAAACAATTTAATTCAGTTGCCAATAAACAGCGTTCAAAGCAGACATATGTGTTGTTACTCCGTCAAAAATCCCGAAGTGCTAAAATCAACCTTAACACCAGAACAATGACTATTACATTGACATGACAAAAAATGCCAGATATGTTAAAAATACTAACAAAACCTGCGTGCAAAACAGTTTTTTTCTGGAACCACTAAGTGTCTTGGAAGTTCAGAAAATAATAATGGCATTAAATAACAGTAACTCGGTAGGATATGATGGGATTTGCACATTTATCCTTAAAAAGTGCTCATCTATTTTAGCCCCTGTAATAACGCACTTGATTAATGCCTCCTTTGAGCAAGGAGTTTTTCTAGAGCGTTTAAAAATGTCGTTAGTGAAACCCATTCATAAAACAAGTGAAAAAACTGATTTATCTAATTATCGACCGATAATATTGATCCCCATTTTTTCAAAAGTCTTTGAAAAAGCAATGCACTACAAAATGACCAGATATCTGAATAAATTCAATCTAATAAAACAAGAACAGTGTGGATTTCAAAGAGGTAAATCAACTACACTGGCCGCTTTCACTTTAATGCATAATGTAATATCATATGTGGATAAAAATATACCTACATTAGTATTGTTTTTCGATATGTCCAAGGCATTCGATTTTGTGTGCCATAAATTGCTCTTACTAAAACTCCAGGATTATGGAGTTAGAGGACCCGCCTTAGCTTGGATGGTCTCTTATCTATCGAATAGACTCCAATGCGTGGAATTGTCTTGTATAGATAAAAATTCTACCTTGACGCATATTAGATCTCCATACAAAATTAATAGCTGCGGTGTGCCGCAAGGTAGTGTACTTGGACCTCTATTATTTTTATTATATATTAACGATCTGCCTGACATAACTAATAATAAATGTATTTTATTTGCTGATGACATTTCTATAATATTAACATGTAAAGACTCCATGAATTATGACTATGAAATAAATATGACAATTCAATCAGTGACGCAATGGTTTACATCTAATAATTTAAACGCAAATCTAAATAAAACGAATTTTATACAATTTCAAAATAATAAGTCCAAACATACTCACAAGAATATCGTTTATAATAATAATATAATTAATGAAATAGACACCACAAAATTTTTGGGAATAAATTTAGACAAATGTATTGATTGGAAGTATCATGTGATGGTAACATGTAATAAAATTCATAAGTTTGTCTATGTGTTAAGTAGATTAAATAAAACTTCGTCCTTGGAGACAACCTTATTAGCTTATCATGGGTATGTAAGCTCTGTACTTAGATATGGCCTGATATTGTGGGATAACTCCACCGATGCAACAAAAGCCTTCCTTGCTCAAAAACGTTGCATCAGAGCAATACTCGGCATACCACCCGATGTCTCTTGTAAGCCACATTTAAAAAAAAATGAGTATATTAACGTTACCAAGTATGTACATATATGAGATAGGCATGTTTGTTAAAACCAACCCAAATCTATTTTTAATGGCGAAGGATAAATTTCCCAGAAACACGAGGAATCCTACCAGATTAGTTTTAGAGACAAAGCCAAAAACTACAATGTACCAAAAAATTTTTTATGCTATGTGTGTACGTATATATAACAAAATACCGGAACACATCAAATTACTTACATTAAGTAGATTTAAAATTCATTTGAAAAATTGGCTGCAGGATAAATGCTATTACACTGTAAATGAAATGCTCTCTATGTAATCAATCATATTTTTTGTGACATTGCATGCCTATTTTAATATTATATAAAGTATTGACATTTCTTCATTATTATTATTATATGAAATTTTGACATTTTCAACAATATATGTAATTTTCCTTATTTTATTTCATTTTATTATGTTCAATAATTTTATGTGTACTAGAAACTTTCACATGCCACTTGTGGCAAAAATAGAAGGACCGTGTACCAATCTGACCACCTTATTGTACTGTATTTTATGTGAAATAAATATCATTTCATTTCATTTAATTTAATTTAATTTCATTTCATTTCATATTTGTCAAAGACTAATGTTATGCCTTGCAATGTTTTCTTTTATATGTAATACTTTTTCTGTGTCTGTGACAAATTAAAAGTTTTTCTCTTTCTTTCTTTCTTTCTTAGTAAGTAGCCAACAGTATTATGGAGACATAATAATTGATTATAATACAAAAAAATAAAGTAAAAAAAACATAAAACAAAATCCAAACCGGAACAATACTCATTTGTTCCGTGCGGGAATAGAACCCGCAACACGTTGGTGCATTAGTTGCTGCGTCTATTAAACCTACTATTTACATTGTGATGCGAGTCATACTCTTTACCAATGCGCCAAACGTGTCGTCAAAGATGTGATAAAATATTGGACCACTTTGTCCAAGATAATCAATAACTCAGTACAAACGTTTATTTTTTATAATTACGATAATAAAATCTTCTAATATTTAATATATTTAAGTAGTAGACAATTAGGATTCTTGATGGATGATTTATATATCTTAGTCTTAAAACAAATAGCACTTTAAAATACAATTAATTTTAGATTAGGAATCACTTATTTCTTATAAGATTATTTAATTACTCTTTTAATAATAATAATGATATATAGAAAAATCTGTTTGTTTCATTTCCCAACGTTCAATATTCATCCAGCCTAAACCTGTAAAATTGTAAAACGAGTTCTATAACAAAAATCACTTTGAAATCCATTGTCATATCTTTAAATGAACATTAAAATGAGCAGGATAGCTATATATATGCTAGCTAACACAGCGTTTGCGACTTGAGAGTTTAAAGAATAAGGCAAGATTTCTCAACATGGCAAATAACTACCAGAGACCTTATTTTTACTGGTTTCTTATATGTTTGTATGTATTCCACCAGAGTTAATTCTTTTACGACTTTCGTCTCAAGTTGTCTCCAAAACTCTAATATGGATAAAGTGCTGTGAAAACACTTTCCATATCTAGAGTATTCGAAAGCATTCACATTGCGAGTTCAGTATGAGAAATTGATAAAATAAAATCAACTTTATGTGCTCAGATGATAGAGATGAAATTCTTATAACAAACTAGTCGACGCCAGCGGCTTCGCACGCACATATTTTCGATTTTCTCGTTTTGCCCGATCCCGTGGGAATTTCGGGAAAACCCGTCTAAGTGCACCCCTACGGTGCCCAAGGAACATACATGCTAAATTTCATCTTCTTGTGACCAGTAGTTTCGGCTGTAGCGTGTCTGTCAGTCAGTCAGTAACGCAAGGATTTTATATATTAAGATATTGTTTCAATTAAATCTTCGAAGTAATTATTGTTGGAAACTAACACTAAGGCTTTAGAATTGCGGTCTCTAAAATAAACATCTGAGATATTAGTCCCTATTTTCATCATTGTTGTGCTGAAGTGCATTTCACTGAACTGTGAGTTTAAATTTGTTTGTGGTGGTTTACAAGTGTTGCAGAAAAAGTATGTGAGTATTATATTTTAATCAATTTTATTCAGACTGTAATAGTTAATTGTTTTACAACTGAAAATACTCAATTAAGTTTCGATAAGATATTATTTTAAGCCTAACACCTTCATCTGCCGCCAAGGGGTTTCGTTCGAGGCCCGCCGCATTCAATTCCTATGTCGTTTAAAGTTTTTCTTCTGATACTGTTATTCTATTTGATGAGATTTCTAAACATTCCTGTGAAAAGTAACAGCTAACAACACACCAAGCCCTTTGAAAAATATGAGTCCTGTTGTTTCATACTGCTAGGAATGTTGGCAACAAAAAATACTTATTGCATTTTAATAATGTTATCAGGGCTCATTTGGTAAATAACGCTTTTTTGGTTGAAGAAGAAGACTCCGTGCCTTCAACATCTCGAGCAACAAAACAAAAACCGGCGGCATCTCAAAAAACAAGGCTGTGAAGAGAGATAAAAAGTGTCTCAGAAGAAGAAGGCTTTGCTTTCTAAAAACCCCATCGCTTCAGAATCAGAGTCTGATAGTGACGGGCTGACAACAAACAGAGTGAAAACGGAATACCGTCGTTTCAGAGTCTGAGGTAAGATTTTTTTCAAACAATATGTTACATTTTAATTTCATTTAAAACATTAATTTTCAGTGTATGATTTTCTCCATCAAATTATACTTATTTGACGACATAAGAGTTTAAATAGATTTTTTCTAATAGCATGGCTATAACTATCTATAGGTAATTATGGTAACGTATGCCATAACTATCTATAATTAATGGTAACGTAGATGAGACAATGTAGAAGTCGCAATATTTATCTATTTTTTTAATACTCTCACGTTTTATTATTTTTAATTAAGACTATAGAATCTTTCAACACCAAATATATGATAGCAGTTCCGAATACAGATATTTATAACATGTATTTTAAATGCTCTGAAAAATTAATATCTACATGTTTAGAGTTTGAACTTGCCGAATCTGGTTGGACTATTAATAGTATAAGTAAATTGGAAATAAACTAAAACAAGTACAAGTCCTTTAAGAGCTGGAATATACTTAGAATTGCCTGCGGTTATAAAAAACACTAAGTCATGTTTGAATATACGCAACAATGACAATTTTGTACGCCACCACAAACAGATTTAAATTCACAGTTTAGTGAAATGCACTTGAGCACAACAATTATGAAATTTCAATACTTTACCTTTGGGCATTATGGTTCAATACTTTTAGTACGTGTAAGATTTACTCTATTTGTTCTACTTATCTAAAATAACATTGTAATATACCTACTTATAAAAGCTAATTACAATTGAATTAAATGTGTAATACGTATATTATTATAATCAAATAAAAATATGTGTAATAAAGGAATGTAACTAAGTATTGTAATAATCAATAAATGTATACTGTGTATTTTTTTTGTTTTTATTTGTTATGAATTAAGTTAAAAATGTTTTTTATAAAATAAATATGTATTCAAATAAAGTTGTTTAAATTTAGTATTCTATACCTTATTTTCCATTTTTATTAATTAAAAATTAAACGATAAGAATTCAGCCACAACATTTATTTAACTTTTACATAAATATAAAGCATGCATACAAACATTGACTCATAACAATTACACATTTTTAAACAGATAACATTTATTATCTTAAGACTACTCACAAAATTTCTTACTTATTTTTTTTATTAATTTCTCTGTGATATCCATTACATCATCATAAGGCTCCTCAACCACATATTGTGCACTTAAGCAAGCCTCGTTTTTTTTTATTTTTGTCTACATAATCTAATTCACGAATATCTATCGTAATTAGAAGACGTCCTTGCTTAGGACGATTTCTTCGAACAATGTACGAATTTGCCGATGACGTTAATAAACTTTGACGCTTTTTAGACGGTGACAATTTTTTTGACTTTGTAGAAAAGTTTGGTTCAATGTATGTTATGCCATCGTCTTGAGTGGAAAAATATGGGCTAGTAACCTGTAAAAAATAAATCACACATAAATATATAATAATGTGGACGCGCACAATAAATGTTTATAAACATAAATACATTTTATGCTTACCTGATCAGAGGATTTGTTCCGATGCTCTTCAAAACATTCATAATTTCCTTGAGAGTAAAAAAATGGCTTGTTATTTAACCGTCTACCATTCTCTGTCATGGCATTGTCCTGCAATACAATAACATAAAAAATATAAATGAAAAGTTCATAACTATATGAATTCAACTATGAGGAATAAAATAATATTTACTAACCTCTTGTATTTCTGTCTGGTCAACTTCGTCCAAAGGACTTGGGATTTGAGAATCAACATTATCAAATACAAATCTACTAAGTCCTCCAATGTCGAGAATGCTGGGCTGTATGACATGATTCTGAAAATAAAACTAAAGTAAGATATCTAATTATTCATATAATAATATAATATAATATTGTAATAATTTATAGGTCAGGGACCATGTTTGGGCACCGTAGGTTAGGACGGGCAGTATGCACATGTCGACGAGTTTACGCTTTAGTGACAATGGAAGGTTGCCCTTCAAAAACTCTTTCATTGACCAGAAGCTCTTCCAGGCATTTTCGACTCGTCGTGCTACTTCATTGTCTTGCCTGTTACTAAAAGAGACAATCTGGCCTAAGTAAATATATTCGTCGACATAATGTATAGTCTGCCCGTCTACCATGACCCTACGTTTCGTGCTGTTGGTCATTACATGAGTTTTCGTCCGGTTCATCAGAAGTCCAACTTGAAGACTTGCAGAGCTGAGGTCTTTGAGCATTAGCTCGAGTTCCGAGGCCGAAGAGGAAAAGAGAACAATGTCGTCGGCGAACCGAAGATTTGTTAGTCTTTTGTCGCCGACCACAATGCCTCTGGATTGCCACAAATCTGCCAGACTACTGAAGACTTGTTGGAGGACGCTGGTAAAAAGTTTGGGAGACAACGGATCACCCTGTTTGACACCTCGTTCTATTTTAAATGTCTGACCAGAGCGTTGAAGCTTGACATCTGCTGTACTATTATTATAGATTGCTTTAATGAGGTTGATGTAGGTTTGATCTATGTTTTGGTTCTGTAAGGCGTCTTCTATTGCTCTATGTGTAATGCTGTCAAATGCTTTAGAATAATCTACGAATGCTAGATAAAGAGGTTTGTTATATTCTTGGTATTTTTCTATTATTTGATTCAGGGTCTGAAGGTGGTCAACAGTAGAGAAGCCGGGTCAAAATGCCGCCTGCTCGAAGGGTTGATGTTGGTCCAGTTGCGCAGCAATACGATTTTCTATAACCTTGATAAAAGTTTTGTACACATGGGAGATCAAGCTTATAGGCCGGTAATTGCTGATGTTGCTTTTATTGCCTTTTTTGTGCAGAAGGATTATATTTGAATGACAAAATTAGGTTGGCATGTGGAATTTGTGGAGAATAGTATTGAATAATTGCGTAATATACGGCAAGAGTGTCCGTTTTCCGAATATTAGGGCTGCTGTATTTACACCATCGGTGCCTGGACTTTTACCTAACTTCAGGGTTCGTAGGGCTTTATTGATTTCGTCTTCAGATATTGGTGCATTTGTAACATTATGTGAGTAATTAACGTTGTGATTGGTTTTGGAACTATCTGAGTACAGTGAAGAAAAATATTTTGTGCATATTTGATTGATATCGTCGCGATTGCTTCGTAGAGTTCCATTTTCGTCTTTGAGCTTTGTGATCCATGATTTGCCTTTACTTATTCCCTGCCTTGCGGTTCTAAGAGACTTGTTTGTTTTTAATGCTACCGTAATTAGATTTGTGTTGAAATTTCTAATATCTTTTCTAATGCTACGCTTAACTTTTTTGTCTATTTTTTTATATTCTAGTGAACCGTATTTTAAAGTGCTTCAATACTAAATAAGTATTAATGTTTTAGTTGTTAAAGATAGTTTATTTTGGTTCTTCCGTTTTTGAGTAAATTTTTGGCAAGCTACTGTTATGCTGTTCACTATATTGTCGTACTGAGTTTCTGCGTCGTCGACGTCAATATTTAGATTTTCAAATTGGTTTTTTAATTCTAAATTAAAATCTTCAAAATTTGATGCGAGTGTGTGGCAGTCTACTAGGTTTGTATGACTTGTGAATGATTTGCTGCGATGAATTTTAAAATTGAAACTAAGTTTTGTTCTAAGTGGTCTATGGTCTGAGCTAAATGCAATCCTATTTATTACCAATAACCCATAATTGTTACCAATAAAAAATTAAATCAATTGCAGATCATGAAGCGGATATAAACAATACAATAGAAAATCTAATTAGCTGTCTAAATATTAATAATTTATCAATTAATCTTAATAAATCAGTATATATACAATTTAATCAATCTTATAATAATACATTTAATTTTAAAATGGACATACCGAAAACCACACAAGTGCCAAAAACTAAATTTCTAGGAGTAGTAATTGACGAACACTTAGACTGGAAAGCACAGGTCGATACTGTATGCAATAAAATAAATAAATTTGTCTATGCTTTGAGACAAATAAAAAAAGTTACGAATATACAAACGGCTGTGATGACGTATCGCGCATATGTAGAGTCCTCACTACGATATGGACTAATTATGTGGGGAAATAGTACTGACCTCAATAGAGCATTTGTTGCCCAAAAGAAATGCCTAAGAGCTGTATACGAGATTCCAACTGACGAAACATGTCAACCAATATTTAAAGAACTTGGTTTGCTGCCGTTACCTTCATTATACATATATGAAGCATGCATGTTTGTTCGAAAGCATTTAGAAATGTTTAAAACAGCAGAAGAACTATATAAAAGCTCTCGAAGTCGGCGTGTTCAATACAGGCTTGTGCTGGATGAGCTACCTAGATCAGCAAAATATAATAAAAAATCTTTGGCTATGTGTATAAGACTATATTATTATAATAATTTACCAAATATGTTTAAAACATTAAATTGTAAGCTATTTAAAATTCAATTGTATAAATGGCTCAATAATTACAATTATTATAGTATTAATGACTTTTTAAAATGAATTTAATTTAATGTATTTCAATTTTATAATGTTTTTTAGTTAATAATTGGCATGCTTTAGTTTTAAGCAAAACATGTCCGAACTTTATATTTTCAATAACATCTTTAATACCATGTAAATGAAAACTGGAAATAAATCGGAACTGATTTCGTATTTTCAACCATCTCTTCGTTTATCTGATCAGTATGAGTGCGGTTTACTATACTTTTCAGTATTAAAAACAACACCGAATGTGCCCGTTAATAACAGCAGTTTAACAGCTATTATCAGAATTGAATGTGATCTTGTGCACGGTTCATACTGCATAACCGACTCATTTTATTCATGAATTTATATCTGATACTGCTCTAAGTCACGGCTACATAGAAATACCTCAGAACGTTATTTACTTTCCAGTTAACAAAAATATAATTTCATCCATATCTGTTAGGATTGTAGATCAGTTTGGTTACTGTATTGACTTTGGTGAAGAAAATATTCAATAACGTCTTCATTTAAGAAAAGCAAAATGATAGTATATTATAAAAACCCTTCAGTGAAAATAAAACGTCCTATTCCGTCAACGACCATTAAGGTGCACAGACGTAAGAAAAACGTGAAGAAATTGACTAAATCAAATAAAGATTTTCTTAAAGCTTTAGGGTTTAAAGTATGAGTATACTACAGATTTCCGATTTACCACACTTTGATAGTTCAATCGAAAGTTATGAAATCCATTCATACAATCCCTACAATAAAAGTTTTAGAGAAAACGATGAAATCAGAATTCCCATACACCAGCAAGCATATACGTGCTACCATCAGCCAGTTCAATCTATATCGAAGGTCAGGCAAAGCTGTTCGGTAAGAATGGGCATCCGATCAAGAAAGCTGTTACGTTTACTAATAACCCTGTTATGTACTTGTTCCAATACATCAGGTACGAAATGAATGGAATTGAAATAGATCGTATAAAACATTCTGGAATAACATCAACAATAAAGTCATACATCTCATTTAATGAAGCAGAAAGTAAAGTTTCTGCATTATGGGGTTGGAATTTAAACGGATTCCAAAGTGATGATCATTTTAGCGTTGTGGTGCCCTTAAATAAGATTTTAGGGTTTGCAGAGGATTACAATAAAATTGTGATAAATTGTAAACACGAACTTATATTGAATAGGAGTAATTCTAACTTAAATAGTATTATTCTTACTGATGAAGTCGTTCAGCTTCAAAAAGATATACAGAGAATTTAATGGAGAGTACCACATATAAAAGTTTGCGATCGAGAACGTTTAATACTTTTAAAGCACTTAGAAAGAGATAAACCTATTCAGATGGCCTTTAGAAATTGGGATTTATATGAGTATCCTTTACTACCTAAAACCACAAAGCATTCTTGGTCAGTAAAGACTGCTTCTCAATTAGAAAAGCCTCGGTATGTAATTTTTTGCTTGCAAACTAATAGAAAAAATAATAGAACTAAAGACAGTTCGGTATTTGATCATTGTGAGGTGACAAATGTTACGCTCTTTTTAAATTCGCAATATTATCCTTATGAGCCTTTATCTTTAAAGTTTTGTGAGAACAAATATAGTATATTATATGAAATGTATGTGAAATTTCGTCATTCGTATTACAACTCTCCGGTAGACCCGTTGCTTGATCTGCAGGATTTCAAAGAAAAGGCCCCAGTCTTCATCTTAGACTGCTCGAGGCAAAAGATAGTTTAAAAACTGGTCCAGTGGATGTAAGATTGGAATTTGAATGTTCAACACCAGATAACACAACTGCATACTGTTTGATTATAAACGACCGACTTGTGGAATACAAACCTCTGAGCAACATCGTGCGTAGATTATCATGACTGCTATTGTAGACATCCAAGGCTTTAAAACAGAAGCAAATGAGTTTATAATAAAAGAAATTGCTATATGGTGTAATCAAAGCCTGCAAGTGTTTTTAATCAAGCCGCCATTTCCTTTTTACGATTTGACTAAATCGGAAAGACAAGAAGTTTGCTGGATTGAACGTAATAGAAAAATATACTGGAGCGAAGGATTTATACCTTTCTCAAATTATCAATATTTAGTTTTAGATATCAAAATCAAAATCAAAATCTTTTATTCAAAATTGGCTGGTAAACAGCTCTTTCTGAACGTTAAATTTTACAATAGACAGTCCCCCAAAAAGTCCAACCCTTCACTGCTTCCTATGTAATTTCGCTAGGAAGAAGAAGCAGCGCAACAAACTCCCTAGCAACACAGTACTGTCTGCGTATTTAAATATGAAGCTATACATTATAATCAAAAAATAATAATATCACATTTCAGTTAACATGATAGCTATCACACAACCTATTGCCATTTATTTAGTTACGTACCTACTTAAGACTTGAAAATTGAGAATAATCACTAACACTTAGCCTCCAAAACAAAATGACAAGTAGGGTGTAACCGCACACATGTTAAATATCATGTTGTTATGGAATCACTGCTCAGTCAAATCACGTTACAATGCATTAATTAGGTAGGTACCAAAACAATTGGAACAAATTGCAAATAAACTCATAAATCAGCAAGTCAAAAGCTGTATCCTGTCCAGTAGATCGACCAGTCACCACATGCAGCACCCGTATCCACCCATATCTTAAAAGATAAGTGTGTTTTCGTTAAAGGTCTTGAAAAAGTGTCATGGTTGAAAAATATTTTAAATAGTGTTAATGTAATTAATTTAGAAGATAAAGGTTGTCCTAATTTAATAACCATATATGATGGCTATAAATATTCCGGAGATTTGAACAATTATATCTATCATGACTCAATATGTGCATTAAAAAATGTTATGTGCTTAAAAAAATGGTGCTTTGATAATAAACTTTTTTAAAAAGATACAATATGGATTGTTTCATTTTACTTAATCGTTTCCTATACTCACTAACATACCCATTTAGTTTTAATATATACTATGATTGGAATATTACATGAATTGATACACATTCATAAGTACAATAAAAAACTCAGCAAAGAGAACAGTTACATTGGTCACTAAGACAAGGAGTTAAATTCCTAACCTGAAAACATAATGTTAATAATCTATATCGTGAATAAAACGGATCGCAGATAACAAAAGTGGGGTATTATTATTGGAGGCGTCTGCGTCGCGAAACGAGCGAAGCGAGTTGAGTGACGCAGAAGTCAGAACACATTTATAATAATCGATCGAACACTACACGTGCAGTCAATCTGTTTTATCTCGATACGTCCGCATCACCTGGAATCCGAGTTACCGCGGGTTCAAGTTCCATGTAGACGAAGTCAGAGGCAAAAGCTAGTTGTGGATAAAACAATTATACAATTCATAAGTACATACATTCATAGTCTTATGCCTGTAACCCTGAAGAGGTAGGCAAATGTGTATTACTACACCCACTTTTCGCCAGATACATTTAAGTCCCACGTAATAGGGAGGCGAGCCTATTGCCGTACCGGGCACATTTCTAGACTTCATGCTGTTACTGAGAATTTCCTAACAGAAAACCCAATAACACTTTGGCCGACCCGGGAATCGAACCCGGGAGCCACCCGATCCTACTTTCAACATTGTTAAGATTTTGCATTCATTCATTAAAATTATCAACGAGCTGTGCAAAGATAACAGTATGTACATATAAATTATTATGAATGCATCGCTGTGCCCGAGCCGCACTAAGCGCGTCGAACGAACTTGAGAATGTTGTTTATATTATGTCATCCCAAGTAAAAACATTGTTACTATGCTACCAGTATTACGATGCATCGATGAATGAAATAATATTATACTTCTAATGCCTACCGTCCGCATCGCAGATCATGTTAGTAGTGTGATTTTGGGGCGCTCTGCATTGCGAACGGAGCGAAGCGAGGTGAGTAATGCAGAAGCCCCAATATTACACTACTCACGGCAACGCTACACATCCCTGTCTAACACCTGTCTCGATGGTAAACCAGTCAGTGTACGACCCGTTTATCCTCACACAAGTTCTGGAATCTTCATAAAGGGATTTCAGAGCTCGTATGAGACTGCTGTTCACCCCATACATCGACAGTACCGACCACATTTCATTCCTCACCACTTTATAAAATGTAATAAGATTAAAAGAGATTAATAGAAAAATGTTTCACCAATTTTATTCAGTTTTGTCAATATGACAAGAACGATTAACCAAAAATGTATACATTTAACTTCCAGCTGTTTTGTAACCATAGTTTACGAGATATGCGCCAAGGGTTGTTAATTTATTACGGTGTCCTAAAAAGCTTATCGTTATAAAATAATTTCTTGCTGGAATCGGCAGGCTCAATTTTCAATGAACCGAGCGTAATAAGCAAAGCCAAAAGTCTCTTTAATTAATTCCAAGACCGCAATTCCCAGACGTTTACTAAGCAACTTAATGACTTTATTATTTTGTCAGCCTATTTGGAACAAGTTTGTACAACACAAGAATATATAATATGAAATTTTGGGCTACATATTAAGAGGCTACTTTTCTAACAATTTATGTGAAGGCGAGGGCAATCCGTCTTCTTCCCGAGGTTTGGAACTTGAGACTTAATTATTTTGCTAAAATGTTTCCGTTGACGTAAGGACCTTAGTGTAGTGAGTCTTAAGGAAATCACACTGTGCTACTCAACCGACGAGATTGTGAGGCCGTTTGTATGCCATCGATACTGTATATATGGCGTCATTTTCGGGCTGAATATAGTTTGTGTTGCGTTTTATTAGAGGGTGTTTCTGAATTGAATTTGCGGACGCCGCAATGCGTTTCGGTCCTTGGACCTTGTCCTGTGTAGAACATGTTGAAATGGGTGTTTATTATTAGGTGTATGGTGACATGGTGCGGGTGACTAATACTACAGGAACAGGACTAATATTCGGTCCATACACTAGGCTACAGTTCAGGAATCTGAACTCGGAGTCTTCACATTTTTGTGAACCTGATCGCTATAATATATTTAGTTTTTATGACAGGGATATCTCAAAATAATATAATAATATCATCTTTTTTGCTTTATCAAAGCTTCATCCTCAAGCAACAGTGCCAAAATATCAAGTCTTATTTATCCAAAAATAAAAAAACTATTGCCTAAAAATTGCTAAATTCAAATCGAAAAATATAAGCTTGCAAAAAGTTCATAAATTTTGTTCAAATTTATTCAATAATCGAACAGACTCGACTGCTTATATATTCTCTAAAGCTCCAAAAATATGCGCAATCATCCTTTTTTGTTATTATTTTTAACATAAACCTAATCTTCTTTGATGTCGCAGTGAATAAAAAATCGAAAGCAATTTGGAAACATTGACGGCCGATAGCGAAAGCTACAAATTACTTGATCTTTTATTTATATTTTAGAAAGCCACCATTTTGTTTTAGTTGTTTGTTTGGTGAGTTGTAATCAATATTGTTTAGTAAAACAAACTAAAGATTACTTCTACAACTTTTTTTAAGCTCTGGGCTGCGTTTAGTTCTTGATTTTGAAGCTCATCTGTTAAATATGATACAAACTACAGTCTCAGTGTGATGTCATTCGATATCCACCCATTACAAGGTCATTTCTCAATATGCCAAATAGGGTCTTCATTTAATACATCGCGTACATTCTAATTTAATTATTTGGCATGCATCATTAACTATAATAACAAGAGCATCCTTTAATCTTACTTTATTTTATTTCTAAAACGCGTAAAATTATAATTATGCACCTGTAAAATGAACCCTGCAATAATCACGTCTCAAATGACGCCAACAACGAAATTAAACTTTCCTTTCCAAGCCTTTTTCTTGTGTTGCACTTTATTATATACATTTCATATAAAACCCCTTTTAAACGGTGTCCTTGCCCGAGATTTACGCGTTTACCCACAGCAGGTCAGCTATCAGTTTAAATAATGACTTTGGAAATTGCCTATTTTACTTCTTAGGACCTACGATAGCACTTTTTGTTGTTCGTAAGACGTGTTAGGGGTTGTAAAGTCATATTTTTATTAAATAGAAGGCGGGTTAGTATGTTTTGTTAGGTCAGCGTTGTGTTTCTTGAAAGTAAACTGCTTTGTTAGTGTTTTCGACTGCTTTTGGGGGTGATTTTAGATTTTTGTTTTTAGTTTATCTTTAGCCAAAATAAGCAAATACTTCAATAATTGTCATGCCATGACTATGGCAAAATGGCTTTTATCTAAATTTTTTACTACTTTCCATTTTCTTTACTGATCTACTATTTGTTCGCAGATCTCTTACGATGGTGTTATGCGTCCTCTTGCACCTTTTTCTGAAGTTGTGTAGAGCACGGTGGTGTTCACACATCCTTTCTTCGTATTGCTGTCACAAGGACGGTGGTTTTTCAGGCAACTTCAGTTCTTTCCCACGACCGATACGAGAGTGGTACAAATTTTAACTTCGGCAGTTTAGGCGCGGTGCTGTCGTGCCTTAATCGAGGCAAAGTAAGGTTTTCGAGAACATTAGTACTGTCGGCAAAATGGCGATAGTCAGACGCTTCTTCCCAGCCAAAAACTGCCGATCAACGCCTGGCTAAGCCAGAAACTGAGAACAATCACGTCTGCCAGACACCTCATAATTTCTTGGCAGGTCCTCAAGCAAATAAAATGTTTACAATTGTAAGTATTTGCTTTTGTCACTATATACAGATGTATTTTATTAAAGTATGTACTTACTAAGATAACGGAACAACGTTCTCTGTCTTTGAAGCGCGTCGTTCTTTAAGAATACATTTACAGAGCGACGCGGCGAAGGCTCTCATTTTAAAAATAAGGTTGTGAAGATTATCGTGCACTGTAACTTATGCAGATTACCAATAAATTGTTCAAATATTGGGAATTCTTGGTCATAAGCCATAAGTTTTGTTATGTAGAACCTAAAATAGGGTATTAAATCATACACGTGGAAGAGCCTAAAAGTTATTTCGGAACGTGAAAACAACATGACATTTACTTTCATACTAGACTTTGCCCAATTTATTGCCCGCGTGGGAGTCAGTTATTGTGGTAAAAAGCCTTTGTCACCCTTCAACTTCCCAATTAGTCTAATGACATCGCTCAGCTGCGACGTGAAAAAAGGGCAAATAAACATAATCTCGCATTTATCATATTAGAATGTATCTCCATAACAATTAGTGGCTTCTTAATACAGATAATTATCATCATTATCATCCTAGCGCTGTCCCGATTGCAATCCCAGACCTTCGCCTTGCAGCCCGGGGTCCGTTTCCGTACAGGTAATCGTTTTTACCCGACTACGGCGAAGCCGAAGAAAATAGCTCAGAGCCGTGGTCGCACCTATATCACATGGCACCCACCTTAGGTATACAATAGGTGCCACCACGGCTCCGAGCTATTTTCTTGTTTCGACTTTTTTAGACCCCTTTTTTACGTAGTCGGGTTATAGTTTTAAACTTATTTTGTTATGAAAGTTTTAAAACAAGCATCTTCTTTTAGCTGATTTCCTACTAAGTATACCTAATATAATATTTTCTTTAGTTGTTATTTCATAGAGAAAATAAGAAAATTTTGATACTATGTTCACTTTATTATTAAAGAAAACAAAGCATTTCATACAATTATATTCACTTTAGTCGACACAACATAAATTGTGCATTTTCCTGTGTTTAACAATTACTTCCGGGTTAGACGTTAGGCAAACTCAGCAATGAATTAAGATCACGGTGCCGCATTACTTATGCATTGATTTTGCTTTTAAATTATAATGGCCGAGAAAATATGTTCAAAGAAAGTGCTTAGTATAGCATTATTTTTTAAGAACACACTTGCGTCATCTAGGAGCCTACCGCGCGGAATGTTCGATTGAATAAACTTGTAGAAATATTTATAAAACGGGTCTATGTCGCCTTATATTTCCGTCGACGTTTCGGCATGGGTTACACCAGTCGTGGTCACGATGACTCATCGTGTATTTTTTCAATCTTATATGACACATCAGCTAAAATTACGTCGCGTTCGGCGCGGCGCCGAACCTTCCGTCGAACTTCACATCATTCTTAACATTACTAAATAGCTCAGATATTTACATAGAGGCTATTGGCGCTCTGAAGACAAACTCTCTGTGACCCAAATTGCCGCTTGGCAGCGTGGCAGTCGCGCTGTGACAGTTGTCTCTACGAGAGCAAGAGAGACGAACGTTCCTCCTTGGTTCCTCCTGTGTATCTTTACTACGAGCAAGAGAGACGGAGAACGACGCCAGCGCCGCCAACGGCGCCAACTACGAACTAAACTGGAGACAGTCCCCACTTGGAATCGGCACACGAAATCCTTAAGATCTGCGCTTCTATGTAAATCTGTATTCATTGACATTACACAACCAAATGCTAGCCGCAGCCGTCATATAATGCTGACAGTTCCCTGCGTTTGGTGTGTCATGTCAAATGAATAGGTAGTAGAACCTGGGCTATGGTAGAACCGAAAGGTGTGTTCTACGCTGACTTTGAATACACTTATACCTCTTTTGTTGAAGACACTAATAAAACTTTAGAGTAAACGGACAAAAAAGATCTCATTTGAAATACTGATTAGAAATTATTTCTGAATGATTTTCCTCTTTTTGTACGAGAATGTGGTCATCTATTATATAGTGTGGGTGTTAAAGTCAAAGTCAAAATCCTTTACATATTCATTTGGGTCAAAATGTGACGCTTATGAATGACAAAATAATATATATATAAAACAGCTACTTAAAGACTCTACATTTATTCATGAAAGAGTCTATGTCCATTGTGTATTTCCTATGTAAAACACATGGTAAGATCAAAAGTCGACGACCCATGCATGCGGTAACCGCTGCAAACTACTACTAATAACCTAGCATATTGACGGCCCATATGGTGTGGATGGCACTGTACCGGGCGTTATGGTACGATCCCCACATGGGACAACAGTTTGTGTTTTCACAAAATAAATTGTTGTTGCGAGTCTGAGTGTTGTTTGTGTCTGTTGCATGAATGTTTGTAAAGTCCCTCGTTAAACATGATTTATACACTTGAAAATTAAAAACCTTTCTTTAAAAAGCCTTAAAAAAATATACCTTTAAGAAACTCCAATTAGCCTTTTCCATAAACGTAGTTCAACTAATTTAAGTACTTACTAGATGATGCCCGCGGTTACACCCGCGTTATTTAAGGCTACTGCTCCGCTCCCGTGGCTCATGGCGTGATGTTATAAAGCCTATAGTTTTTCTCGATAAAAGGCCTATCTAACGCTGAAAGAATTTTTCAAATCGGACTAGTGGTTCCTGAGATTAGCGCGTTCAACCAAACAAATAAACAAACAAACTCTTACGCTTTATATATTAGTATTAGAGTAATAAGATTAGATTAGATTTAGAAGTAAAGTAATTTGAAGCAAATTAAATTAATTTGGTCAATTCAGTTTAGGTAACATTTGTATAGTGATTAGCAATAGAATGAAGTTTTCACAAGCGATCGTCGCCTCGATAGTCACAAAACGGCTGTAGCTTTAGCACTAATTCTGCCTAACGACAATGATTATTGTTTTAATTGACTCTAGAGCTGGTTTATGCGATGGATATCACTGTAATGCTCCTGCTACACCTGCGTCTTAACGCGTCAATTCGCGCGTTAATTTAGGCGCTACGTAGATGTGGCCAACGTTTTAACGCGTTAAAATACTAATTTCCAATGCGAATTTTTTAACGCGTTAACTAACGCGTTCTTGACCATTGCCATTAACGTTAACGCTAACGCAGGTGTAGCAGTAGCATAATAGTAGTCAATACAATGCTCTACGCTATTTGATAATTCTGAGTATCTTAGTAGTGGTGATGCTGTCTATTGACTGGTAGATTTGAATATTTTACTACCTACTATTATCAATGCGTGCTCGTAACGTGACTTGACTTATAGTTCGTGATAAGTCGGCAAAGTTAAACTCCGCTTGCACAGGTCGCCACTTGAATGGGTGACTGCGTGTGGCATTTATATCAGAAAAACGTGCTTCGGAAGGCACGTAAAGCTGTCGCTGCCGGTTCTTGTCCCAGGACAAAAATCGCTAGACCATGTCAGGAGTCTGAAAATTCCGTCATCAGAGTAGCCATATCTTTACACGAAAAGAAATAATATTTCTTTTCGGACATCCACCACAGATTTTTATGAAACTTTGCAATAAAGAGCTTGTACATCCAAATAAAACATGGCTACCTTTTGTACCGATAACCGACCTCCATTCAGTCAAAGCCGCAGCCAGAATCTAGTTTTTAATAATAAATGATGGACAGAACTTTGCTATTAGTTGGTTTTTGCTAGTGCTAGCTTCAAAATTAGTGGATTTTCAAACAACGTTGTAACATCTACTAAATTTTAACTCTTTCGGGATTATACGCCTATTAAAAATCTTTCCTTTGTGGATGCTTACGTCATTAAAGGTACCTGCTTTCCAAATTTCATGTAACTCACTAGGAATAAATTATGTGTCCACTGGAATGGACTTTACAATCATTCACTCAATTAACACAAAGTACCAAGTAACAATATTTTGTGGCTATCATAAATTGTTGTGCGAGTATCGAACTTGGCAAAGTGTTAGGGGGATAGACAACTGCCTAGACCATTAGTTAGTGACCTCGAATTCAAATCTGGAGGGCATGGGGTCGATTCCCACTCAGGACAAAGCCTTAAGTGATAAAAAGTCCGATGTTCTATTATGTACCCAGAATGTGAGTATTTAGAAATATAGTGCTGCCTAGTTTGAGATCAAGAAACCGTATGTGGGTTGCCGTAGAATATTATGTTTTTAAAGGTCTGAATCAGTTCTGCAGATTATACAGTACAGACAGTTAGACGCCACATTATATAGCTAGAAAGTATAAATACAGCTAGAAATATCTCGTTTAGCTCAGGTTTCTCGTAAAATGTGAAAAATAGAATAAGTACCTATAAAAGATTCAATTTTATGGACTTGAAAGTGCTACTACTGCATTTTATATGTTAATATACGATACTTAGTATACAGTTTGCAGCATATATTGTGCTAGTATTTCTATAAAATAATACTGATTACAGACCATTTGATGAAATTAGATGAAAATGGAATGCTGTGCGAAAATTGAATCGCTTGAAGTAAGCTTAACAGGGATATTGATCTAAGCATATTATATTTTAAATTATATTATTTGAAACAATATATTTAAAGGCAAAGGGGTAGTGATATTCCATAGCTCGGACTAATGTTAGTCTTTATGACAGCCAGGACCAACGGTTTTAATGTGCATAACTACTATACCACTATGTTGGTTTAGACCCGAGTCTTACGGCATGCTAGTCCAGTCAGCATTCCCACTAGGCTATCGCAGTTGCCCTCTTAATATTTATAAAAATGTACTAGCTTTCACCCGCGGCTTCGCCAGCATTAAAATTTTAATAAAGAGTTCATATAAGATATGTACTTCCTCGGGTTTCAGACTATCCATGTCAAATTTCATCACAAACGGCTCTGCAGATTAGCCGTGTAGCATACACACAGGGTGTCACAAGACCCATCACCAAGCCGAAGTTTACACGTTGTGGACATCATGCCGAGTTATACTAACCAAAAATAATACCTGGGAATTGAATTTTTTTTCGAGTTTTCACATTTTTTAAACAGCAATTAAAAGCGCGCGAATGCAATGCTCGAAATACCTACTCATCCATAGGGCATCTAAAGAACATATTGGCAGGGTAAATGCATCGATTTTGTACCTATTTAGAAAAAATCCATACTAATTTTGAGCCTCAATATCTCCTGAACCAGTAATTTCCCAGGTATGGTGCCGAAGTAAAAAATTTTTGTACTGATTGCTACAATATGGGATTTGAGTTTTCGTTAAGGGTCTTTTTACAAACAGATAAAACTTATAAATTACTTTTGTTTTCATAATCGTCGAACTTCAGGTAAAGATTAGTATGTAGGTATAATATTGAAGTTATGGAGATCTTATATACCTACTGAATATAACAGCAGCTAAAATAAAAACTGAAAGCATTACCACAAAGTACATATCAGACCGTCATAAGCTTGCCAACTTATAGAAAGCGCTTTTAATGGCGCTGCGCTTAGGTCAATTATATCGTGATAACTTTTAAACTATTCGTCCAAACTACTTACTGTAAAGACAAAGTTCATCTACATTAAATATTGAAGACAATAAATTTATAAATCTATCAATAATTTATAATTCAGGAACTAAGTATTAATAAATTCAAAGTATTTATTAAACAGAGCTTGTGTTCAAAAGCTTATTACACAGTTAAAGATTATTTAGCAGACAAAAATGCCTGGAATTGAGTTTAAAAATTATGAATTTTGACATTTTGAAATTAGTGACATGATATTTTTATTTACATTTGTAATACTTATATTTTTACATTTTGACATTTTTAATTTGACATTTGTAATTTTATTTATTTTGTTTTGACATTGTTATTTTATTTATTTTCTTTTGACATTTAAAATTACTTAAGTAATATATTATTATTCATAAATTGACATTCAATAATATTTTTTTGACATTTAATAATATTTTCCGACATTTTAAATATATGACATTTTATTGTTTAAATTTTTATTATTTTTACTTATTGTTTGCAACATGTATTTTACTGTGTATTAGCATGTAAAGTTGTGAGTACGATGTGGGCATTATTAAACATATAAACAAATAGTTGTGGCAACCTGTCTGATGGCTTAGGCTGACATGCTTATGCATACACCTTCTGATGGCGTGGAGGCATAGTGATACAGATCGTGCTGGCTCCCTCAATTAAGGTTGAGCCGTACGATTGCTGTTGAATGCGGGCCATCAGTGGGCCGAGTCAGTCAAAAGCGTCAGATAATTTCCTGCATTGTACTTGCATACTAAACCCTTTTTTGTCTGGACTTTAAAAGATGAAGAAAAGACTAAAGAAATTGAAGTGACAAAAAAAAACAATGACTCTGAGTTTGTTTCGGTCTTTCTTCTCAAGAAGTCATTTAGCTAGGAAAAGCCGGCTTCATCTAGAATAGGGTATTGACATGTATAAGTGTTGTAAACAACCAAAATGCAGAAATAAATATGTCTTTATGTCTTTAATACCAATTTGATAACTACTCTAGAATAAGCATTGTAAATACATATTTTTTTATGTTATACTGTTTTATTACAATAAAAATAATGTAGGTAGGTTTTGTACTAAAAGCTAAAAATTAATTCGGTAAGTCCTAGCTGCCAGATCGCACCAATCTTCTCATCAATCTGAGGTATTTATCAGACAAATATAAATCGTTGGGCAAGTGAAATTTATATCATAATGTTTATTCTGAATACGCTACGCCCAAATTTAAAATAAATGCTTTTTTAGTTTATTTTATTTTCAAGTTTTTAGTCTTGTTGTTAGTTGATACTTCTCATTCTATTTTCATAGTGAGCCCTTTTCTACCAATCAAACCCTGTCATTCGATACCTATATTGAAGTATTCGTGGAAAATAGGTCATTAGCCATTTTGTGGCGGCGGCCATCTTAGATTTTTCTTAGTGAGGTCTATTCTACCAATCAAGCCCTTTTATTTGATACCCATATTGAGGTATATGTATTGTGACAAATATGTAATACGCCATTTTGCAGCGACAGCCATCTTGGATTTTTATAGTGAGCTCTATTCTACGAATCAAGCCCTTTCATTTGATACCCATATTGAGGTATTTGTGGAAAATAAGTAATCCGCCATTTTGTGGCGGCGACCATCTTGGATTTTTCATAGTGAGCTTTTTATGATAAACAATATCACCGTTCATTATCTTCAAGTAACTTTAACGGTTTAGGCAACGCACGCGAAGACAGCTTTCAGAGCTCAGGATTTTTGCCGACTTAGTTGATACTTTTCCTTATATTATGGCAACATTATACAAAATCTTTATAAATTGTAGCCTTTGTGTTATGCTAATGTATAAACTATATTACTGTAAAGTGTCATCCAAATCCGTGCAGTAGATTTTGCGTGAAAGAGTAACAAACATCCATCCATCCATCCATCCATCTATACATACATCTTCACAAACTTTCACATTTATAATATTAGTAGGATATTATATTTTAGTATTTGCATTTATCACACAACCGTTATTGTTAACAGAAGGCCTACCAAAAATATGTCGCTCCATATTTGTCTTATGAGTCAACGTTAACACTGGAAACCTTTTTAATTTCACCCATATCTTTCTGTGGCATATAAAATATAATTATATTGTAACCCTAAAGTGGCTTTCTAAAGTGTTAAAATAAAACACGAATTATACATATAACTTTTGCTTAAATATGTGACAAATAGGATGATGTTTTAAATATATGATGTGGGAGTTGTGAAATATTTCTGAACCCTAGTTCACAGCGCGAAATATAACTTATATTAAGAGATTTGTTCATTTTTACAACAACTGGCTTTGAATATACGTTCTGCTTCTAAAACAAAAGGATACAAGGCTTTAGTTGAAAAAGTCTTTACCACAATTTCCGTCTAAAATCATATCATAACGTCATTTATGTACTTATTTGCAGATAACGAGTATACTCATGAAATAAAATCTTTTCGACTAGTAAATTATTATATTTTTATACTTCAAAATATAAAAGCTTCATATTAACAGCAAAATGATGAACTTTGCTTCCTTTGTTATTTTGTACTTCATAATAAGAGGTTCGAATTATGAAAAATTAAACACCATGTTTTTCCTTTGTCAGAAGAGGATTTCAGTTGCTAATGAGATCGATTAAAAAAATGTAAGCCTATGGTTACCATTAAGTAGGGTACTTATTATAAAAATGGTTCGTGAAGTTAAGTTTATACGAAAATATCAAAAAGTCTCAAGACACCACTTAAAAATAAATTCACTTTGTATATTTTTATTAACATATTGTATTATATTCAGTTTTTATTATAGTATGGTACCTATATTTCAGTTTGGAACAATTCAATGTGGTATTGAATGTGATAAATTACATGCCAACAATATCATCACTACGTAGTATGAAACAAAATCTTGTATTTTCTTTTATTTTTTTGGTGTCGGGTTGGAAAATTCTCATGGAGTCCCTCCGCCCTGGGGGGAAGGGTGAAGGGGACTGTCAGACTTTTACTGACTAAAAACCAACCCGTGTTATTCATTTACCCGTGTGTCGGAGGGTAGGCTATCGTATAAGCAGTCCTCGCTACCCCCCGACGGGGATACGCCCGCCAGATAGTCAGGCGGGCCCCGAACTATACCCCCTTGGCGGCGGATGAAGGTTGGGCTCCGCTGCCAAGACACCTAGCGGCTGCAGAGGATAGGGAGGACGGCAACGTAACACAGCTTCTCCTCTTCCTCTGCGGCCCCACCGCGACGCAACGATGGTGCGTCCCTATTTGGTCGCGGGAGATAGGGCGCGCGGCAACGCAACACCGACACTCCTCTCCTCCTGCGACCGCGCCCGGCTGCGAGGGACAGAAGAACTGTCCCTCGCACTCGCACCAAGCCAATTTGGAGCGTCCACTCCTGGGATCTCGCTTAGCTTCAGCGTGGGTGACCTAACCACGGTTACTGAGCCATGAAACAAAGTCTGTCTTCTGTCTGTCTGTCCCTATGTATGCTTAAATCTTAAAAACTATGCAACGGATTTTAATGCGGTTTTTAATAGATAGAATGATTCAAGAAGAAGAATCTATCGTAACGCACCCTTTCAGGCAGCTCACCTTACGTACCATCAAACGTAGGATCTACAACTGTTGTGCTCAGAGACTTCATAGAGAAAACTTTCAGATGATGCGTGTCATAATAATTTTACCTTTCTGTACTGTCTTTTGTATGAAAGACTTGAGCTAGCTATTGATGATTTTTCAAATACTATGTCGCGGGGGTCTTAGAAACATTTAAACAAAGGAAACAAGGTAATCTAGACTCGGAAAAAACTCGGTAATAATAACATAATATTAAGCTTCCAAAAATGGTGAAGAACTGACCACGCATAAACAGGTATCCGTCTGGTCATAAATATTAGGTTTGTTTCTTACTAATTAGTTTTTGGATGATGTCTTCTGATTATAGCCATTATTTCTTGTCATTATAGTAAGATATGATGGTGTTGCTATTAGATGCCAAAAAAAACCGGCCAAGTGCGTGTCGGGCCACGCGCAATGTAGGGTTCCGTAGTTGCCCATAATAACTTGCTGCAAAGGGTATTAATGTACAACAAATCCGACTGTTTATTTTGCTGAAAAAATAATTTTAATAACACTATTATAAGAACCTAAGTTTTGTTTGGAAAATACTAGGTATGTATCCAGTTATTATGTATTGTAAACATAAAATGTGGTTTTCAAGATATACTACTACTATACATACGTAGTACCGTAATACATTACATACCAAAGTACGTATATCTTTAAGATTAAGCCAGCGCGCCCAATGTAAACTCACAGAAATAGGTATTTATAAGTTAACCGACGATTACTCGTAAACTAGTGATATCTACTTAGCCGTGATAGTTTTCCTTTTAAATTCGTTATATGTACTACATTTTTGATTTTTTTTCACCTCTTCCAAATTAATAGTTTAGCCGGCAGAGTGGGGGGACACTTGAGTCTAACAATTTTTTTCACTTCAAAGCTTGATATTAAATTTGACAAACCAATCACTTGATCGAAAAATAATTTGAGCAAACTAATAATATTTTTTTTAAAACCTATCCAATGATACCCCACATGATGGGGTACTCAACCAAAAATGAATTCAACCCCGCTATATATGTAGGGGAGATACTCATCTTCAGCCTTTTACAGTCCACTGCTGGACTAGGCCTCTCCTTTGAAAGGAGGAATTGGCCTACTATACCACGCTGGCCAAACGGGTTGGTATAGGGTTTGTATCAAGTTTTCCTTCTCTTACAGTGCTGTTCTCTGCATAATATGCTCCCTCTGTCGGTTCTTACGACAACCACGGGATGATATGGGGTGGCAACAATTTGTATTCTTAATCCGTCACCACACGGACAAATAAGATAATAAAATAAACAAGATAATATAAAAAAATAAAAATGAAATATAAGATAAAATCTAGATTTAATTATAAATAAAGTCTGAAAAATTAAAATAAACGCAATTAAATCCGTAAATTGTATTTATTTATAGACTCACGCCTGTATCCCCGAAGGGGAAGGCAGAGGCGTAATATTACACCCAGTTTTCGCCATGAATATTTAGGTCCCACGTAATAGAGGGTGAGCCTATTGCCGTTACCGGGCACATCACCAGACTCCGTGCTGCTACCGAGAATTCGGAACTTTACAACATTCGGAACACTTAAAAAAAATATTTTCCTAAATTTTATTCTACAGTTTTGTTGCAATATCTTATGTCTATATTCATGTCAAATATCAGCTTTCTAGCAACAGGCGTTTTGAGCTAGGCTGCGGACGGACAGACATGACGAAACTATAAGGGTTCCTTGTGGACTACGGAACCCTAAAAAGGGAGAAATTAGGATTCAGATTAGGTAAAAAAGAAAACAGATATTTTAATCATATAAAGCAGGGAAGAAAATATCCACAAACATAGAACTGTTTTAGAAAACTTTATATGATAAGAAAATAAAGTCTTTTAATGACTTTCAAATAGTTTACCTAAAACAAACATAATCGATTTTAAACTTTCGCGATTTGTATACATCATACAACTTTATTAAAACGGCAGGAGTCCTGCCGCGACCAAGGCTGTTGTAAGACGGCCGAAACGTCGGTAAAACATAGGTGTTTATACCTTAAATTAATTAAATATCGCGAATAAGACCCGTTTTAATAAAGTTGTATGAAAAACAAACATGTCATGATTTAAATTATTATTATTATTATATAGTTTATCAAAAATATACGTACAAATAGACACCTATTTAATTTCCAAATTATTTCAACGTCTTGTATTAAGATACGACTATTGAAACTTTCCCAGTATAACGGTAAAATAAGCAAAATCCACCAACATTGAAGGTAATTTACTAACTCGTTCAGTAGCTTTTTGTAGGTACGCCAAATACTTGAACATATTTAAGACAAGTTCAGATAGTTTAGGAGATATGACTAATTTATGACCAGTATATAACTTGTTTTATTAGTTCTCTTTATAGGCAAACACAATTTCAAGAAAATATGGAGCTGTGTAGCATTAAATAAAATAATGAAAAGAAAACTTAAAAATATCTGTATCATAAAATGTCAACGCAAGACGTCTTTGTTGTTCTTAAGATTAGTTTTGTTTGAAATGAATTGTAAATTATGTTTTTTGTGAAAATGAAATAGCACTCTGACGAAGACGTATAATTGTGTTAGTTTGATTAAAAACATCAATGTCACATTGGCTCTAGCAATCTCACATCGAATAAAAACACTTACAGATAAATAATAAAAACACATTTATACAACGAGAAATTAAAAAAAAAATCAAGTGCGTTAGAAAATGGAAGGCATATTATTTTTCGACGTATGATTCTTTGAAATTATGCCTACGTGCTTGATTGTAAGTCATAACTTTTCATCTCTCTCTCTCTCTTTCTCTCTCTGTAAGGCAGTCAATTATTCATTCTAACTCTCTGCAGTCTACGGTTGTATATATATATATACAACCGTAGACTGCAGATGTAGAACGCATTATTAAAAAAATGTCGCATCTGCATAAATAATATTAGCTATAGCGCGAGCCACACTTGCAACTTCGTACCGACGCGCAGTGTAGGACGGGCGGACGGACCGCCTGCGAAAAAGTGGCAGGGGACGCCGCTCTGCCCCGCACCGCACCTCATCGTTGGCCTGTCTAGACGGCTGAGTTACTTCACTATTAGATTTTATTACACTATGATATAGCTATCCCTTTGGGTTGCCGAGGTCAGACAGGAAGTCGCTCTGTGGAAAAGCTAATATTCAGTCAAATCCGGTTAGACTAGAAAGCGGACCCAACTAGGATAACGCTAGGAGGATGGAGGATGGATGTATTGCCGAAAATATATTTCATTAGGTATTTAGTCTAGTACTAATATATAAAGCTGAAGAGTTTGTTAGTTTGTTTGGTTGAACGCGCTAATCTCAGAAACTACTGGTTCTCAGATGGGGACTCTCAGACAGTACGGATTTGGCTTGTGCGGTGCAAGACAAACGATGTCCCACCTAACATCGGACCCTCCGTGCCCCAATAGCTGCACGTAGGAAGAACTGATGACTGCCTTCGACCATGCAGTCAGTGTAGCTGCTTTCTGGGCCTCAAAAATTTAAGTGTGTGCCAGCGATACGCTAAGAAGAAGACTACTGGTTCGATTAGAAACATTCCTTCAGTGTTAGATAGCCCATTAATCGAGAAAGGCTTATAGGCTATATAACATCACGCTATGGGCCACGGGAGCGGTGCCTTAAATAGCCTTTATTAGCCTTAAATATCTATCTAAAAAAAAATATTTTCGCCCCAACGCGTTTTGAATCACAGTGAACTTTGTTAGAGCCAAATGACATAAATCAGGAGAAATGGGCTCATAGTGACAAAAAGGTCCTAGATGATAAACGATAGAGGTGTCCTATCGTTAAGTTCCCGGAACTCCGGGATTTAGAGTTCTGCGCCCCTCTATATGCGCCGTATTAGGTTGGCGTTTACAATGAAAAATGTTGTTTGAATAATTGATTTATTGAAATTTAATTCTACGAATTTATAAACCTGCTGCAGTAGACAGCAGACTTTATACTAAAAAGAGAATTTGAAACACCAAACTACCACGGTTTAGTTTTCGAATTTTTGAAAGGCTGATTGTGATAAATATGTAATACGCCATTTTGCAGCGACAGCCATCTTGGATTTTTATAGTGAGCTCTTGAGTATCCTTTACTACCTAAAACCACAAAGCATTCTTGGTCAGTAAAGACTGCTTCTCAATTAGAAAAGCCTCGGTATGTCATGTTTTGCTTGCAAACTAATAGAAAAAATAATAGAACTAAAGACAGTTCGGTATTTGATCATTGTGAGGTGACAAATGTTACGCTCTTTTTAAATTCGCAATATTATCCTTATGAGCCTTTATCTTTAAAGTTTTGTGAGAACAAATATAGTATATTATATGAAATGTATGTGAAATTTCGTCAGTCGTATTACAACTCTCCGGTAGACCCGTTGCTTGATCTGCAGGATTTCAAAAAAAACGCCCCAGTCTTCATCTTAGACTGCTCGAGGCAAAACGATAGTTTAAAAACTGGTCCAGTGGATGTAAGATTGGAATTTGAATGTTCAACACAAATACCAGATAAGACAACTGCATACTGTTTGATTATAAACGACCGACTTGTGGAATACAAACCTCTGAGCAACATCGTGCGTAGATTATCATGACTGCTATTGTAGACATCCAAGGCTTTAAAACAGAAGCAAATGAGTTTATAATAAAAGAAATTGCTATATGGTGTAATCAAAGCCTGCAAGTGTTTTTAATCAAACCGCCATTTCCTTTTTACGATTTGACTAAATCGGAAAGACAAGAAGTTTGCTGGATTGAACGTAATAGAAAAATATACTGGAGCGAAGGACTTATACCTTTCTCAAATTATCAATATTTAGTTTTAGATATCAAAATCAAAATCTTTTATTCAAAATTGGCTGGTAAACAGCTCTTTCTGAACGTTAAATTTTACAATAGACAGTCCCCCAAAAAGCCCAACCCTTCACTGCTTCCTATGTATTTTCGCTAGGAAGAAGAAGCAGCGCAACAAACTCCCTAGCAACACAGTACTGTCTGCGTATTTAAATATGAAGTTATACATTATAATCAAAAAATAATAATATCACATTTCAGTTAACATGATAGCTATCACACAACCTATTGCCATTTATTTAGTTACGTACCTACTTAAGACTTGAAAATTGAGAATAATCACTAACACTTAGCCTCCAAAACAAAATGACAAGTAGGGTGTAACCGCACACATGTTAAATATCATGTTGTTATGGAATCACTGCTCAGTCAAATCACGTTACAATGCATTAATTAGGTAGGTACCAAAACAATTGGAACAAATTGCAAATAAACTCATAAATCAGTAAGTCAAAAGCTGTATCCTGTCCAGTAGATCGACCAGTCACCACATGCAGCATCCGTATCCACCCATATCTTAAAAGATAAGTGTGTTTTCGTTAAAGGTCTTGAAAAAGTGTCATGGTTGAAAAATATTTTAAATAGTGTTAATGTAATTAATTTAGAAGATAAAGGTTGTCCTAATTTAATAACCATATATGATGGCTATAAATATTCCGGAGATTTGTACAATTATATCTATTATGACTCAATATGTGCATTAAAAAATGTTATGTGCTTAAAAAAATGGTGCTTTGATAATAAACTTTTTTTAAAAGATACAATATGGATTGTTTCATTTTACTTAATCGTTTCCTATACTCATTAACATACCCATTTAGTTTTAATATATACTATGATTGGAATATTACATGAATTGATACACATTCATAAGTACAATAAAAACTCAGCAAAGAGAACAGTTACATTGGTCACTAAGACAAGGAGTTAAATTCCTAACCTGAAAACATAATGTTAATAATCTATATCGTGAATAAAACGGATCGCAGATAACAAAAGTGGGGTATTATTGGAGGCGTCTGCGTCGCGAAACGAGCGAAGCGAGTTGAGTGACGCAGAAGTCAGAACACATTTATAATAATCGATCGAACACTACACGTGCAGTCAATCTGTTTTATCTCGATACGTCCGCATCACCTGGAATCCGAGTTACCGCGAGTTCAAGTTCCATGTAGACGAAGTCAGAGGCAAAAGCTAGTTGTGGATAAAACAATTATACAATTCATAAGTACATACATTCATAGTCTTATGCCTGTAACCCTGAAGAGGTAGGCAAATGTGTATTACTACACCCACTTCTCGCCAGATACATTTAACCTTTAACTACCGACCTATACGTCTCACAGACGTAATAACTTTTAATTTTGAAATATTTCTAAAATCAAGCCACCTTCGGCGTCGCCCTTCCCGCTACCTTCCTCCTTCCGCATCGCAAGTCATCAGGCGACGCTGCGCCCACGGCGAGTGAACACGTCTCCGTATTGGAGCGATCGACGTCTCATAGACGTAAGTACGGTGTTTAAGTACTAAATTCCGTACGTCTCTCGGTCGTCACCTCGGTATTCATGTTTGTTAGCTTATAGAGTCTGATGAAGTCAAACAGGGGCGACATCAGTCGGGGCCGATTTTTACTCTTGCTGGCACGTGAACTAGTCTTCCCGGAAATGAAATTACGCGTCTACAATGATAGGATCCCACGAGAACTGCGACTAAGTACGTAAGTACCGAGCGAGTTATTGGACCCGCCGATATGCCCTCCACCACCTAAAACATCAGAATCCAGATGCAGGTGTAAGAAAGACATGTGCAATCTGTCCCAGTCGGTTGAAAAGTAATGCAGAAGACCCAATATTACACTACTCACGGCAACGCTACACATCCCGTTTATCCTCACACAAGTTCTGGAATCTTCATAAAGGGATTTCAGAGCTCGTATGAGACTGCTGTTCACCCCATACATCGACAGTACCGACCACATTTCATTCCTCACCACTTTATAAAATGTAATAAGATTAAAAGAGATTAATAGAAAAATGTTTCACCAATTTTATTCAGCTTTGTCAATATGACAAGAACGATTAACCAAAAATGTATACATTTAACTTCCAGCTGTTTTGTAACCATAGTTTACGAGATATGCGCCAAGGGTTGTTAGTCTATTACGGTGTCCTAAAAAGCTTATCGTTATAAAATAATTTCTTGCTGGAATCGGCAGGCTCAATTTTCAATGAACCGAGCGTAATAAGCAAAGCCAAAAGTCTCTTTAATTAATTCCAAGACCGCAATTCCCAGACGTTTACTAAGCAACTTAATGACTTTATTATTTTGTCAGCCTATTTGGAACAAGTTTGTACAACACAAGAATACATAATATGAAATTTTGGGCTACATATTAAGAGGCTACTTTTCTAACAATTTATGTGAAGGCGAGGGCAATCCGTCTTCTTCCCGAGGTTTGGAACTTGAGACTTAATTATTTTGCTAAAATGTTTCCGTTGACGTAAGGACCTTAGTGTAGTGAGTCTTAAGGAAATCACACTGTGCTACTCAACCGACGAGATTGTGAGGCCGTTTGTATGCCATCGATACTGTATATAGGGCGTCATTTTCGGGCTGAATATAGTTTGTGTTACGTTTTATTAGAGGGTGTTTCTGAATTGAATTTGCGGACGCCGCAATGCGTTTCGGTCCTTGGACCTTGTCCTGTGTAGAACATGTTGAAATGGGTGTTTATTATTAGGTGTATGGTGACATGGTGCGGGTGACTAATACTACAGGAACAGGACTAATATTCGGTCCATACACTAGGCTACAGTTCAGGAATCTGAACTCGGAGTCTTCACATTTTTGTGAACCTGATCGCTATAATATATTTAGTTTTTATGACAGGGATATCTCAAAATAATATAATAATATCATCTTTTTTGCTTTATCAAAGCTTCATCCTCAAGCAACAGTGCCAAAATATCAAGTCTTATTTATCCAAAAATAAAAAAACTATTGCCTAAAAATTGCTAAATTCAAATCGAAAAATATAAGCTTGCAAAAAGTTCATAAATTTTGTTCAAATTTATTCAATAATCGAACAGACTCGACTGCTTATATATTCTCTAAAGCTCCAAAAATATGCGCAATAATCCTTTTTTGTTATTATTTTTAACATAAACCTAATCTTCTTTGATGTCGCAGTGAATAAAAAATCGAAAGCAATTTGGAAACATTGACGGCCGCTAGCGAAAGCTACAAATTACTTGATCTTTTATTTATATTTTAGAAAGCCACCATTTTGTTTTAGTTGTTTGTTTGGTGAGGTGTAATTAATATTGTTTAGAAAAACAAACTAAAGATTACTTCGACAACTTTTTTAAGCTCTGGGCTGCGTTTAGTTCTTGATTTTGAAGCTCATCTGTTAAATATGATACAAACTACAGTCTCAGTGTGATGTCATTCGATATCCACCCATTACAAGGTCATTTCTCAATATGCCAAATAGGGTCTTCATTTAATACATCGCGTACATTCTAATTTAATTATTTGGCATGCATCATTAACTATAATAACAAGAGCATCCTTTAATCTTACTTTATTTTATTTCTAAAACGCGTAAAATTATAATTATGCACCTGTAAAATGAACCCTGCAATAATCACGTCTCAAATGACGCCAACAACGAAATTAAACTTTCCTTTCCAAGCCTTTTTCTTGTGTTGCACTTTATTATATACATTTCATATAAAACCCCTTTTAAACGGTGTCCTTGCCCGAGATTTACGCGTTTACCCACAGCAGGTCAGCTATCAGTTTAAATAATGACTTTGGAAATTGCCTATTTTACTTCTTAGGACCTACGATAGCACTTTTTGTTGTTCGTAAGACGTGTTATGATTGTGAAAATGGTATTACTTGCTACCTTAGGGGTTGTAAAGTCATATTTTTTTTAAATAGAAGGCGGGTTAGTATGTTTTGTTAGGTCAGCGTTGTGTTTCTTGAAAGTAAACTGCTTTGTTAGTGTTTTCGACTGCTTTTGGGGGTGATTTTAGATTTTTGTTTTTAGTTTATCTTTAGCAAAATAAGCAAATACTTCAATAATTGTCATGCCATGACTATGGCAAAATGGCTTTTATCTAAATTTTTTACTACTTTCCATTTTCTTTACTGATCTACTATTTGTTCGCAGATCTCTTACGATGGTGTTATGCGTCCTCTTGCACCTTTTTCTGAAGTTGTGTAGAGCACGGTGGTGTTCACACATCCTTTCTTCGTATTGCTGTCACAAGGACGGTGGTTTTTCAGGCAACTTCAGTTCTTTCCCACGACCGATACGAGAGTGGTACAAATTTTAACTTCGGCAGTTTAGGCGCGGTGCTGTCGTGCCTTAATCGAGGCAAAGTAAGGTTTTCGAGAACATTAGTACTGTCGGCAAAATGGCGATAGTCAGACGCTTCTTCCCAGCCAAAAACTGCCGATCAACGCCTGGCTAAGCCAGAAACTGAGAACAATCACGTCTGCCAGACACCTCATAATTTCTTGGCAGGTCCTCAAGCAAATAAAATGTTTACAATTGTAAGTATTTGCTTTTGTCACTATATACAGATGTATTTTATTAAAGTATGTACTTACTAAGATAACGGAACAACGTTCTCTGTCTTTGAAGCGCGTCGTTCTTTAAGAATACATTTACAGAGCGACGCGGCGAAGGCTCTCATTTTAAAAATAAGGTTGTGAAGATTATCGTGCACTGTAACTTATGCAGATTACCAATAAATTGTTCAAATATTGGGAATTCTTGGTCATAAGCCATAAGTTTTGTTATGTAGAACCTAAAATAGGGTATTAAATCATACACGTGGAAGAGCCTAAAAGTTATTTCGGAACGTGAAAACAACATGACATTTACTTTCATACTAGACTTTGCCCAATTTATTGCCCGCGTGGGAGTCAGTTATTGTGGTAAAAAGCCTTTGTCACCCTTCAACTTCCCAATTAGTCTAATGACATCGCTCAGCTGCGACGTGAAAAAAGGGCAAATAAACATAATCTCGCATTTATCATATTAGAATGTATCTCCATAACAATTAGTGGCTTCTTAATACAGATAATTATCATCATTATCATCCTAGCGCTGTCCCGATTGCAATCCCAGACCTTCGCCTTGCAGCCCGGGGTCCGTTTCCGTACAGGTAATCGTTTTTACCCGACTACGGCGAAGCCGAAGAAAATAGCTCAGAGCCGTGGTCGCACCTATATCACATGGCACCCACCTTAGGTATACAATAGGTGCCACCACGGCTCCGAGCTATTTTCTTGTTTCGACTTTTTTAGACCCCTTTTTTACGTAGTCGGGTTATAGTTTTAAACTTATTTTGTTATGAAAGTTTTAAAACAAGCATCTTCTTTTAGCTGATTTCCTACTAAGTATACCTAATATAATATTTTCTTTAGTTGTTATTTCATAGAGAAAATAAGAAAATTTTGATACTATGTTCACTTTATTATTAAAGAAAACAAAGCATTTCATACAATTATATTCACTTTAGTCGACACAACATAAATTGTGCATTTTCCTGTGTTTAACAATTACTTCCGGGTTAGACGTTAGGCAAACTCAGCAATGAATTAAGATCACGGTGCCGCATTACTTATGCATTGATTTTGCTTTTAAATTATAATGGCCGAGAAAATATGTTCAAAGAAAGTGCTTAGTATAGCATTATTTTTTAAGAACACACTTGCGTCATCTAGGAGCCTACCGCGCGGAATGTTCGATTGAATAAACTTGTAGAAATATTTATAAAACGGGTCTATGTCGCCTTATATTTCCGTCGACGTTTCGGCATGGGTTACACCAGTCGTGGTCACGATGACTCATCGTGTATTTTTTCAATCTTATATGACACATCAGCTAAAATTACGTCGCGTTCGGCGCGGCGCCGAACCTTCCGTCGAACTTCACATCATTCTTAACATTACTAAATAGCTCAGATATTTACATAGAGGCTATTGGCGCTCTGAAGACAAACTCTCTGTGACCCAAATTGCCGCTTGGCAGCGTGGCAGTCGCGCTGTGACAGTTGTCTCTACGAGAGCAAGAGAGACGAACGTTCCTCCTTGGTTCCTCCTGTGTATCTTTACTACGAGCAAGAGAGACGGAGAACGACGCCAGCGCCGCCAACGGCGCCAACTACGAACTAAACTGGAGACAGTCCCCACTTGGAATCGGCACACGAAATCCTTAAGATCTGCGCTTCTATGTAAATCTGTATTCATTGACATTACACAACCGAATGCTAGCCGCAGCCGTCATATAATGCTGACAGTTCCCTGCGTTTGGTGTGTCATGTCAAATGAATAGGTAGTAGAACCTGGGCTATGGTAGAACCGAAAGGTGTGTTCTACGCTGACTTTGAATACACTTATACCTCTTTTGTTGAAGACACTAATAAAACTTTAGAGTAAACGGACAAAAAAGATCTCATTTGAAATACTGATTAGAAATTATTTCTGAATGATTTTCCTCTTTTTGTACGAGAATGTGGTCATCTATTATATAGTGTGGGTGTTAAAGTCAAAGTCAAAATCCTTTACATATTCATTTGGGTCAAAATGTGACGCTTATGAATGACAAAATAATATATATATAAAACAGCTACTTAAAGACTCTACATTTATTCATGAAAGAGTCTATGTCCATTGTGTATTTCCTATGTAAAACACATGGTAAGATCAAAAGTCGACGACCCATGCATGCGGTAACCGCTGCAAACTACTACTAATAACCTAGCATATTGACGGCCCATATGGTGTGGATGGCACTGTACCGGGCGTTATGGTACGATCCCCACATGGGACAACAGTTTGTGTTTTCACAAAATAAATTGTTGTTGCGAGTCTGAGTGTTGTTTGTGTCTGTTGCATGAATGTTTGTAAAGTCCCTCGTTAAACATGATTTATACACTTGAAAATTAAAAACCTTTCTTTAAAAAGCCTTAAAAAAATATACCTTTAAGAAACTCCAATTAGCCTTTTCCATAAACGTAGTTCAACTAATTTAAGTACTTACTAGATGATGCCCGCGGTTACACCCGCGTTATTTAAGGCTACTGCTCCGCTCCCGTGGCTCATGGCGTGATGTTATAAAGCCTATAGTTTTTCTCGATAAAAGGCCTATCTAACGCTGAAAGAATTTTTCAAATCGGACTAGTGGTTCCTGAGATTAGCGCGTTCAACCAAACAAATAAACAAACAAACTCTTACGCTTTATATATTAGTATTAGAGTAATAAGATTAGATTAGATTTAGAAGTAAAGTAATTTGAAGCAAATTAAATTAATTTGGTCAATTCAGTTTAGGTAACATTTGTATAGTGATTAGCAATAGAATGAAGTTTTCACAAGCGATCGTCGCCTCGATAGTCACAAAACGGCTGTAGCTTTAGCACTAATTCTGCCTAACGACAATGATTATTGTTTTAATTGACTCTAGAGCTGGTTTATGCGATGGATATCACTGTAATGCTCCTGCTACACCTGCGTCTTAACGCGTCAATTCGCGCGTTAATTTAGGCGCTACGTAGATGTGGCCAACGTTTTAACGCGTTAAAATACTAATTTCCAATGCGAATTTTTTAACGCGTTAACTAACGCGTTCTTGACCATTGCCATTAACGTTAACGCTAACGCAGGTGTAGCAGTAGCATAATAGTAGTCAATACAATGCTCTACGCTATTTGATAATTCTGAGTATCTTAGTAGTGGTGATGCTGTCTATTGACTGGTAGATTTGAATATTTTACTACCTACTATTATCAATGCGTGCTCGTAACGTGACTTGACTTATAGTTCGTGATAAGTCGGCAAAGTTAAACTCCGCTTGCACAGGTCGCCACTTGAATGGGTGACTGCGTGTGGCATTTATATCAGAAAAACGTGCTTCGGAAGGCACGTAAAGCTGTCGCTGCCGGTTCTTGTCCCAGGACAAAAATCGCTAGACCATGTCAGGAGTCTGAAAATTCCGTCATCAGAGTAGCCATATCTTTACACGAAAAGAAATAATATTTCTTTTCGGACATCCACCACAGATTTTTATGAAACTTTGCAATAAAGAGCTTGTACATCCAAATAAAACATGGCTACCTTTTGTACCGATAACCGACCTCCATTCAGTCAAAGCCGCAGCCAGAATCTAGTTTTTAATAATAAATGATGGACAGAACTTTGCTATTAGTTGGTTTTTGCTAGTGCTAGCTTCAAAATTAGTGGATTTTCAAACAACGTTGTAACATCTACTAAATTTTAACTCTTTCGGGATTATACGCCTATTAAAAATCTTTCCTTTGTGGATGCTTACGTCATTAAAGGTACCTGCTTTCCAAATTTCATGTAACTCACTAGGAATAAATTATGTGTCCACTGGAATGGACTTTACAATCATTCACTCAATTAACACAAAGTACCAAGTAACAATATTTTGTGGCTATCATAAATTGTTGTGCGAGTATTGAACTTGGCAAAGTGTTAGGGGGATAGACAACTGCCTAGACCATTAGTTAGTGACCTCGAATTCAAATCTGGAGGGCATGGGGTCGATTCCCACTCAGGACAAAGCCTTAAGTGATAAAAAGTCCGATGTTCTATTATGTACCCAGAATGTGAGTATTTAGAAATATAGTGCTGCCTAGTTTGAGATCAAGAAACCGTATGTGGGTTGCCGTAGAATATTATGTTTTTAAAGGTCTGAATCAGTTCTGCAGATTATACAGTACAGACAGTTAGACGCCACATTATATAGCTAGAAAGTATAAATACAGCTAGAAATATCTCGTTTAGCTCAGGTTTCTCGTAAAATGTGAAAAATAGAATAAGTACCTATAAAAGATTCAATTTTATGGACTTGAAAGTGCTACTACTGCATTTTATATGTTAATATACGATACTTAGTATACAGTTTGCAGCATATATTGTGCTAGTATTTCTATAAAATAATACTGATTACAGACCATTTGATGAAATTAGATGAAAATGGAATGCTGTGCGAAAATTGAATCGCTTGAAGTAAGCTTAACAGGGATATTGATCTAAGCATATTATATTTTAAATTATATTATTTGAAACAATATATTTAAAGGCAAAGGGGTAGTGATATTCCATAGCTCGGACTAATGTTAGTCTTTATGACAGCCAGGACCAACGGTTTTAATGTGCATAACTACTATACCACTATGTTGGTTTAGACCCGAGTCTTACGGCATGCTAGTCCAGTCAGCATTCCCACTAGGCTATCGCAGTTGCCCTCTTAATATTTATAAAAATGTACTAGCTTTCACCCGCGGCTTCGCCAGCATTAAAATTTTAATAAAGAGTTCATATAAGATATGTACTTCCTCGGGTTTCAGACTATCCATGTCAAATTTCATCACAAACGGCTCTGCAGATTAGCCGTGTAGCATACACACAGGGTGTCACAAGACCCATCACCAAGCCGAAGTTTACACGTTGTGGACATCATGCCGAGTTATACTAACCAAAAATAATACCTGGGAATTGAATTTTTTTTCGAGTTTTCACATTTTTTAAACAGCAATTAAAAGCGCGCGAATGCAATGCTCGAAATACCTACTCATCCATAGGGCATCTAAAGAACATATTGGCAGGGTAAATGCATCGATTTTGTACCTATTTAGAAAAAATCCATACTAATTTTGAGCCTCAATATCTCCTGAACCAGTAATTTCCCAGGTATGGTGCCGAAGTAAAAAATTTTTGTACTGATTGCTACAATATGGGATTTGAGTTTTCGTTAAGGGTCTTTTTACAAACAGATAAAACTTATAAATTACTTTTGTTTTCATAATCGTCGAACTTCAGGTAAAGATTAGTATGTAGGTATAATATTGAAGTTATGGAGATCTTATATACCTACTGAATATAACAGCAGCTAAAATAAAAACTGAAAGCATTACCACAAAGTACATATCAGACCGTCATAAGCTTGCCAACTTATAGAAAGCGCTTTTAATGGCGCTGCGCTTAGGTCAATTATATCGTGATAACTTTTAAACTATTCGTCCAAACTACTTACTGTAAAGACAAAGTTCATCTACATTAAATATTGAAGACAATAAATTTATAAATCTATCAATAATTTATAATTCAGGAACTAAGTATTAATAAATTCAAAGTATTTATTAAACAGAGCTTGTGTTCAAAAGCTTATTACACAGTTAAAGATTATTTAGCAGACAAAAATGCCTGGAATTGAGTTTAAAAATTATGAATTTTGACATTTTGAAATTAGTGACATGATATTTTTATTTACATTTGTAATACTTATATTTTTACATTTTGACATTTTTAATTTGACATTTGTAATTTTATTTATTTTGTTTTGACATTGTTATTTTATTTATTTTCTTTTGACATTTAAAATTACTTAAGTAATATATTATTATTCATAAATTGACATTCAATAATATTTTTTTGACATTTAATAATATTTTCCGACATTTTAAATATATGACATTTTATTGTTTAAATTTTTATTATTTTTACTTATTGTTTGCAACATGTATTTTACTGTGTATTAGCATGTAAAGTTGTGAGTACGATGTGGGCATTATTAAACATATAAACAAATAGTTGTGGCAACCTGTCTGATGGCTTAGGCTGACATGCTTATGCATACACCTTCTGATGGCGTGGAGGCATAGTGATACAGATCGTGCTGGCTCCCTCAATTAAGGTTGAGCCGTACGATTGCTGTTGAATGCGGGCCATCAGTGGGCCGAGTCAGTCAAAAGCGTCAGATAATTTCCTGCATTGTACTTGCATACTAAACCCTTTTTTGTCTGGACTTTAAAAGATGAAGAAAAGACTAAAGAAATTGAAGTGACAAAAAAAAACAATGACTCTGAGTTTGTTTCGGTCTTTCTTCTCAAGAAGTCATTTAGCTAGGAAAAGCCGGCTTCATCTAGAATAGGGTATTGACATGTATAAGTGTTGTAAACAACCAAAATGCAGAAATAAATATGTCTTTATGTCTTTAATACCAATTTGATAACTACTCTAGAATAAGCATTGTAAATACATATTTTTTTATGTTATACTGTTTTATTACAATAAAAATAATGTAGGTAGGTTTTGTACTAAAAGCTAAAAATTAATTCGGTAAGTCCTAGCTGCCAGATCGCACCAATCTTCTCATCAATCTGAGGTATTTATCAGACAAATATAAATCGTTGGGCAAGTGAAATTTATATCATAATGTTTATTCTGAATACGCTACGCCCAAATTTAAAATAAATGCTTTTTTAGTTTATTTTATTTTCAAGTTTTTAGTCTTGTTGTTAGTTGATACTTCTCATTCTATTTTCATAGTGAGCCCTTTTCTACCAATCAAACCCTGTCATTCGATACCTATATTGAAGTATTCGTGGAAAATAGGTCATTAGCCATTTTGTGGCGGCGGCCATCTTAGATTTTTCTTAGTGAGGTCTATTCTACCAATCAAGCCCTTTCATTTGATACCCATATTGAGGTATATGTATTGTGACAAATATGTAATACGCCATTTTGCAGCGACAGCCATCTTGGATTTTTATAGTGAGCTCTATTCTACGAATCAAGCCCTTTCATTTGATACCCATATTGAGGTATTTGTGGAAAATAAGTAATCCGCCATTTTGTGGCGGCGACCATCTTGGATTTTTCATAGTGAGCTTTTTATGATAAACAATATCACCGTTCATTATCTTCAAGTAACTTTAACGGTTTAGGCAACGCACGCGAAGACAGCTTTCAGAGCTCAGGATTTTTGCCGACTTAGTTGATACTTTTCCTTATATTATGGCAACATTATACAAAATCTTTATAAATTGTAGCCTTTGTGTTATGCTAATGTATAAACTATATTACTGTAAAGTGTCATCCAAATCCGTGCAGTAGATTTTGCGTGAAAGAGTAACAAACATCCATCCATCCATCCATCCATTTATACATACATCTTCACAAACTTTCACATTTATAATATTAGTAGGATATTATATTTTAGTATTTGCATATATAACACAACCGTTATTGTTAACAGAAGGCCTACCAAAAATATGTCGCTCCATATTTGTCTTATGAGTCAACGTTAACACTGGAAACCTTTTTAATTTCACCCATATCTTTCTGTGGCATATAAAATATAATTATATTGTAACCCTAAAGTGGCTTTCTAAAGTGTTAAAATAAAACACGAATTATACATATAACTTTTGCTTAAATATGTGACAAATAGGATGATGTTTTAAATATATGATGTGGGAGTTGTGAAATATTTCTGAACCCTAGTTCACAGCGCGAAATATAACTTATATTAAGAGATTTGTTCATTTTTACAACAACTGGCTTTGAATATACGTTCTGCTTCTAAAACAAAAGGATACAAGGCTTTAGTTGAAAAAGTCTTTACCACAATTTCCGTCTAAAATCATATCATAACGTCATTTATGTACTTATTTGCAGATAACGAGTATACTCATGAAATAAAATCTTTTCGACTAGTAAATTATTATATTTTTATACTTCAAAATATAAAAGCTTCATATTAACAGCAAAATGATGAACTTTGCTTCCTTTGTTATTTTGTACTTCATAATAAGAGGTTCGAATTATGAAAAATTAAACACCATGTTTTTCCTTTGTCAGAAGAGGATTTCAGTTGCTAATGAGATCGATTAAAAAAATGTAAGCCTATGGTTACCATTAAGTAGGGTACTTATTATAAAAATGGTTCGTGAAGTTAAGTTTATACGAAAATATCAAAAAGTCTCAAGACACCACTTAAAAATAAATTCACTTTGTATATTTTTATTAACATATTGTATTATATTCAGTTTTTATTATAGTATGGTACCTATATTTCAGTTTGGAACAATTCAATGTGGTATTGAATGTGATAAATTACATGCCAACAATATCATCACTACGTAGTATGAAACAAAATCTTGTATTTTCTTTTATTTTTTTGGTGTCGGGTTGGAAAATTCTCATGGAGTCCCTCCGCCCTGGGGGGAAGGGTGAAGGGGACTGTCAGACTTTTACTGACTAAAAACCAACCCGTGTTATTCATTTACCCGTGTGTCGGAGGGTAGGCTATCGTATAAGCAGTCCTCGCTACCCCCCGACGGGGATACGCCCGCCAGATAGTCAGGCGGGCCCCGAACTATACCCCCTTGGCGGCGGATGAAGGTTGGGCTCCGCTGCCAAGACACCTAGCGGCTGCAGAGGATAGGGAGGACGGCAACGTAACACAGCTTCTCCTCTTCCTCTGCGGCCCCACCGCGACGCAACGATGGTGCGTCCCTATTTGGTCGCGTGAGATAGGGCGCGCGGCAACGCAACACCGACACTCCTCTCCTCCTGCGACCGCGCCCGGCTGCGAGGGACAGAAGAACTGTCCCTCGCACTCGCACCAAGCCAATTTGGAGCGTCCACTCCTGGGATCTCGCTTAGCTTCAGCGTGGGTGACCTAACCACGGTTACTGAGCCATGAAACAAAGTCTGTCTTCTGTCTGTCTGTCCCTATGTATGCTTAAATCTTAAAAACTATGCAACGGATTTTAATGCGGTTTTTAATAGATAGAATGATTCAAGAAGAAGAATCTATCGTAACGCACCCTTTCAGGCAGCTCACCTTACGTACCATCAAACGTAGGATCTACAACTGTTGTGCTCAGAGACTTCATAGAGAAAACTTTCAGATGATGCGTGTCATAATAATTTTACCTTTCTGTACTGTCTTTTGTATGAAAGACTTGAGCTAGCTATTGATGATTTTTCAAATACTATGTCGCGGGGGTCTTAGAAACATTTAAACAAAGGAAACAAGGTAATCTAGACTCGGAAAAAACTCGGTAATAATAACATAATATTAAGCTTCCAAAAATGGTGAAGAACTGACCACGCATAAACAGGTATCCGTCTGGTCATAAATATTAGGTTTGTTTCTTACTAATTAGTTTTTGGATGATGTCTTCTGATTATAGCCATTATTTCTTGTCATTATAGTAAGATATGAAGGTGTTGCTATTAGATGCCAAAAAAAACCGGCCAAGTGCGTGTCGGGCCACGCGCAATGTAGGGTTCCGTAGTTGCCCATAATAACTTGCTGCAAAGGGTATTAATGTACAACAAATCCGACTGTTTATTTTGCTGAAAAAATAATTTTAATAACACTATTATAAGAACCTAAGTTTTGTTTGGAAAATACTAGGTATGTATCCAGTTATTATGTATTGTAAACATAAAATGTGGTTTTCAAGATATACTACTACTATACATACGTAGTACCGTAATACATTACATACCAAAGTACGTATATCTTTAAGATTAAGCCAGCGCGCCCAATGTAAACTCACAGAAATAGGTATTTATAAGTTAACCGACGATTACTCGTAACCTAGTGATATCTACTTAGCCGTGATAGTTTTCCTTTTAAATTCGTTATATGTACTACATTTTTGATTTTTTTTCACCTCTTCCAAATTAATAGTTTAGCCGGCAGAGTGGGGGGACACTTGAGTCTAACAATTTTTTTCACTTCAAAGCTTGATATTAAATTTGACAAACCAATCACTTGATCGAAAAATAATTTGAGCAAACTAATAATATTTTTTTAAAACCTATCCAATGATACCCCACATGATGGGGTACTCAACCAAAAAAGAATTCAACCCCGCTATATATGTAGGGGAGATACTCATCTTCAGCCTTTTACAGTCCACTGCTGGACTAGGCCTCTCCTTTGAAAGGAGGAATTGGCCTACTATACCACGCTGGCCAAACGGGTTGGTATAGGGTTTGTATCAAGTTTTCCTTCTCTTACAGTGCTGTTCTCTGCATAATATGCTCCCTCTGTCGGTTCTTACGACACCCACGGGATGATATGGGGTGGCAACAATTTGTATTCTTAATCCGTCACCACACGGACAAATAAGATAATAAAATAAACAAGATAATATAAAAAATTAAAAATGAAATATAAGATAAAATCTAGATTTAATTATAAATAAAGTCTGAAAAATTAAAATAAACGCAATTAAATCCGTAAATTGTATTTATTTATAGACTAACGCCTGTATCCCCGAAGGGGAAGGCAGAGGCGTAATATTACATCCAGTTTTCGCCATGAATATTTAGGTCCCACGTAATAGAGGGTGAGCCTATTGCCGTTACCGGGCACATCACCAGACTCCGTGCTGCTACCGAGAATTCGGAACTTTACAACATTCGGAACACTTAAAAAAAATATTTTCCTAAATTTTATTCTACAGTTTTGTTGCAATATCTTATGTCTATATTCATGTCAAATATCAGCTTTCTAGCAACAGGCGTTTTGAGCTAGGCTGCGGACGGACAGACATGACGAAACTATAAGGGTTCCTTGTGGACTACGGAACCCTAAAAAGGGAGAAATTAGGATTCAGATTAGGTAAAAAAGAAAACAGATATTTTAATCATATAAAGCAGGGAAGAAAATATCCACAAACATAGAACTGTTTTAGAAAACTTTATATGATAAGAAAATAAAGTCTTTTAATGAATTTCAAATAGTTTACCTAAAACAAACATAATCGATTTTAAACTTTCGCGATTTGTATACATCATACAACTTTATTAAAACGGCAGGAGTCCTGCCGCGACCAAGGCTGTTGTAAGACGGCCGAAACGTCGGTAAAACATAGGTGTTTATACCTTAAATTAATTAAATATCGCGAATAAGACCCGTTTTAATAAAGTTGTATGAAAAACAAACATGTCATGATTTAAATTATTATTATTATTATATAGTTTATCAAAAATATACGTACAAATAGACAACTATTTAATTTCCAAATTATTTCAACGTCTTGTATTAAGATACGACTATTGAAACTTTCCCAGTATTATGGTAAAATAAGCAAAATCCACCAACATTGAAGGTAATTTACTAACTCGTTCAGTAGCTTTTTGTAGGTACGCCAAATACTTGAACATATTTAAGACAAGTTCAGATAGTTTAGGAGATATGACTAATTTATGACCAGTATATCACTTGTTTTATTAGTTCTCTTTATAGGCAAACACAATTTCAAGAAAATATGGAGCTGTGTAGCATTAAATAAAATAATAAAAAAGATAACTTAAAAATATCTGTATCATAAAATGTCAACGCAAGACGTCTTTGTTGTTCTTAAGATTAGTTTTGTTTGAAATGAATTGTAAATTATGTTTTTTGTGAAAATGAAATAGCACTCTGACGAAGACGTATAATTGTGTTAGTTTGATTAAAAACATCAATGTCACATTGGCTCTAGCAATCTCACATCGAATAAAAACACTTACAGATAAATAATAAAAACACATTTATACAACGAGAAATTAAAAAAAAAATCAAGTGCGTTAGAAAATGGAAGGCATATTATTTTTCGACGTATGATTCTTTGAAATTATGCCTACGTGCTTGATTGTAAGTCATAACTTTTCATCTCTCTCTCTCTCTTTCTCTCTCTGTAAGGCAGTCAAATATTCATTCTAACACTACGGCACGCCTCGGTCCTGCACTTTGTGTGATGTTCATATTGTTGTCAGGGTGGGTTGGTGTTCTTTGTGTCCGTCACCGCGTGTTGTGCAATGTTTCTTTAAAAATATAATAAGCATAATATGTAGCTGATGAAGGTTTTATATTATTCGAAAAAGAGTGAAATATTTCAAGTAACATTATTAGCGTGTAAAATACCACAGTCTCCCTGCCTACAACTGTTGAAACTAAATAGTGATTGATACTCACATTTTGGCAAGTGAATATCTCAGCCCGCCTTTCGAGTTCGGTTAGTTCTGATGAAGTTAATTTGTCAGTACTGGTTTAAATCTAGTTATTTATTTACTAAGTTATGTTAACCGTGAATATTGTGTTGCTTTAGTTGAGATTTAATTAATGTTGTTTATTTGCTCGGTTATGTAAGAGATGTATGATGCACCTTTTATCGTATTACATGTTTAGACAATTCTTGTTCAATGATGTATTGCCGAAAATAACTAATATAAGGCAGCGATAGCCTAATGGAGATACCAACAGACTGCCATGCAGAGGGTATCGGATTCAAACCCACGGCGCGCAACAATGACTTTCAGAGTTATATGCGTATTGAATTGTAAATTATCGCTTGTCCCGTACCTCGGAGGGCACGTTAAGCCGTCAGTCCCGACTGTCATGAAGATCTTTGACAGTCGTTATAAGGAGTAATTACCTACCTTGAATAAAATTGACACTTGTCTAAACCATGGTATATAGCCATAGTGTAATAAAATCTAATAGTGAGCGAACTTCTTTGTCTGGACGCTAAATGCCGACAACCGACTAGACACCGCCACAGATAAGACAATACCAACACTGCAAATAGCTTAGGGTTGACACAAAAAACATTTTGCAAGTACTTACGGCACTACAGAACAGATGATATGTTTATAAGTTCAAATAAATCTATGTGTTATTGTTTATTTGCCAATTGTAACACTCAAAAGCAACCAATAAGCAAGTAAACTTGTATAATTCCAAGCTAAGTTAAGTTATGAAAGAAAGTTTCAAAAGAAAAGTTAAGTCAATGAAGTTTCAAAACAAATTAAAATTTTTCAAAGTTTTTAAGGTTATGTTGTCAAAGTTTGAAGTTATAAGTTTTAATATTAAGTTTTTAAACCACAGGAAGAAGCCTCGATTTCATTACAAAGTTTATGTTAACTGTTACACATCACTGTCACTATTCACTTAAGTTTTAGTATCAAATTGTTAATGTCTAAATATAATCTATGTTTAAGTAATGTACTAAAGTCTTATCAAGCAAAGTTTACAATAGAAACAACAGTAAGGTTGCTATCATATGAATTCAGCCATAGTTTAAGCTGTAAAAGATTTACACACAATGTATACAGGCCACCATATGAGAATTTCAACTATATCACCCATTCTGTTATGTGTGTCAAAGTACATAACTGGTATAACACATATCTAAACTTATATGTGAAACCAAACACAGAAATATTAGCAAACCATTAAGATATGTTTACCCAAGCGCGTTAAACATATTTAATAACAAAATGAGTCAGATAACACACCAAAATATGACACAATGATAAAAATATGATAGCTATGTTGTTTACACAGTTATCAACATGTTGTGAACGCAGCCTTTCCTTACAAAATTCACACTTTTTTAAATTGACGGTAAGGCTGGCCTTACCGTCAATTTAAAAAAGTGCGAATTTCTTCTTGTGTGAAAGTTTTTAAGAGTTTTATGAATTTTCTTTAAATACTCTATATGAACATCAAATTGTTCATTTATAAGGATCAAATCATGTTGATAACTGTATATATATATATATATATATATATATATATATATATATATATATAATAATTCATGGAATCTCAAGTTTCCATTATCATATTCCATTGTCAACGCAAGACGTCTTTGTTGTTCTTAAGATTAGTTTTGTTTGAAATGAATTGTAAATTATGTTTTTTGTGAAAATGAAATAGCACTCTGACGAAGACGTATAATTGTGTTAGTTTGATTAAAAACATCAATGTCACATTGGCTCTAGCAATCTCACATCGAATAAAAACACTTACAGATAAATAATAAAAACACATTTATACAACGAGAAATTAAAAAAAAAATCAAGTGCGTTAGAAAATGGAAGGCATATTATTTTTCGACGTATGATTCTTTGAAATTATGCCTACGTGCTTGATTGTAAGTCATAACTTTTCATCTCTCTCTCTCTCTTTCTCTCTCTGTAAGGCAGTCAATTATTCATTCTAACTCTCTGCAGTCTACGGTTGTATATATATATATACAACCGTAGACTGCAGATGTAGAACGCATTATTAAAAAAATGTCGCATCTGCATAAATAATATTAGCTATAGCGCGAGCCACACTTGCAACTTCGTACCGACGCGCAGTGTAGGACGGGCGGACGGACCGCCTGCGAAAAAGTGGCAGGGGACGTCGCTCTGCCCCGCACCGCACCTCATCGTTGGCCTGTCTAGACGGCTGAGTTACTTCATTATTAGATTTTATTACACTATGATATAGCTATCCCTTTGGGTTGCCGAGGTCAGACAGGAAGTCGCTCTGTGGAAAAGCTAATATTCAGTCAAATCCGGTTAGACTAGAAAGCGGACCCCGGATTCTAACTGGGATAACGCTAGGAGGATGGAGGATGGATGTATTGCCGAAAATATATTTCATTAGGTATTTAGTCTAGTACTAATATATAAAGCTGAAGAGTTTGTTAGTTTGTTTGGTTGAACGCGCTAATCTCAGAAACTACTGGTTCTCAGATGGGGACTCTCAGACAGTACCGATTTGGCTTGTGCGGTGCAAGACAAACGATGTCCCACCTAACATCAGACCCTGCGTGCCCCAATAGCTGCACGTAGGAAGAATTGATGACTGCCTTCGAGCATGCAGTCAGTGTAGCTGCTTTCTGGGCCTCAAAAATTTAAGTGTGTGCCAGCGATACGCTAAGAAGAAGTCTACTGGTTCGATTAGAAACATTCCTTCAGTGTTAGATAGCCCATTACTCGAGAAAGGCTTATAGGCTATATAACATCACGCTATGGGCCACGGGAGCCGTGCCTTAAATAGCCTTTATTAGCCTTAAATATCTATCTAAAAAAAAATATATTTTCGCCCCAACGCGTTTTGAATCACAGTGAACTTTGTTAGAGCCAAATGACATAAATCAGGAGAAATGGGCTCATAGTGACAAAAAGGTCCTAGATGATAAACGATAGAGGTGTCCTATCGTTAAGTTCCCGGAACTCCGGGATTTAGAGTTCCGCGCCCCTCTATATGCGCCGTATTAGGTTGGCGTTTACAATGAAAAATATTGTTTGAATAATTGATTTATTGAAATTTAATTCTACGAATTTATGAACCTACTGCAGTAGACAGCAGACTTTATACTAAAAAGAGAATTTGAAACACCAAACTACCACGGTTTAGTTTTCGAATTTTTGAAAGGCTGATTGTGATAAAATGTGTGTGAACAATTAATTATGCTGAGCACGTCATTGTATTTTGCCACAGGATAAAGTTATCGGTAACTACATTTTTGAGATTGAAAATCCTGTCAGAATCGACATCTCAGAAGAGAGTAAGACTAACTCGCAGAAATTCACCTTAAACTAAAAGTTAATGAATACAGCTGATTAATTTGTCATACATCTTTGACTTGAACGACCATTACAAATAGATGTCGTACTGCAACTGGTCTGCTACCCATCAGCAACCAAGTATCATTGGAATAGATTAATTTATGTTTTTCATATAATATAAGTTAACAATGCTAGCTGAGCCAAAAAAGCAGTGTTCTGAAAGTAGTAGATCAATCGATGTCAAACTTTCACTGTGCATTCAATTTTAATTACACGCATTTTATATATTTTTAAGAAACCTAGTCAGATCTCTGTTCAGTTAATTTCATATATATTGCATATCCAACTTTTATATTTACCCACATTCAAGAATAAAGTTTTTTTCAGCGTTTTAGGACTAGAATACTAGAATAGCTATAATTTTATTTTTGCCAGCTTTAATTTTGGTAACATATGTTACTCACATACAATAAATAATAAAAAAATACAGAAATTCATTTATGCACACAAAAAATAAAATACCGAGATCTCGAGAGCCGTCCCTTGACTGAGTAATGGCTATTTTTCTTGTGAGCTTCCCGCGGTATATTAAGGGATTTGAACGAGAAGAATTGCCCTCTACAAATTATTTATGTATGTCGAGACAAATGTATGTTATACTCGCATAAACGTTAGGCACGTTTTCGAGTCGTATAAGGTCGTGTATTTAGTTAAAATTAAAGTACAATTTACGAACCGCCTCCGTGGTCCAGAGCGTATGCGACTGCTGATCGGAGGTCCCAGGTTCGATTCCCGGGTCGGGCAAAAGTGTTACTGGGTTTTTCAGAATTCTCAGTAGCAGCACGGAGCCTGGTGATGTGCCCGGTAACGGCAATAGGTTCGCCCCTTATTACGTAGGACCTAAATATTCATGGCGAAAAGTGGGTGTAATATTACGCCTCTGACTACCCCTTCGGGGATACAGGCGTGAGTCTATAAATAAATAAATAAATACTATTTACTGATTTAATTGCGTTTATTTTCATTATTCAGACTATTTATAATTAAATCTAGATTTTATCTTATGTATATTTCATTTTAAATCTTAATATATAAAATCCTTGCGTTACTGACTGACTGACAGACATGCTACAGCCGACACTATTGGGCACAGGAAGCTGAAATTTGGCATGTGTGTTCCTTGGGGACCGTAGGGGTGCACTAAGAAGGGATTTCCCGAAATTCCTACGGGATCGGCCAAAACGGGTAAATTTAAAAAAATGCAGGCTTAGCTGCTGTCGTCTTCTAGTATCTTATATTATCTTATTGGATCTGGGTGTTCGTCGTAACCGTTGGTTGAATGTATGACACGTGATATAATAATGCGGTCATTGTTTTAAAATGAAGTGGCCTTATTTTTCACGCCTGTTTGATATACTTCATCACCAAGTACCTACCAAAATAACGATTTGTTATCATGGTAAAGTATTAAGTTAAAACTGTACTATCTCTAAATGACGATACACTGCTATAGGCCTCCCCTATGTGGAGAGACCCACATAGACCGATCTTGAGCCCCCGCATCCATATTCAGGTGTCCGTCATCCCAACAAAAACGACGATCCACTTTGTTGTAGGACTCTTTTTTATTATTTTTTTTGCTGCTATCTTTCAGAACTTATGTATTTTGACTTCTTCATTCAAACTTCCTGTACCGGTAGAATGGAAAGCAACTTAAGCTGCTACCTATGACTGCCTGTATCCATTCCATATTACGTAGCTGCCTGGTAGATTTTTTTTTAAACCAAAACCTTAAACACAAACTGCCTATCACTAACCGTAGACATAAACAACCAAACTTATAACTCATTCTAACCATACGACCTTATACCTCTTACCGTATCATACATAAATCACCAAAATTATGACTCATTCCAGCCATACAACCTTAACTACTTTAATACGAGCGAGGAGAGCTCAACGTTTCACTATTCCAACGTAGCATAATGTTCGCAGAATAATATCGATCTAGTAATTGTGTACCGGCTGATGCATACGCAAGCGGGTGTTACCACTTCATCCCGGTTTTTTATTTATTTAATACTTTATTGTACACTTTTAAGAATATATGTATAGGAATTTTATATTAAATAGAGTCCAAAGGGCGGCCTTATCGCTAAAAGCGATTTCTACCAGGCAACCTTTGGATAGAGATATTATTGGTAGGAAAGAAATGGTAGGTGTAAGTGTACCAGTAATAAGATGACAATACTTTAAATATATACATTTATGTAATATTATAATAATATACTACACATATATAAATACTTATACATAAATACATACATCCATTCATACATACATACAACATAAATACATACACATACATAAATAATAAACAATACTTAAAATAATATTAGAAAGGGAAATATCATAGTAATAGGTAGTGATCCTTGACTAAGGATTTGAACTTTGTCACCGTCTGAGCCTGTCTTATATGTAATGGGAGTGCACTCCGTAGGCGAACAGCAGTGACACAAAACGATTTATCATTAAAATCCGTGCAATGAGCCAGCATCTTCAGCTTTAAATTTTCTGAAGACTTTAAACACCGGTTATGCGTATCATGTAGGAATTCGAATCTTTATTTAAGATAGGAGGGAGTTGATGGGTTGTATAGTAGAGAAAGTATGTGAGTATTCCGGCGAAATCGTATGGGTAACCACTAGAGTTGTGTTCGAAATTGTGAGACATGATCGTATTTGCGTAATCCAAATATGAATCGTATACAGAGATTTTGACTTTTGACTAGTAAATCGATGACTTAATCCTATAATTTGAAACAATATCGCCTACTAAGCGACGCCGAGGTAACTTTGTACAGATAATATTATATTAATATATATTGGCAGATTATTTGTTGGATTGCATTTTGTCGTGTATTGTGAATAAATGGTGGTTGAAAGAGCATGGGTTGTATGGTATTTGGAATAATCTTTATTTTCATCTTTTCGGGTGTGTGAGTAGACAACTCCACTTTTGGATATTATAAGCCCCCAATGGCCTTCGGTATTGTTCAACGATTCATGTCCTGAGATCAGAACAGGAAGCGATAAAAAAGAGATACCTTTACTAGATAGTCTTCGCCAGTAATCTGCACAATTTTAGACAAAAAGCCTTGAACAAAACATGCGCTATGCCACCATGTCTATTCCAGCTTAGCTGACATTATCCAGTTGTTTCTCTCCGATAACAATAACACAAATTTTGCTGAACGTAATGCCTATGCTAATGCATTTGAGATTATTTAAATCAATGCGGGATTATTTTGTTCAGCCGGGATTTGGCGTCGGCAGGTTGTATGTAGATAACAAGATGAAATAAAACTGTGCCTTAAGTTTAGCTTTGTTATTTGAAATTTACATTTGTAATACATATATAAATCCATAAAACATTTGGCTCTGTGTATACTCGTATATAACCAAACTATCTCTTTGTCGTGGTTTCATTCGGCGTATACCTATTTGATTTCTAAACGCAGCTTTCTTTAATATGAGTTCTCTCTCTAAGCGTGTGTTAAAATAAACTTTCCAAATATTTATTTAAGTTTATTATTGCAATTATTTGCCTCAGAGTCACTAATGTCCAATATCTGTCAGCAATTTTCGTGTTAAGTAGTAAATTTCAATGCTGTAGAGTAGTAATTCCATCTGTTTATGATGGATTAATATGTAGATTTAATATAAACACGTGGTTTAACTAATCGTAAGCGTTCATCACGGTAATTAACGGCTTTAAAGCCCAAGCTAAATTATGCTTGATTAAATTAGATTTTATACACCTTTTATTTGAAACATTATTTTTTGCCTATCTTAAATGGTCCCGCCATAATGATATATTTACCTACGTTTAATTTGCGTTGTTAATTGATTTATATGCCACAATTTCAAAATGTTAGCGGCATTATATTATGTTATTACATCGCCTACTATCAGAAATCAAACAAGAAAAAAATAACAATATTTCTGTAAAACATAATTATCAAAAACCTAAAATATTTTAAATTCTGCTCACAACGTAGTTGCAATTCCATTTGCTTTGACCTGATAAACAAATGTAAGAAAACAAAAATATAAACAACACATTTATAGAGCCTATCGAATTCATGATTGAGGCAAATGAAATAAGGTCCAAAGCTTATTTCCTTCAAGCTTTTAGCAATAGGCACTCTATCTTCAATTGTAAGAATTTATTATAAATTCTAAAATATCCTCAGAGTTTAAGAATTAATCTAGTTAAGAGATGTTACTAGCAAAATCAATGTTATTACATGAAGAAATGATAATAACGACACATTTCTTTCCTCTAATGTAATAAAATCTACAGCGCCATGACAAGTTATTGGCATATTCAATGTAATTATGTTTTTATAAATGTTCTTCGGGGACTACCAAAATTTCACGTAATGAGATTAATACTGCTGGCATTTGAATACTTGGTTCAAGACTTATATCTACATCATTTCAAATATAATTTGACGCAAAAATGAAGTATTTGAATACATTGATAGTAGTTGAAAATGTTCTTGGAGTTTATAGAAATTACTTGACATGTGACGATATCACCAAACTATTTATGATCATCAGAATAACGGTGGAGTTATCAATATCATTCTTCTTATCAGATTTTATTCATCGCGATGTCGTCAACGGCATACTTATAAACTTACTAAGTTTTACAAAGAGCTTCGTAAGTATTACTTGGGGAATACGAAACGCGAAATACTATGAAATATTTTATAAGAATTTGTATAACATACACATGATTTATGAAAAGGAGAACACCTATATGAAATATTTGAAAATGCTTGAATTATTTGCTGTTCTTGCCTCATTTATATTTATTGCGATATCTATAGTCCTAACAGCAATGAGAGTAAATTATTTCTTCCATATGAACTCAAGTCGAACCGGAGACTTTATGATTCTAGTCATCAATGAGGTTTATGTGGATATCCGTTACATCTTTGAACACTACTTAATATTCAGTTTCATATCTATAATTTCTTCATTGTTTAAATGTTTGAATAACTCTGTACGTGAAGTGTTGGATAAATAATATATACGAGCATCAGATGGTCATATAAAGCTAAGGAAGTCAGTGGGATGTATGATGATGTCACAGGGAAAGTCAGTCATTGGATGGATGTGTATCAGAGCTTAGTTATATGCAGTAAGAACATGTCATTGGGTTTCAAAGAAATGGTGACTATGACTTTTATTCTCATTATATGTAGGTATTTATATCGTAAGGTACATATAATATTTTTTTATATAATATTTGTCTTAAATATTATCTACTTGCAAGTTTGTGGGTGAATGTAGGAAATGCTTAAAGTACCTAATATAGGTAATTAATTTTTTTTCAGCTACTATTTTCCAATGTGGTTTCGGTGTTGCACTTTGTTTTATCAATGTATCGCATAATGGCCATAGTCATTAATAAGGTCAGTATAATTTGAGGCCACACTTACTAAATCCACTGTTACTGATACTTAGCCTTTAAGTTAAATTTTAGTTCAGTTTAAATATTCAACCCGGGAAATTGATGGACGCGGGCGGCTCAAGGTCGGTTCGTGACTTCTAAAAGTTTTAATATTTGTCACAAAAAAGATTTTTTGGGATAGGTCTCAACCTGGGTACACTTGAAATTTCGTCTTTAGTTATGTAGACTTCCATAATTATCAGACATCTTAACTGTAAATACTAATACAAATATTTCATGCAACGAGTCTCAGTCGCGTATTATGCGAAAATAAAGGTGACCTCGTACTTGATCCAATGTTTTGGCGTGGATTACACCAGCTGTGGTTACGTGAAACGTACTTAACTACAAAACGTCAAGTACTAGTTCAAAAGTATATTATCACTGTCTTAGTTGGTTATTATTTCCCTTCACGGCGTCACTGCGTAAATTCACGGTTCCATTCTCAGCTTTAAAAAAAAAACACAAAATAGTGAGGACCACATATTATATAAAAAATCAGTAAAACCTTCTTAAATCGACTTCGGCGCATGTCTTTAAAGCACGTAGGTGAAATAGATGCTAGTTTCGGCACCTGTACATAGTTGGGCTTACTGTTGAACTAAATAACAGAACTTTTTCTAGACAGTGATAATATCGACACCTGCCTACTCCTTTGGGGACAAAGGCGTGAAGAAGAAGTTATATATAAAATTATATAAAATTACTACTCGAAATCCATAATAAATTAAATGTTGACGATAAACAATTTAATAACTTCAAAAGTACCTAAATAAGGTACAGAAAATATTATCAATAAATAATATTAATTTGTATTGTTACAGCTTGTAGAAGAATATTATGAAGCTGAATTTGCCATTTGTATTCTACTGTATCATTTACTAGCCGCGTTCCCCTTGTTTATAGCTGGACAAAGATTGCACGATGAAGTGGTTGCTCTTAACAAAGCGCTCGCCAAATTGAAAAATATAATGTCGTTGGGTAAGATACAAATTATGGTGTTATTTATTGTTATTATTTTATTGTTATATACTAATAATACGGGGTGTAAAAAGACCTTTAACTTAAACTGAAATTCCATATTGTACCAATCAATACGATCATTTTGTGCATCGGCACCATACCTGAGAAATTACTGGTTCAGGAGATATTGAGGCTCAAAGTCACCATATTTTTTTTCTTATAACGTACAAAATCTATGCTAATACCCCGCCAATATGTTCTTAAATGTCCTATGACCCCATGGATAGGTAGGTATTTCGAACATGACACGCGTGCACTTTAATTAGGGTTTAAATAATGTTACTTAAAAAAAACGATTCCTAATTATTATTTTTGCTTAGTATGACTTGGCATAGTGTCCAAAACGAGTAGACTTTGGCTTGGTGATGGGTCTTGTGACACTCTGTATTTTTAGGTTTAAAGTATTTACCAACTTTCGAGATGCCTGTCTGAAATAAATTAGTTGATTTGAATAAATATTGTATTTATAGGTGAACTGGAAGTTGGTATGTCTATTGCTTATTTAGTTTGCTTTAATGTTTAATTAAAGCATAAAGGCAGCTACAGCTTTTTACGAAAACGTTTTAAGCATTATATTAAACTTGCTTCAATACTGCATGCTTAAACAGAAAACATTTTTTTTGTTGATTTCAGACTTTCGGCGTCCAGACACCAGGCCGATAAAAGACCTTAAGCTATTGGTAACAACAAATCCCGTCAAAATTAAATTTGGAAATTTCTTATTGGATATGATGTTACTATCAACTATAATATCACTAGCCTTAACTTATGTAATTGTGCATTTACAACTTAATCATGTTATTTAACTCTTAGAATTATTTTAAGTTATATTTCGTGTACAATGTTATCAATACCTTAGACTAGTTTTTGCACTCATTAGATTGTGTGTATATCACGTACCTAATCTTAATATATAAAATCCTTGCGTTACTGACTGACTGACAGACACGCTACAGCCGAAACTATTGGGCGCAGGAAGCTGAAAGGCATGTATGTTCCTTGGGGACCGTAGGGGTGCACTAAGAAGGGATTTCCCGAAATTCCCACGGGATCGGCCAAAACGGGTAAATTAAAAAAAAATGCAGGCGTAGCTGCTGGCGTCCTCTAGTGTACGAATAAGACGGAGGTACTTCAGTAACTTCAGTACATCCGTGATCATGGCGCATGCACAGTGCCGAAACAAAGGCACGTGGTATATACCCCAAAAGACAATGTAATGCCACGGAAGTTTAAATTCTTCACTTATGTTTGTATTTTTAATATATTTTACTGTTGTAATAATACTTTTCCCTAATGTTGACAAACAGCCATTATGTATGTCACTCAGTCTTCTGCAAAAAAATTTCCTTGTTGACAGTGTTTTTTGTCAGTTTACCTCAAAATATTGGGGTAAAATTTATTCTGATTATTCACACTACAAAGCTTGTAAATGTGAACTTTTACTTTAAATAACAATTTACTTCGGTTTTATACTCCGTATGCATGTAAAAATGTGTGACTTTTGAGCATGAAATGATTTAACTACAAACTGATGCCAATGAAGTATCCTTGTAGTACACCACTACCAAGAACCAGGTAATGTCTTCTGGAATCCATTTATTGCAACGAGTTTTATAACTTTGGCTAAATATGGCCAAGACCATCAGTAAATTTTGAAATATAGTCGGCTTTTGCATTTTATAGAGAAATACCTCCTTGCAGCCGCAGTCGAAAGCCTTGTTTAGTCTGTATTATAGTGTCAATTTCACCGTCAATAGCAATAATAAAAATATAATTAATTCTTAAACTACATTGTTATCGTAGAGAGGTATTTTGGCAAGCGCACCTACATCATACTAGCATTGTCCCAGTTACGATCCAAACATTTGGAGCCTGAGCTCCTCTAACTTATGTTCCTAACGTATGTCCCCATTTTAAAAACATAATATCTAAGTCTTGAAAACTTTGAATGCACTTAGAAATGTAGTGTAGTGTGCGTTCTAATATAAAAATATGACATGTATATTATTAAAGTTACCGCAAAATGTACTTATTTATTAAGAAATGTTAGACAAGTATGAAAGAAAACTGAAATATATGCACTTAATTTAATTATAACAATATACATATACAGTGTTTGTGTCTGTAAAATCCAATCATACATGTCATATTATTATTATCAATTCCCACTACCACTATAAATTAAGTATTATGAAATAACCAAAAAACTATATAAAATATTGACATTTAATACGTAACTAAATAATATTATTGAGTTGTAGAGCAACTACCACGTTCATGACAGTCAGCGATATAACCATTGGAATTACATACATTCTTAATGTAATCTTAACAAATTCCACTTTTATTAATTTAGTACTTATCAACTGTTTGGAATTCTGAACGATCTTGAACTCGTATGTCCTCGGAACTGTAAGAAAGAAAATATTCATTAAGATCTATCAAACCAGCAATAATTAAATATAAATTATATGTGGTAGGGCTTTTGTGTCTAAGATTTTAAGTTAGCAATAAATTTGATTACAATGGATATAAGAGGCAACATAGTTGCAATTTTACCTTGAAGTATACAAAAAAGAAAGAATATAATCAATGGCATCGAAATTTTTTGCCAGTCACAAATTAATATTATAAACTTGCATAAAGAAATTAAAGGGAAATCGACAGACAAGCTTTGTTAACAAAGGAATTATTCCTAACTTTCATGAATGAAATAATACTCACACATAGATAGTGTGACATACAACTTTGATATTGCTGCTTGCGTTTTATTGCTCTCATTATGAACTTGCTGTCCTGCGTAGAACACTAGGAACATTACAAACATGTAGTATATTGTTACGAATGATAAATTTCCAGCCTGAAGATAGCTTTCACTGTTCTGTAAAACACAATCTTGTATTAGGAAAATTACAATTAAGGTAACATTAGAAAAAAAATCAAAATCAATAATAACCTTAGTTATTATTATCTGGAACATTCCATGCAGCATACCAATAAAATATACAGGTGCAAGCATTATAGAGAACGACATCTTAAAAAAAACAAGATAAGTTATGTGTTATAAACAATAATGATTCCAATAATGTAAATATTACGCAAGGTTATAACGGTACTCAGTTTGAAAAACTACTAGCAGGCAGAAATAATACAATTATATTTACTTGATATATAAGACACTTCGATATGAGCTTGCTACTATTCACCAAGTATGTGTACGTTTTAACCCAATGTTCAAGGGTTTTATCCATAAAAAATCTATGATTTGCCTCAGTGTTTAAATGTAATACGCGTAATTTGTCATGTAAATCCATACTAATTTTGAATATAGACGCATTCAAACACTTTAGTATGCTAAACAATATAGTAATATACGTATAAAATATTAAATGTTCTAGAACGAAATGAAATTCATTCCACATTTCAGACACATTTAAAAACAAAAAGGTTATTGTACTCCCATGTGGAACTGTTGAAATCGTACAATAAACACTCAGCAAACTAATGCCTATTCTAAACAACACAAAAATTATAAAACTGGCTGCAAAAAAATGTTCAATCGTTGCGTGCTTTTAACATACTCCGATTGATCACTGCTTAATTTCAGAGCTGCGGTAATATTAGCTAAGAAGTCAATGTAATAATTTGAACTGCTCACGCCATTGACGACAACTATAATATCATAAGACACATTGACGCAAAAAAAATATGACGAACAAGTATCTTTTAAATTCACGTTGCATCACTATCATATTAATCTCACAGCCTTTTGTGAATGCTGTTAAATACATCACAATTTCCATTATTATTCGCAGCCATATAAGTATTTTAATATTTACTCTACAGAGTGAGTAATTTCGATGAATACACATAATGATTTCTATTCTTTGTATCAAAGCTATAAGTTTATGAGTGTTGAGCATTTTACTCGACGTGTTTGTGATCAAAACACACAAGGAAATAACGTAAAATGTGTAAGTCTAAATTAAAACCACTTAAATTAAGCAGATGTTTGAATCTTTTAAGCAACTTTAGGTGTGTCTGCACACGGGTCACAAAAAGCCGCTGGCACACGTTGTCGCCACTCGAGCGTGACAGTTGAATAAACTTATACGGCCTTATTACAAATGATGGTTTAAGGCTAATACCAAGCTTAAAGCAGCAAAAACGATAGTTTAGACCACAGTGTTATTACAAAATGAGGTTTATCGCAAAACTATGGATCACTTTACCATATAAACCTAAACCATCGCGATTCCTAGTTTATTACGATAAACCAATGTTGCTACTTTCACAAATGTCAAATACTTTGTTTATATTGTAACTGTTTTTGGCGAAAAAATCAACATAAATATGATTGACTCAGTCGGTATCGAAGATATTGAAAATTTGAAGCTATTTAGGCAAAAGTACAGATTCACAAAAACTTTTGCAATGAAAATTGACGACATGTCTGAACCTGCCTTTTATTCGTTTTTGTTCTTCCATCGTGGCAGTACTTCAACAAATAATTTAAATATAAATTTCCGTCTTTGCAAATTAAACTTTGATGTAGCGTAAGTACTTTCGCTTTTAAAGCGCGAGAGTGAACTCGGTTTCATTACACGTCCTTGGCTGTTGTTCAGGTGACATTACAAAATATAAGCCTCGGAAAAGAAACTGGCTCCAAGACAGTAGTAATTATTAATATTTATTGTAAATAAACAAATTTCTATATATTTTGTACCATTTATATCATTCCTAATCATTATCAATTAAAGTAAACATATTTTTTTATAAAAATACGGAACGTAAAGAGTGAATGATGTCATGATGAACGAATAAGAATTGTTTTTATCTGTGGTTGATATTTTGAGCTTAGTTTATAACGCGGTATCTTAAAAGCCGAGGCTCAAGTATGTTTTGTAATAAGAACAAGCTTACACCATTGCTCATCTATAAGACTTGGCCTTTAAAGTACTGGTTCAAGCAAAGGTTTATTCAGTTTTTTGTAATAAGGCCGATAATGTTTATATATATAACTAGCGGCACGTCCCGGCTTCGCACCAGTGATCCCTAATATTTTCTAGAAATAAATATTGCCTATGTCACTCAGGGATAATGTCGCATTATAATGGTGCAAGAATTTTTAAAATCGGCCTAGTACTTTTTAAGTTTATTTGTTACAAACATACAAAAATACAAATCTTTCCTCTTTATTATATTAGTACTAGCCGTTTCCCGCGATTTCACCTGCGTCCTGAGGGAACTACTTCGCGTACCCGAAAAACCCAAATATCTTACGGACCCCAATTTTTTCAAAAATAAAATATAGCCTATATTACTCGCAGATAATGTAGCTTTCTAATGGTGAAAGAATTTTTAAAATCAGTCCAGTAGTTTTTGAGTTTGTCCATTATAAACAAACAAACAAAAATACAAATTTTACCTCTTTATAATATTATTAATAATGTAGGTAGAAGTATAGATATAGATGTATGTATAGCAAAAGTGTAGTATTTTGATAGTCTTTGACAGTCGTGTAGCGGCTGCTGACGCTACAAATTATATACAGGGCGCACTATTGTGTAAGCGAAGCTCAGCAGTCGTCTTCCCGCCCGCATTTAGTTAGGTCGTACTTATATACACTGTATTTATATTAAGCTGGTACCAGTAAAGCATATTTATCTTTGCCTATTTCGGATTATTTATTCCTTCACACAACAATATCTATTAACCCCTACATTGGTGACCCCTACAAAGAAAACGCAACCTTCGGCACAGCTACGGCAACGCGGCATCGACGCACGTGCACATGGTCAGCGGAATCAAACAAGCGCATGTGCGCGTGGCAACAGCGTGCAGCCAAGCGGCATGGACACGGAGGCATCCTGGACTCATGGGAGACGACTCGCCCTTTTCACTACGACCGAAAGGGCTGACGACCTAACTGCGGAGAACATCAGAGTCAGGACACGTGCAACGCGTGGAGGATTGGAATACATGTGGAACCATTACAAAAAGCAACACTGCGATCTGCCGACAATAGCGTCTACGGCAATATGGGCAGCAGGCGAATTTTCGGAGCGGCATACGACGGCGGCGGCACTCTGCAGGACAGTGCGTACGTCGAGGCACAACGCGTGAGGCGTATTGACCTTGGTGGCGAGGCAGAATTCCGCACCATGACGAAGACGCAGCACTCTCCGAGGACGAGATCGACACGGGACCGGCGGTAGCACTCTACGGGACAGTTCACGCGTCGAAGCGGCTCATCACACTTGGAGGCGAGGATGGATACCGCTCAGTGTTGGATAGCGCACCCTGTCGTCCCTCAACACGGCCCAGGCAGAACGGTGAGGATCACTAGCAGGATGGACGAAACCTATTTGCTTCTTTGTACGACCAGCTCTCTACAAGCGGCTTACGAAGAGCAACAGGAGTGTGATAGAAACGGCAACTGTGTTATTATCGTGTTTTTGGTCTTTAGTATAAAGTTATAGTTGTATCGTTCTAAAAATAAAATCACATAGGTAGTTAGTTCGTTATTGTTATAGAGTTCCATATACTTACTGAGTTTCTGTTTAGTTTGCATTCTCAGGACTAGCGCTCCGGTTACTTGATATATGTTTATGATATGACGCAATTCGGGCGCTAGCACCTGGTACTTACTTATACGATATTATTTTATGTAGATTGGTTTATGTAATTATTTTGTTTCGGATTTTTTAAATTGTGTATTATTTTCTTATGTTCTTTTTTTAATATTGTAATATAATATAGGGGGGAATATTGTAGCGGCTGCTGACGCTACAAATTATATACAGGGCGCACTATTGTGTAAGCGAAGCTCAGCAGTCGTCTTCCCGCCCGCATTTAGTTAGGTCGTACTTATATACACTGTATTTATATTAAGCTGGTACCAGTAAAGCATATTTATCTTTGCCTATTTCGGATTATTTATTCCTTCACACAACAATATCTATTAACCCCTACAGTCGTATTGAAAAAAAAAGAATCGACCAACACAATCATACTTTTATATAATTACATCCAATTTAGCCCTAAGTTAAGTCACGTGTAATTTTTTTTTGAAGTAAAAGCATTTAGAACGGACAGTTAAAAGAATCAGAAAAAGTGTTGACTGTCAACTACAAATCGTTGTGCCAGTTTACAGCTTCTTCTGTGGCCGATTCTAGCTGCCGGTCGGGGCGTATCAGTATCTGTCGCCTGTGTGGCTCGTGTGCGTCCACGCTTTACATTAATAATTACAACGTCCTTGCATTATAAAATGTATGTCACATTGCTTTTAGATTATAATGAGTTAACATAACGTGATGTTTGTAAACAATAGAAATTTATTTTTGTAGTTTAGTCGTTAGGTACCTTCGAATTGGAATTAAATAATTTATTTATTTAACTCTTTATTGTACACTGTATTCTTTTTAATTTCGAGCATAGGTATGTCTCGCAAGCCCAAACTTGGTCTTAAGAGCCTGATTGCAGGTGTGGCAGAATAACTGATCTGTGGCATTGCAGGTACGACGTAGAAGATTATAGGTCTATCCTTACGTCATCATCATCGCCATAGCGTTATCCCGGTTGCATTCAAGACTTTCAAGCATTGGAGCTCGAGGCCCGCTTACTGAACTTATCAGATATGACAAAATATGAACTTTAAAAGGAATATACCTTTTAATGTTCATATTTTGTAATGTGTTTGGCGTTTTACATCAAGGTCTTTTAATTTCAAAATATTATATCTTATTAGACATGGTAGAGCGCCATGTTGACCAGTGTGAGGGCGTTGATCAGTTGGCAGGGTTGCGGCATAACCAATAAAGAAAATTCCTAAACTTCTCATTGAATCTGTCGAAGCAAACACCTTACGACTCACTTCCTGGATCTACGAGCGCTAAGAAAAGGTAGAATCTTTCGTTAGGACCAGGTTTTTACTTTATCTTTTATTCATTTTCGTATTTCAGTGCCATTTAAAACAATGTCAGGCAGATCAGGTCAGCCGATCTTCGATCTATCATCAGCCTTTACCAGTCCACTGCTGGACTAGGCCTCTCCTTTGAAAGGAGGAATTGGCCTACTATACCACGCTGGCCAAACGGGTTGGTATAGGGTTTGTATCAAGTTTTCCTTCTCTTACAGTGCTGTTCTCTGCATAATATGCTCCCTCTGTCGGCTCTTACGACACCCACGGGATGACATGGGGTGGTGACAATCCGTATTCTTAATCCGTCACCACAAGGAGAAGCCGATCTTCGATATCATTCTCAAATTACCAACAATGACCAACAATGATGACCTGGTTTTTGAGGGATTCACTTCAAGTCCATAGAATTTGCTCCACCTGCTAATCTGCGCAGGACCACTGTTGGTAGTATCTACAGAATATGACATCTAAACGCCAATGGAGGCCGCGTATATATTTTGAGAAAATCATCATAAAAAAGAGAGGAAGAGCGACCTTTGTTTGATATAGAATTAAGCTCGCGACTATCAAAGGCCGTTTGCCAAAACGCTAAAAATATCAAAGTAATAAAAAAAATCTTTAGGTAAACTTTCCGAAAAGCAAATAAAATCAATAATAATAAATAATAATACGGCATAAAATACACCTTCCTGGCTTTGTTACCAGTTTATCTAACTAGTTAAATCTTACAATAAGTTAATAAATTGACCTGTTCTCGCAGTGATGTAATATATTTGCGTTTTGAAAGATTTCATTGGTATAACTTGTAAAACACACTTGACACAATTTATCGAATACCCACACATAATCACCAAACAAACACTTTATTCCATTATTTGCAATATAACAAAGTAATATAATATGCAAAAATAACACATTTCCCTTTAGAATCATCACTTCACCATAAGCCTGGCCGCAGACATCCGATTTTTCATGGCGGAATTCCGTGGGACTAGCGAGCTTCATTTGTTAACTGTATCAAATGTATTTTGTAAAATAAAGGTACTTACCACCGCAAACGATAGATTTTGCTTTGATCGGAAAGCACGCAAAAGTTTCATTCCGTTCCGGACTGAAAAAATTCCGTGCCCGTTTTCAGGGACGACTTTTCAGGTTTGTAATGTTTTCAGGCTCTCAAAAGCATCTAATTAATAAAAAATGAGCTTACTGCCTACCACGAACGTTTGATTTTGCTCTGAACAGAAAACATTCAGTGGACTGAAAGAAAATGAAAAGCAAGCGCGCCCGGAACGGCTCGTGACGTCATAACGGAATTTAGCGCATGCGTACATCTTGTCATGTATCGATGATATAATAGCATTGGTTTGAAGTTTATTTTGTCAGAATCAAAGAGTATACAAATACCAACAAATACTATGTGTCAGAATCACACGACAATGTATGTGTAGTAGATGGTAGTAGACGTATATAAACTCTTGTCTGGGGACATCAAATTTACGCCAAAATCAGATACAGACAAGAGGATAATATAATAATATAAGTTATTTTATCATTTTCGTTAGATCATAATAATGTGTGACGTGAAAGGTTCATATTCGCTACTGAAAACCACTCCTGCTTAAACTTTTGTCTCTCTACGTGTATATAAAAGTGGTAGAGAGGTATATACTCTATGCGAGATGAAAACAATTAAAGAACGTAAACAATTCATATTCCTCAATTTTTATTGTTTGCTTTGAAATTGTATGGTTTTATGCATTCACATTCAGACATTCAATTTGACAATAGCATAAAACTTATTCTTCATAAATCAGACACTTGTCAGAATGGACGTGGCTGTTTCTGATGGACAGGGTTGCGACGCGCCGTCGCCATACAAAAACTATAAAACTTATCATAGAACCCACCAAAAGGCCAAATATAAGGGCCTAAATGTTTAAAAAATAATGAAAAGCTTTATTATAGTCGTCCGCCTAAAATTGTCTATAGTCCGTTCACAGTTATTTTACCTCTAGCTGTTAGATTGGCCAACCTGGGCGTTGTGTTGCTATATTTAGTTTATAATACTCCCATTTTAAATATACAGTACTGCTAAAAATGTACTTATTTTTTTATTGCCTACGCGATCGTATTAAATATTTGGAAGTAATGTTAGTAACAAAACCTCTTGATATCGGCATGGCTATACGCATGTACATTTATTTTCTTTCGAAATAACTAATTTCCTATGAAGATAAATAGTTACAATACATTTTTTGCCTATTTAATATACAAGGGTAAACCCATCATAATTACGTCAATGTGAGGTTTTAATTATCAAATACATAAACTGCGAATTTAATTTTCATATTTATTTCGAATAAGAATGATCCAAGTGGACTGCCAATGTTATGATGATTCGTAACTGCTGTCAGATTCTCGGACTGCCAGTGATGATTCGTAACTGCTGTCAGATTCTGTATCAGACTCAGAATTTAATTCCATTATGAACCTGTCCATTTCAGCATCCGTAGACCCATCTGTTTCACGAAGCATGTCTTCAATGTGGCGCACATGTTTGCATTGCTTTTGCCAGTCTTCTACTGATAGATTGAAAAGCTTCTTCAGCTAAATTCACAATGTTGATTGCCTCTTGTCCTACATTTTTGCTTGTGACTCGCATTTTAATGAGACTCCACATACTTACATTCATCTTTCTTTTCGTTTATTAACACGATTCAGACCCTTTACATAATCTTTAGTATACATTCAATTGCGTTTAGCTCGCAGTGGTATGGCGGTAATGTAACCACTTTGTGGCCATGAGCTTCAAGCATTTGATCAGTTTCATATATTGGAGCTTCTTTATGGTCTTTTATAATTTCATACAGTTGAGCTTTCACCATGGTGGGCGGATAAGATAACCCCTTATTTGTGATCCAGTTTTGCATTTCAGCTTCAGTAGAACTTAATGTTGGTACCTTGTTTAACTTGACTGTGTGATAAGGGACATTATCCATAACAACTACATTATTAGGCGGCAAATGAGGAATTAGTCTTTTCTGAAGCCATTTCATGAAATTTGTTTTGTTCATGTCTTCATGGTAGTCACCCGATTTCGACTGGGATTTAACATTGGACATTCTAGTTTCCACTAAAATTGGGTAAAATGTTATGCACGGGTAACCCTATTTTTCATACTTGTCATCACAGAGTACCATTCCAACATAAAGAAAACAAACACCGACATTTGTCAGAGGTAAAATAACTGTGAACGGACTGTATATATATCTCTGACGCATACTTGACAGGTTTTTACACAGATTATACCCTACTTGCATATTTTTCATAAATAATCTAAACCTTTAAAAAGTTTTTAATAACGAATAGCAAAAAGGTTTTGTATTTTTAATTAAATGGGGTTATCGTAGCTGGTCTATACTTCCCCCCGTGGGATCTTCCCTTGTCGTGGTGGGGAGGGGCTTAGTAACCGTGGATTTGATTTTCTCCCACGGTGAAGCTAAGCGGGATCCCGGGAGGGGACGCTCTACGTGGGCTTGCGTGAGGCCTGCGTAGGATGCGTCCATCGGTGCGGGTGCGGGGGACAGTTTTGTCTGTCCCTCGCAGTCGGGTGCGGTCGCGGTAGGAGAGGCGTGTCGGTGTTGCGTTGCCGCGCGCCCTATCTCCCGCTACCAAATGGGGGCGCACCATCGTTGCGTCGTGATGGGGCCGCAGAGGAAGAGGAGATGCGGTGTTGCGTTGCCGTCCTCCCTATCCTCTGCGGCCGCTGGGTGTTTTGGCGGCGGAGCTTAACACCTTCATCCGCCGCCAAGGGGGTTTAGTTCGGGGCCCGCCTGATCATCTGGCGGGCCAATACCCGTCGGGGGGCAGTGAGGAATGCTTCGGTTAAACCCTACCCTCCGACACATGGGTACATGAGGAGCACGGGTTAGTTTTTAGTCAGTAAGAGTCTGACAGTCCCCTTCGTCCTTCCCCCCAGGGCGAAGGGACTCCATGAGGATTTTCCAACCCGACACCAAAAAAAAAAGCGGGTCTATACTGCTTCATGCGACCGACGCTCAAGATGAACACGTCCTCTCCTCCGTTGCTGACGTATAATACTATACTAACCAACGCACGGAAATTATCGATACTCTGTGGTATCGAGTATTTTTCCATAATTTTGTAACTACTTGATACTTTGCATTCGATGCTTTTACTCAATAAGTACTTAATGGCAGATATCGTATCGAATCATTATCTTCATCCAAAGCCCAATTTCATCCACTGTTAGATATAGGCCTCTGTTTGATTTTGCGATTTGCAACGTTCGTGTGCCATTCATATCCAGGGATCATTTATTTTTAGGCATTATCTACATATCGCACCTACATCTTACAAATTATCTACTTTAAAAAATTGACCTTACGCCTCATGTTTATGGCAAAGTTATCTTATAATAATATAATTGGTACCTATAGTTGCTAGCAAGAAATCTACTATATTTTTATAAGCATTGGAGCCACACTAGTTTTAGAACGAAAACTTAGACTGGTCCGACTGGAGAAGAATTAACTTCTCTAATATCGACGTAAAATAAGTTAGATCTATCGAAAGTGAACTGACGTCATTGATTGTCTTGTCGTGAAATATAATCCCATAAAAACAATACTTGTCAAAAATACCAAGTCTCGCGACCGTAAAAAATTGTGAGATCCATATAATACCCAGTCGGTTAATTAAAAATCTTTAATGTTTTAAATGAATAGATTGACTCGGCCATCGCATGGAAACACAATATATCTCATAAGTAATACATATACAGGGTGATTTAAAAGTCGTGTAATTCCTTTGAACCACATGATCTGCTGGTGATATAGAATGACCCTAACCATATATTTTTTTTTTTAGAATTATCTTTTTTGAGTAAAAAAAAATTTTTTTTTGCTTTGCTTCGGTTTCATATAATAGTACGTTAACAGCCTGAAAGGATTTTAATAAAAAAATGTTAAAAAATAAACACTACGTCAACTAAAATGTCAAATTCTAAAAGGAGGTAACAACAACTCGCGTCGCGTGCCGTCAGCTGTCATCGAGACACGGTAAGGTCAAACCCGCGGGTTTTAATGTCAGTGGCAGTAGATGGCGCTACTGCGAGTTTACTACTACGTACAAACCGCGCAAGAGGCGAAACTAGTCTCTCATGCCATCTTATTCTTTCAAATGATTGATATTTTATCATAAAACATAATTATTATTTACGTTATTACTAAATCTTGGACCGACAATCTTGTTAAGATCGCGGGAAGCGGTTGGTATGCCCAGCAGTGGACGTCCTTTGGCTGAAATTATGATGATGATTACAGATTCTGACAATAATCTATCTATCTAAACCGTCTTAGCTATTTGGATCAGTCTCTGTCAACATAACTACCTACCACACGACAGCAGCTGATTTTACTTTAAAAATAGTCGCCTGTTGACACATGTTTGATTACTTATTTGTTCCCTAGGTACTTTATCTTTAGTACAGTACAGATGTTTCATTAAGGAATAACATTGGTGGACATTTGTCTTTTACTTGTGGCACGGCGACGCCGCTGGAGTTACCTACGTAACTAAACAGTAGCACAGATTAAATAAAAGTTAGGTACCTACCTACTTCGTAAACCGTAGCGCCGTGTGTCTGTGTACCCAGTACACACTTCGCACAGTACTAGTTTTTAGAGGCATAGGTATTTTAGTTTAGAGATAGAGTTTCAAATGGTAAACATCTAAGTAAAACTGAAACTTTTACTTTGATTATTTTAGATACTAAAATTTTACTTTTCCACTTAGGTAGGTACCTACTCAAATAAACATTTTGATGTCAACTTTCCCTTCATACTTTTTTCCGGCTTAGGACGAACATAATTATGACAAAATTATAAATCATTAAGGCAGGTAGAGTGAAAGCTAGATGTCTATGAAAATACACACATTCAGAAAGAGATTTCATCACAATTAGGGCATATTTAAAAAGTTGAAATCAAATTATGTACAATTATTGTCTTATTTACAAAAACTCACCGTCACTGCACGATGGAGTTAGATATTTACCTACACTTGAATATTTACACTTATTTACACGCACTTTATGCCAAATGTACTAACTGCTCAAAGTGGCCGCCCTGCATGTCTAAGCACAGTTGCGCCCTACGTCTCAAATTATTTCTTAATCGTCTAGTGACGCCTGTGACAATATCTTCTCTGCGGACTTCATCGAAGGCATTTATTATGCGGGCCTTAAGGATATCGCGTGAATCCGACTCAACCTCGTACACCCTGCGTTTTATTTCTCCCCACAGATAAAAATCTAGCGGGGTGAGATCAGGCGAGCGAGGGGGGCAGGCTATTGGACCTCCGCGACCAATCCACCTCTCACCAAATTGGTCATTCATAAATTGCCGCACAACGTTATGATAGTGGGCAGGTGCTCCGTCATGTTGATAGTATAAATCCCGAAGGCTATTTAGAGGGACGTCTTCTAAATACTCCGTCACCACATACCTTAACAACTGCAGGTAATCCTGTCCACCTAAACGTCCTTCGATAAAATAAGGACCAAGGATATTATTGTTTATAATTCCAGCCCACACATTCACAGAAAAGCGCGTCTGGAACGCATCGCGCCGCGTTACGTGGGGATTTTGTTCGGCCCACCAATGTTCATTGTGAACATTAAATAACCCTAAGCGGGTGAATGTGGCCTCATCTGTCCACAAAATGTTGCGGTTCGTTTCCAACAGCCACCTACAAAATGTAACCCTGGCAGGTTAGTCGGTTTCGGCTATGTCGTGTACCGGCTGGAAATGGAATGGATGGTTCCCTGCCGCATTTAGAAGCCTCCACATGTAGCTTTGGCTGACGCCAAATCTTCGCGCTACCGGCCGGGTGGAGCTTTGCGGGTTCTGCTCAAAATACCTTCTTATGCTACGATCCAACTGCTCCGGATATATGGTAGGACGCCCTCGAGCTTGTGCATGTTCGGGAACAGCTAACTGTCCGTAGTCTAAGAAGTTCTGCGCTGCCCGAAGTATCCGCCGTGATGAAGGTACAGGCGAGTTTGGGCTTCGCCTCCGAAACCATTCTCTGGTTTCATTAAGGTCTCTCGAACTTGCATAATGCCAATCGATTTGGGCGAGTTCTCGGGTAGTAAGCGAGTCCATTTTCAAGTAAAACGGAAAACACGTGCGCTCAGTGACAATAAAATTATGCACTGATTTAATAAGCATTGATTTTAGGAAAAGTTAAATTCGCGGTCTTATTTGCATTAATAAACAAATTTAGTTTTTATTTGCATCTGCATTAAGTTTAGTTTTAATTGAAATTATTTGGTATCGGCTTTATCATAAAGGTCTATTAAACTATTTGACGTAGCCGCCTCACCTATGACTAGAGCCGCCATCACTGAAATGTTTGCAAATTTTAACTTTATTGAGACGTACTAAGTATGCTATTTGTCTGCGGATGCGGCATGCTTTAAATCAGCGGTACTCAACCAGCGGCCCGCAGGCCGCATGCGGCCCGGTAAGCCATTTCGTGTGACCCGTGGGCCGGTCCACCAAATAGCATGGAGTAGATAATGTGTAGGAAAATATGTCAACCATTTTAAATTGCTTACATCCAAAGAAAGTGCGAACGTACAGGGCGTCCGCTCAAGTTACATTCAGCGAGACGAGCAAATCCCTTTTCTTTCATGCCTGTTTTTTGAGTGTGTTATTTAAATCACATTGTATTGCAGTGCCGAAACTGTACCGAGGATTCAAGAGCCTTTACTTATTGTCTCTGGTTCTGTGGTTAAAGATCCCCAGACGTGATATAAAGGTATATCACGGCCTTGGTTAGGTTCAAAGACATGACTGTGTGATGCGTTTTGACAATATTATTTAGCAGACTCGTGGTGAAAACCGGTCACGGGCTTTTCCCACTAGCTTGAGTTTGGAGCTGGTGGAGATGTGTGTGAGACTCTCCAAAATCTCCGCGGTGTTCACTTTACTACCTATGAAAATGGCGGGGCTGCGTAGACTGCTTTAGCATAACATGCGTTACCCCGCCTGAGTTAGTCTACCACTCGACGAGCCCCTCCTAACTGTACGAGTTAGGTTAGGCTAGATGTAACCGTCAAATTGCTGATACAATTTAATATTGCGACACTATACGAAACAATAAATACATCGAGAGGCGGACACAAACACGTAAGCCTCCTAACGGGCCCGTCTGGTCGGATCGCGTGCTGCCTCATAGGCCCGATAATTAGGCCGCTGGCAGTACCCCACAGTGGCTGGAGATCAATTTCAATGATTTATTGTAGATCGTCACTCACTCTCTAGTAGCATGCAGACCTGAGGTTCCACAGACGCTGACGCATCGAATCCTACTCCTCCGTATATTTCCTCAGTTGCCATCTCATTCACGCAGAAGGAGAAGATGGTGTGTAGTCGATCGCATCGGATCATGGCTTCTAATAATGTCCGAAGAGCAAGTCAATCTGCCAACGAAGATGCAAGCCTTCATTTAAGTTTTGATTCTTTTATGTATACCTGTATACCTTTGATTATTTAACATACAATAGTATAATATGCATCGCATATTTGGTAAACTATATAATATTGTGTAGTTTGTGTACAAGCTTTTACCTGTTGATGTTGTAATGAACCGCTACAGTTGCTTATCGTAACACAAGTTATGTTCAACTAACTTGCACTAAGATTATACTGCACACCAACTTGTACTAAGTAAACATTTCATAGCTTATACAATGAATCGTAGCTACTTCAGGATGTAAAAGAAAGGTATAATTATATTAGTAATATTTTAATGTATCACTGGACATAATTATGATGTACTGGCTTTAGTAGCCACTGCATCATAATTATGTGCGGCGTATCTCAGGCACTAACTACTAGACAAGTGTCTATCAGTTAGTGGCTATTTCATCAGATAAGTATATACCGGTAAATCATCAGCCACAAGTGATAAAAATACATATCTACAATGGCAGATCATCATACATCATAATGTCTTAAATTAAATTGAAGCGTACAGTAATAAAAGATATATGAAAAAATTTGGCGTAAGTAACAGAGTCTATAAATGATTCTATTTTCACTCAGGTAAGGTGGAAAAAGAAGATATCGGTGTTTGAATTTTTAGTTAAGAATGAACAATGTAGGTAAAAGGAAAGTTATAATATGAAAGTTAAACAATGTAGGTAGGTACGTTTGAAATATCTGTTTGAAATAGAATTAGTTTTTATTATAAGTAAAATCGATTAGATCAATTGAGTAACATTTTGTTTAGTCTATTGAAAATTTCTGACAATGGTCACACTGAACTGTCACTTCCTTCCCGCCTTGAAAAATTATCACGCCGGTCTTGGGCTCTCTCGCGAGATAAATTGATATAAATTGATCGCCTTTTGAATTAACGCGAATTGAATCAACTTGTAATTAACTCAATACGTAATTGCCGCTTTTGACTTCCGGCAAAGTTTGTGATAATTTGTGAAACATTGACATTTGCAAACTGTAATTGTGAATTGTGAATCCTGTGAACTTGCATCGTGCATTGAAGACGCTGCGTTGGAGTCTGGTAAAGTAAAGATAATTCACTTGCTAATATTGGCCAATTTTAGTCTCGTGTGTGTCTAACTTGCCTCCAGGACTCCACTCAAGAACATCACCAGGAGATATTTGGTAAGACATTTGTTTAATTCTTAGCGCCAAGAAACTTGGTCCATGTGTTTAGATCCTTTGCCTTGGGCTAAGACTGGATTAATTAATCGCTTCCACTGCTCTGTGTTAAAAAATACCCATTCTTAGCCCGAATTCTAGACATAAATTTTTGATAGCAAGAGCGTGGTTAACTGTGCCTATATTGTAAACTTGTATCTGAGCTAAGCATCTCATTTCTTAACAGGTTAACAGTGTTGTAGTGTTCTCAGGTCAGTATTGTCTAAAATACATAATATTTAATTGTATAAGTTGACCTAGATAATTTGAAACACATTGTCACACATAACCTCAATCAGTAATTGTTGATTTGTATTGTTGAAAAATCTAACTTAAATTTGTTGTTGCATTAATAAGTCAGTTTGTTTGGATACATAACAGCTGTATGTATCAATAAATTTAGTAAATTTAGTTTATTGCATATATTCATAAACATTATAACAACCAACTTGACCTTGCTACTTGGGCGGGTCACATTAATAAACTTTGTTTTGTTATAATATAGATAATATTGCTAGGTAACACATATTCTGTGCTTACTTACTATTGTATATCTCAAATAACACAGCCAGTCTGTCTGTTGCAAATAATTCATTAATTAATTTGAAGTTCAACTTTTAATTTGTTATAAGTTACAACTTTTGATAACTTTTGTGTTTGTTTCAATATATTGAAACTATTAATTTTGTTGGACAGTAGATACCTGTCACTTGCCTGCACTTGCAGTAAACAGGCTAATACTTTGTTGGTTTCAAAGAATTGAGAAAAATTAAGTTTTGATTGTTAATATTATTTAACGCTTGTCCGGGCTCTTTTGAATTTTGATTATGTCAGCTATCAAGGACTTGCGTGCGGCTGCTGGTGCTATTGCATCAGATTTGCACTGGTTTGCCTCGGCCAGTGCTTTAATGAACCGGCCTGATCGCCAGCAGGCCTTACTACAAAGGTACGAGCGGATCGATGATCGCCTGGCAAGTGTAGAACAGCAATTCCGCACTTTCAGCGCTTGCTGTCTCGAAGTGTCAGTCATTGATTTCACCGCTGACCAGCGAAATAAGGTCAGCGAAGACTATGCCCAGGTCTTAGACCTGTATGATGCTGTCTCCAATAGTGAGAGACAACTACTTGCCGATAGGGAAGGGCAACCCGGCCTGAAGCAGGAGCTTCCTAGGTCAGCACCGGGGCTGGTGAGTAGGCTCCCTACTTTGGACCTCTCCCATTTTGATGGCTGCCTAGGAAGCTACCTGGGCTTCATTAATTTGTTCGACAGCCTGGTCAATAACAGGGCTGACCTTCGGCCAGCACAAAAATTGGCATATTTAATGTCGGTTCTGGATGGGGAGGCTAAGGGCCTCATCCAGCATCTGCCCGTGTCTAACGACGCGTACCAGACGGCTCGGGACCTAATCACCCGTAGGTACCCGACCATATTTGGATTTGCTTTGATGGGACCTGTACCTAGGGACCCCCCTCCACCCGAACTTGATAATTTGTTGGCTGTAGGCTCTGCTCTCTCTGATGCAGTTCAGAGGTTTTGGGAGGTAGAGGAGCCCCCTCAAGTTGCCCGTTTGAATCCAGAACATGAGGAGTGCGATCTGTTCTTCCAGAACAACACTGGTTGACTCCGTTCTGGTCGGATTATCACGAAGCTGCCCTTTCTGTCTGTTCCGCCTCCGCTTGGTGAGTCACGACCTTTAGCCGAAAAGAGATTGTTGGCTATGGAGCGTCGCATGGGTCGTGATCCGGAGCTCAGACAGAAGTACATTGAGTTCATGAGAGAATATGAACAAGTGGGACACATGTCTGTGTCAAATTTGGATTGGCGTTCGGTGGAGCACTACTTTCTCCCGCATCATGCGGTATTGAAGCCATCGACTGGCAAGCTGCGCACAGTGTTTGATGGTTCTGCGCAGACTTCAACAGTCGTATCCTTGAACCAGTGCTTGCATTCTGGTCCCAAGTTGGTCAAGGACCTTTGTGACGTCATCACTAGCTTCCGACGACATCAGGTTGTCTTTGTAGCCGATATAAAATGATGTTCAGGCAGACGATTATCCACCCTGATGACCGTCGCTTCCAGCTGATCCTTTGGAGAGAGTCTCCTTGCGATCCCATGGTCGTCTAAGAGCTCAATACTAATACGTACGGGTTAAGGTCAAGCCCCTACTTGGCAATACGTTCTCTTTGGGAGCTCGCAGACCGCGAAGTCCTACGTTTCCCACGAGCCTCTGCCATCTTGAAGGACGATATTTACGTCGATGACATTTGCTCGGGCGCCTCCACAGCGGACGAGGCGATCCTCCTGCGGGATGAATTGATAGGTATTTTGGCCTCCGCTGGTTATGAGTTGCGCAAATGGATTTCCAACTCACCAGCGCTTTTGGAAGGCTTGCCAGAGGATCATCAGCAAGATCCACATTTGATTGAGATTGTTGACAACCCCGCCATGATGGCTGTTCTCGGCGTTCAGTACAGACCAGTCCAAGACATCTTTACATATAACGTAGACTTGAAATTGCCTTGTTCTTGGACTAAACGTCTCGTGTTGTCTACTGTCGCCAGAACCTTTGATCCGAACGGTTGGATTTGTCCTATCATATTTTGGCCAAAATGCTTCTTGCAGAAGCTTTGGACAGCAGGATTGACCTGGGACGAACTTCTACACGGCACTCTTGTTGAGGAATGGACCTCTTTTGTATCCTCACTTCCTGCCGTCAATGAGATCTCCTTGCCTCGTCCCATCCTTCCTCCCGGGAAGTACAAGGCCACCCTTCACGGGTTTTGTGACGCCTCGGAACGTGGTCACGTAGCCGTGGTGTACTTGCGCACAGTCAGTGCCTCAGGTCAGGTGAGAGTCTCCCTGATCATGGCGAAGAGCAAGGTAGCACCCCTTCGGACATCTCTGACCATTCCGAAATTGGAGCTCTCGGGAGCAGCCCTACTTGTACGCTTGTTGAATCACGTGTCCAGTACCTTGGGTAAAAGCATTTGCATTAATGGGACCTTCGCCTGGACAGACAGCCAAATTGTTCTTTGTTGGTTGAAGGCTTCTGTCCACACCTTGGAGGTATTTGTCGCTAATCGCGTTTCCCAAATCCAGAAATCCGAAGTCAAACTTGTTTGGAGACACGTGCCAGGTGAGCTCAACCCCGCTGATTGTGCCTCGCGCGGATGCTTGACGCCTAGTTTGATAGGTCATTCGCTGTGGTGGGGTCCGGAATGGTTGAGTCGACCAGAAACTGATTGGCCTCGAACGCCAGTTTTGAATACTTCTAATTTTCCGGATCTACGAACACTCGCTCTTGAAAGGGTGGAATGCGCCTTCGACCCCGATTTTTTGTTGAATCGTTACAGCTCCCTTGACAAGTTGTTAGGTGTTACTGCTTGGATAGAGCGTTTTGTTTTTAATTTTAGGCACCCACAACAGAAACGTCTGACACCGTTTCTCTCACCACAGGAACGACAGGAGTCTCTCACCTTTTGGGTTCGTTCTGTGCAATTGGCGCATTTTGAAAAGGAGATTGCTATCCTTAAATCAGGGAGATCGAAATTGTCGGGAGCTGTCTCTAAATTGAACCCCTTTTTGGACGATACGGGTCTCTTGCGCGTTGGAGGGCGTCTCAAGAACGCCAACCTCCCTTACGGAGCACGTCACCCCCTTTTGTTACCTAAGGACGGTCATTTGGTACGCTTGTTGGTAACTGACCGTCATCTTAAAAATTTGCATGCTGGTTGTAATGCTTTGTTGGCCATTTTGCAATGCGAGTTTTGGATTTTGTCTGCCCGAAGAATTATTCGGAGTGTAGTCTTTCGCTGCATCCCTTGCTATAAGCTCAAGGCTTCTACCATGCAGCCCTTGATGGGAGACTTAACGGCAGATCGCGTAACTGAGAGCAGGACGTTTGACGGTGTTGGCACGGACTTCGCTGGTCCCTTTTTGGTGAAAACGTCGACACTTCGAAACAGCAAGACTGTTAAGGCCTACTTGTGTGTTTTTGTTTGTCTCTCCACAAAGGCCGTACTCTTAGAACTGGTCTCCTCGCTTACGACCGAGGCGTTTGTAGCCACATTTGACAGATTTGTATCCCGCAGGGGGCTGCCTTCCTTGATCCGTTCTGACTGCGGCACTAACTTCAAGGGCACCTATAATTATTTGAATGATGTTGTTAATTTCCTTGAAACCAACAAAGCTGATATAGGTGATAGGCTTGCCCGACGTGGGATAAATTGGTTGTTTTCCCCAACAAATTGTCCACACTGGGGTGGTATATTTGAGGCCGCCGTAAAATCGGCCAAAACACACTTGCGCAGGACAATCGGTGAATCTGTCCTTACATTTGAGGAACTCGCAACTGTGTTTTGTAAGATCGAGGCCGTTTTGAACTCTCGGCCGTTGTGCCCGATCTCCTCAGATCCGAATGATTTGGAGGCCCTTACGCCGGGCCATTTTTTGATTGGTCGCCCACTTGTCGCCTTGCCTGAGTACCCCTATATTGATACGAGACCTGGTCGTCTCTCGCGTTTTGAATTGGTACGCCAGATTACTCAGAGCTTTTGGAAACGCTGGAATTTGGAATATTTGCACATACTCCAGCAACGCGTTAAGTGGACCGACAAGACCGATCCACCCAAGATTGGAGACCTCGTTTTGATCAAGGAGGCTAACCTTCCGCCACTCAGATGGCGCAGGGGGCGCATCCTTCATTTGGTAACTGGGGCTGATGGAGTTCCCCGATTTGCTGAGGTCTTGGTGGACGGTTCGATTCTGAGGAGAGCGGTTGCAACATTGTCACGTCTACCAACTGATTAGCGGACCGGTAGGCCGGTCCGGGGCGGGTGGATGTTTGAAAAATAATTATTTTTTATTATAAGTAAAATCAATTAGATCAATTGAGTAACATTTTGTTTAGTCTATTGAAAATTTCTGACAATGGTCACACTGAACTGTCACTTCCTTCCCGCCTTGAAAAATTATCACGCCGGTCTTGGGCTCTCTCGCGAGATAAATTGATATAAATTGATCGCTTTTTGATTTAACGCGAATTGAATCAACTTGTAATTAACTCAATACGTAATTGCCGCTTTTGACTTCCGGCAAAGTTTGTGATAATTTGTGAAACATTGACATTTGCAAACTGTAATTGTGAATTGTGAATCCTGTGAACTTGCATCGTGCATTGAAGACGCTGCGTTGGAGTCTGGTAAAGTAAAGATAATTCACTTGCTAATATTGGCCAATTTTAGTCTCGTGTGTGTCTAACTTGCCTCCAGGACTCCACTCAAGAACATCACCAGGAGATATTTGGTAAGACATTTGTTTTATTCTTAGCGCCAAGAAACTTGGTCCATGTGTTTAGATCCTTTGCCTTGGGCTAAGACTGGATGAATTAATCGCTTCCACTTCTCTGTGTTAAAAATACCCATTCTTAGCCCGAATTCTAGACAATATCAAATGACATATGTCAGATTGACATCAAAACGCGGCAGTATTTTGTAGCATCTAACTATCACAGCCAAAGACAAAAGCAGAGCTGCACATTTTAAATCGATTTTATGTGAAGTCGATACAACATTAAAACGATGCTGTAACGTTTTTATTTGATTTAAACGTTGTTTTGTTTCAAAAATATTAGCTTATTGATATAATGTTGATTAAATATTAAACAACTGCATTTTAAACCAAACCAACTCTATAAAGGTCGATCGTATCGATTACTTATTTAATAATCGATACGGATATAGCACTCACGTCTATTCCTGTCACACCATTGTCTATGGCAACAATTAAATAATAAAGTATTCGTAATCAATTGGAATGCTTTTTATCATAATAAAATACTCCAGTTTTAACGAGACAAAGTGAAAATATTAAAAATCGTAGAAAAAAAAAACAATTTGTTCATATGAAGTTTAAGGTCGCCACAACAAACCCAGACCAAATTCTGCCATTGTTCTTTATATCTATATCTTACCTCTGATTTTATTATTTAAATTTATGTTACTGAGAAGGTACCTACGTACTTATAGTAATGCATCAAATATCTCACAAAACCACCTCAGCAACTCCGAAACCTAAATAAAATTTCATAAAACAATACATCTCAAAATACAAATCTCCAAATACAAAAATCAAAGTAAAACACCGTTACATAGAAATAAAAGTAAACAGCCATTCCAAATTTAAAATCCGACTGTGATTTCGGAGCACTAAGCTTTTGAGCTCTTTGTCGTTACACATTGTAGAGAAATAAGAATAGAAACGTTCGGTAATGCCTAACACCGTGATTTATAACGATGAAATATATTCCTCAGATAAAATTCTCTTCGTTTCCAAGTACAAAAAGATTGTGTTTGATTGAAGGGTTTGAATTTGTTACTGTTTTTTGCCTCCCAAGTGAATGTTATAGTAATGTCAGCTATATAATTTATGTATCCATAACTAATGGCTTACAAAAGTATATGAATAGAAAAATAAAAAGTTTACCAAAGTAATTAAATTTTGTTTCTTCGAAAAGAGTTTACAAAACAATTATCGGCTTCTTAGAATATTTCAGTACCTTTTAAAACTCCACTATTATTTTATTGGTTTCTCAGAAGCTAACCAAATAGTAACGTAACTTAATTAAAACATATAGAGCAGCGAGTTTGTAATAAATATTTTACTAATTTGTAGTATTTATTTTATAAGTTTGCGTGACCATGGCTAGTGTAACCCATGCCAGAACCTCGTAGAAAACACAATAAATGCTACCTTCACTTTCATATAATTACTCATAACATACAGTCATATTATAAACACAAAAACTATCCATCTGATTTTTGTACGTTGTTTATCAATAGATAGCGTAGTTACTGGGGAAGGTTTACATGTAAAATTTCCGTGAGAGGAGCTGCGGGCAAAGACTAGTATTATAACGAATGCGAGCACTTTCAGTTTCCTCTATAATAGTATAACTTCATAGCACTATTCTATAACATTCTATACCAAACTAAAAATAAATACTACCTTCTTTCTCTAGTCTCTCGTCTAGACAATAAGGCAATGGCCATAAAGTAAATAATCTAGCTGATATTCTTTTTAATAATTCCGAAGATGGCGCTAGGCGAGTTCTTTTTTCAAAAAGCCCACGTATTCTCGCTGCGGTTATCCATCACGACAGAACAGTCGCCGCACGTCCTCCAGAGATGAAACAACGGCCGTCAGTTCTACAAAAAATTTCTGAACAAAATAATGTGCATTTAAAAAAACACTATTCTAGATGTTTGGTTTAATTAACTTGTAGTTAGGAGACAAATATGGACATTCTAATGTAAATTAGACATATTATATATCACGATATTTTGTTTTTAACAGCAACATTACATTACAGTCATGACAGTATTACTTTATTTTTGCGTTTATTCATCTAGGCAAAATGTATTGCTAAGTAGACGTCTTTACTATTTCATTAATAATTATAGCACTTACTTATTAGTTAAATATAAAATTATATAAGTAGGCAGAAAAGGAAATGGAAGAGGGTAACAAGAAATATATGGGGTAAAACATTGCATGATGGGCGGTAGAGAAGTATTGTGGGCAAGCTAGCCACGGTAAGCGTCTGTACTTTTTGTAGCAGACGTGCAGAAGGGTGCAGGAGAAGAAATGAAAGGAAGAATGCTACCTGCCAGAGTATTCTTTATTCGGTCCCAACAGCGTCACAGGTACATAGAGAGGCGCAATACAGCAAGCACAAGCAACAAGCAGCTTAGGGCAATTCTTACACTATTTTACTTCTTATATTTCGTAAGCGCGAGGCTGCGGCGGCGGCGCGGCGGGTGCGCGAGCAACACGCGTAACGCGTTCAGAGGTTTGTGACAGACTAAAGAGACAACTGACTTTTTATCCTCGGGCCGTCGCGGGCGCCGGTGGAGGCGCGCTTCTAGAAATTTCCAAACGCTCCGCCCACTTGCGGTGCGCGGCCATGCGTCGGAGCAGGACCGCAAGTGTGCGGAAGCGAGACAGTGCAAACAGGTCGTCCGCCAGCCGAGCCTCCGATCACTAATAATAAAGTTCGACGTTTGTCCCAATGTACATTTTTAAATTTATTAAATATTTACATCAATGTTACATATGTACATCAATCATTGTTCATTACTTATTCTTACAAGATACTTAATAATATTATTTGGTACAAACATATTTATACTAATTAAGTTATACACAACAACAATATATTAAAACCATTATTAATACAGTGGCTACGCCACACACTCCCTTCCAGAGACCATCACTATGGGCGATAATAGTCAGGGAAATGCACCCTACGGCCTGACCGTGTTCTCCTGATATTAGCATCTTCGGTCAGTGGCGTAGAATTGGTGACAGGTGTGTCATGTTGATGTTCCGTGTTACTGTTTGTTTCGTGTGATATGTTGGTGTGTATGTCGTTCAATATGTAGGCTGGTTTAATACGGTCTATCGATACTGAAACGATCTTACCATTAAGAAGGAGTTTGAATACTTTCTCCCCTCGTTCGAGGACCTTATGTGGTCCAGTATACGCTGGTTTGAAAGAACCCGAATTCGCGTCATCCCTCAGGAACACGTGAGACGAGTTAGCGAGATCTTTGAAAATAAATATAGTTCTTTTATTACCGTGCCTGGATGTTGGACGTGGTTGGAGATTCCTAGCGAACATGTGTAACTTGGTCATATAAGCGTTTGCTTCTACGGTGTCGGGGTCTTGTGGTTGAAATAACTCCCCCGGCAGGCGCAACGTTTCCCCGTAAACTAATTCAGCTGAGGTTCCCTGAATGTCCTCTTTAAAGGCGTTTCTAATGCCTAGGAGAACTAGAGGCAACGACTCGACCCAATTCGTGTTTCCATGGCACGTGATTGCGGTCTTGAGTTGTCGATGGAATCGTTCGACTAGTCCGTTGCAGGCTGGATGGTACGCAGTCGTCTTCCTGTGTTCAAATCCAGCTATCTCTGACAATCGCTTGAATAGTGTTGACTCAAATTGCCTTCCACGATCCGTGACGATTTGTATGGGACAACCAAAGCGTGAGATCCATCTCTCGTTTCCGCCCTAATGTCTTTGATGGGAATTGCCTCAGGCCATCGCGTAAAGCGGTCAATGGCGGTGAGACAATACTGATATCCTTGCGATAGTGGCAGCGGTCCTATAAGATCAATATGGATGTGCATGAAACGAGATCGCGGCAGCCTGAAGTTGCTGAGCGGGGCACTGACATGACGAGTGATCTTAGATTGTTGGCATGCTATGCAGTTCCTCGCCCACTTTCGACAGTCCTTCTTCACCTCTGGCCACACGTAGCGTTCCGTTACTAGTTTCACGCTGGCATTTGCTCCGGGGTGGCTAAATGAGTGTAAGCTGTCGAAGACTTGACGGCGAAATACTTTTGTGACATATGGTCTCGGTGTCTTGCCGCTCTCATCGCAGTACAGTTCGGAACCCAATCCCGGCAGTATTACTTTTTTCAGACATAACAGGGTGTTGTTATCTAGAAGTAGCTGTTGCAACTCTGGATCTGATCGTTGTGACTCGGCAAGCTCGTTCAGATTGATGGGCTGGACAATTTCCTCTATCCGTGATAATGTATCGGCTACAACGTTGTCTTTACCTGCAATGTGTCTGATGTCCGTGGTAAACTGCGAGATGTAATCTAGATGTCGGAACTGTCTTGGTGAACAATTTTCCTTACGCGTGTGAAACGCGTAACAGAGGGGTTTGTGATCTGTGTAGATCACAAACTCTCTCGCCTCAACCATATGCCTAAAGTACTTAATCGCCTCGTATATCGCGAGCAACTCACGATCATACGGTGAATATTTCTGTTGAGCTGGGCTAAGCTTACGGGAAAAGAAAGCCAATGGTTCCCAGGAGTCGTCCTTCCACTGCTGTAGGACCGCACCAATTGCCAAATCGGACGCATCTGTAACTAAAGATAGTTTGGCGCTGATGTCCGGATGTGCCAACATTGCAGCCTGACAGAGACCTGTCTTACAAGCTTCATAAGCTGCTTCTTCTTTAGAGGTAAATTTTACCGGATGAGAACCTTTTACTGAACCCTCTAACAGACCATTCAGCGGGGCTTGGTGTTGTGCAGCGTTTGGAATAAACCGCCTGTAAAAATTCATCATCCCTAGAAATCTTCTTAGCTCGCGTACAGTTTTAGGTGGAGGGTAGTTGTTAATGGCCTCAACTTTTTCTGGTAACGGTTTTGTGCCGCTAGCGCTAATGCTGTATCCTAAAAACGTTACTTCCTCAGCTCCGAAGACGCATTTCGAAGGGTTGATCACCATGCCGTATTCCTGTAATCTGGTGAACAGCTGACGCAAATGGGTCTCATGGATTTTATGGCTTTTTGAAAATACCAAGAAATCGTCCAAATATCCGTAACAGAAGTCCCCCAGACCTCGCAACATTTCATCGACAAATCGCTGAAATGTCTGCGCAGCGTTGCGAAGTCCGAAGGTCATGAACGGAAATTCAAAAAGACCAAACGGTGTGGTGATCGCGGTCTTCTGTATGTCCTCGGGGCTCACTGCGATCTGATTATATGCCTTAACTAAATCTATTTTTGAAAAGACCTGACATCCCGACAGGTTATGCGAAAAGTCATGAATGTGGCGAATTGGGTATCTGTCGGGAATAGTTCTCGCATTTAACATTCTATAATCGTCGCATGGACGCCAACCATTGTCCTTTTTAGGCACAAGGTGTAAGGGTGAAGCCCATGGTGAGTCGGAGGGTCTGGCTGTAACATTCATGAGCATAGATTCAAACTCCTCCTTAGCGATTTTCAATTTATCGGAGGCTAACCGACGCGGTGTACAAGCTACCGGTGGACCAGGTGTAGTGCGTATGTGATGTATAGTATTATGTGTAGGTGTACGGTGTATACCAGCTGGTCGAGTAATGCTTGGAAATTCTCGTAGTATATCGTGATATTTTGTGTCACCAATTCTTACCTTCACCGAAGAAACAATATCGGAAGAGCGGGCAGGCGAAGCAGGGGCGGCGAGCGAAGTGTCGCCATCAATGAGTCGTTTATTTCGTCAACGCAGCTATTTCGCTTGCCATCTGGTCTGCGTTACTGCTGGGCGTGTTCCTCAGTGCAGCGGATGCGACGTTAGGAACTGTGGGCACGACGTCGTGAATGCGGTCCACTAGTTCCGCTACCTCCTCCAAAGTCGCCTTGGTCTGAGACGCGATAATGGTCTGCGTGCTGCCAGGTAGTCGGCTGGTCCAAATAGTGCGTAAGAAGTCATCAGGCACGCTCGGTCCTGCCAGGTCTCGTAAGTGGCGCAGGAACGCCGAAGGTTTCCGGTCGCCTAGCTCCTCATGAGTTAGGAGCTGCAGCATTTTCTTCTCGCGAGATGCCGACAGTCTCCTCACCAGTTCTGCCTTCAGCCGCTCGTACTTGTTCGGGGCGGGTGGTGCCGTGATGATGTCCTCCACCTCCGCTGCATACATCGGGTCAAGGCCGCCGATAGCATGGTGGAATTTCGTGGCATCGCTGGTTATATTAGCCAACACAAATTGGCTCTCCAATTGTGAAAACCAAAGAGCTGGTTTTTCCGGGTAAAACGGGGGTACCCTTACGCCCACACGGAATACGTCGCAAAACTGGGTGTGGTCGCCTGCATTTCTCGCGTCGCCATCTTTCTTCTCCTGACTCATTGCGCTGTTCGTCGGGGTCACCAATGTGGGCAAGCTAGCCACGGTAAGCGTCTGTACTTTTTGTAGCAGACGTGCAGAAGGGTGCAGGAGAAGAAATGAAAGGAAGAATGCTACCTGCCAGAGTATTCTTTATTCGGTCCCAACAGCGTCACAGGTACATAGAGAGGCGCAATACAGCAAGCACAAGCAACAAGCAGCTTAGGGCAATTCTTACACTATTTTACTTCTTATATTTCGTAAGCGCGAGGCTGCGGCGGCGGCGCGGCGGGTGCGCGAGCAACACGCGTAACGCGTTCAGAGGTTTGTGACAGACTAAAGAGACAACTGACTTTTTATCCTCGGGCCGTCGCGGGCGCCGGTGGAGGCGCGCTTCTAGAAATTTCCAAACGCTCCGCCCACTTGCGGTGCGCGGCCATGCGTCGGAGCAGGACCGCAAGTGTGCGGAAGCGAGACAGTGCAAACAGGTCGTCCGCCAGCCGAGCCTCCGATCACTAATAATAAAGTTCGACGTTTGTCCCGATGTACATTTTTAAATTTATTAAATATTTACATCAATGTTACATATGTACATCAATCATTGTTCATTACTTATTCTTACAAGATACTTAATAATATTATTTGGTACAAACATATTTATACTAATTAAGTTATACACAACAACAATATATTAAAACCATTATTAATACAGTGGCTACGCCACAGTATGAAGAAATAATTCGGGTATTACTACCTGCGTGTACGACGGAGAAGTAAAGGCAGCCACTGTTTTATTCTTTGTTTCCGTTGGTTGAACATTTGAAAAGTTATCTGCGATATAGGATGGAACATTAATGGGGCAGTAATCTTTTAAAACTTGATGACACAAAAAATTGCTTCATACATTAATGTGAACTCCTTCACATACCCATGCTGAGACCTCAGGAGCGGTGACGTAGGCAGTGTGTGATCGATGAGCAGACCCCAGAGAACGCCTATGTATAGATAGACCTACACAAAGAGCTTATGCAAGATGGAATAAATAATTAAATAAAATAACCTAGGAAAAATTATACACAGAAATGTGATCCAAAACTAAGCAGAGCCTTTTTACTGTTGTATAGTGCCGAAATATCAATTACTCAAAACTAAGGGACGTGGTATATATCCCGTAGGAACAGTAAAAAGTAATCATAGTGATCACGAAAGTTTAAATTCCTATACTTAATATATGAATGAGCCTGTACTACGGTAATCTGATATCTGGTAATCATGTGAACAAACTTACCGAATTGCCACCGAACGTCGGGAAAACTAAACCCATTCCAGAGCACACGCATTATATTCACACCATTAAAATTCCTTTGTCTATAAATAAAATCTTCATTTACCTTCCATGTAAACTAAACCATCTCGTTCACAATCAGATCTAATCTTTAGTTACATTTGATACTCACGTTATCTGCACCATTTTAATTTAAGTTGTGGCTTGACTTTCATTAGTTGTAGACAAACCCTCAACGGGCCTCGATGTGGCACGTTTTCTAATTGTCTAGAGAGTTCTATGAACTGACAATGGTCTGCAAAATGAACAAAAGATAGCTGCATTTTTAGAGTTCCGTAACCGACATAAGATAGCTATTGTAACTGATAGTTACAGTAAGATAGATAGACTGATAGTTAGAGTAATACAATAAAGACATTATACTTATTCACCTAAAATGATTTCAAATAGTGTGCGATATGCTGTATACGTTAGCTACTTTTCGACTACGACTGAGACAGTACCTAGTAAATGCACAACGACAGCACGGTAATATTGATTGTGATATGTCCATTATTTAAGTTGGGCGTTAAAATGGTTTAAATTATTCGTAGGTCCTAGGTCGGTGCAGAGTATTTAAATTTGATCTTGACACCCTGCTTGCTCTGCTTACTATATCCATAGTACTAGCTCTGCTTAGTTTGGGACTAGATGGTGTTATGAGAATGTGGAATATATTATTATATTATTATTATTATATAGTCTTCCTCGATAAATGGGCTATCTAACACTGAAAGAATTTTTCAAATCAGACATGTAGTGCCCTAGATTAGCGCGTTCAACCAAATAAACACACAAACTCTTCAGCTTTATATATTAGTATAAGATAACGCAAATAAATATTATAATATTTTGTTTCTTAGTAATGTAAACCGTTTTCAGTAACTATAATGATAGCGACTGCTGATTGAAGGTCACGGGTTCGATTCCCGGGTCGGGCAAAAGTGTTACTGGGTTTGTCGAATACTTAGTAGCAGCCCAGAGTCTGGTGTTGTGCCCGGTAACGGCAATAGGCTCGCCCCCTATTACGTTGGACCTAAAAATTCATGGCGAAATGTGGGTGTAATATTTACACCTCTGCCGACACCTTCGGGGATACAGGCTCACTATAAAAAATATAATATTTTGTTTCTTAGTAATGTAAACCGTTTTCAGTAACTATAATAAATGCCATCCACGGCTCCACCCGTATGGATATCGGCTATAGCGACAAAGGGTAGCCATGAAGTAGCCTATTCTAATCTCCAAACTATATTACAATAAACTTTCATCAAAATATGTTCGGTAGTTTTTGCTGCAAAGTGTTAAGTCAATTGTTTTAAATTAAATATCTGAATGCTTGCTGCGGTACAAACATACAGCTCGCCAAAGCGCATAATCATTAGCAGTATACTGCTAATGATTATAAATAGCTGTTAACATGTCATACTAGTATTACAATTATTACGATTTTTAAAACTAGATCAGTTTGCTCCATCATCGTCGTCAGTCTTAGCGTGTCTCAATGGCATTCCCCATTAAAATGAATTATAAAATTCTTGCCAACCTTGCGTTTATTATAGGGAATCAAAGTAACAGCCCTTAGGCCTTGAAAAAGATTTGCCATTAAAATTGTCAAACTCAGCCCTAATATAAACCACACAAAACAAATGTAACAATTGTAGTATGTTGTAGCACGATAAAAAAACAAGTGAGGGTAGCTGCAGAAACCTGCGCTTTACAAAGATGGCGCTGAGCTGACACCAGTGCCGCTGCGACCATAGACTAATATATTATACCTAACTGGAGATGCGACCACGGCCGTTATAAGACAGTCAAAGCGTCGGTAATATAGAAAAACATCAAATTAATTAAATATCGCGAGTAAGATCCGTTTTAATAAAATTGAATGATGTATAAATTTATATACTTATTTAATAATCATAATTGTATATAGGCCTGCGAGAATACCAGCGTTGTAGTTGTATATACTGCAACAATAGCTGACGCAGTTGCCTAATTTGTTCTCCATGTACCGCCTCTGTTGTACTCATTAAGAAAATGTATGCACCTATACTATGTTTGGAGATGCAAATAAAATATTTTTTGCTGTGTGGTTGACGTCATAGAATACAAGTGTCTCCCCGTGGGTGTCGTAAGAGGCGACTAAGGGATAACACGATGCAAATACCATCTTTGCGTAGAGACGGCAAACTCGACATCAAACCCTATACGACTGCCTCGTTGGTCTCGCGGCATAAATGTGCGCGTGGGATCGGGAGGTCCCGGGTTCGATTCCTGGGTCGGGCAGTGTTATTGGGTTTTTCTGTCACGAAATTCTCAGTAGCAGCACGGAGTCTGGAAATGTGCCCGGTACGGCAATAGGCTCGCCCTTATTACGTGGGACTTAAGTATATTTGCCGAAAAGTGGGTGTAGGAATACACCTCTGCCTACCCCTTCGGGAATAAAAGGCGTGACGATATGTATGTATGTATGTTTTGTTGTTTTTGTATACAAATCGTGAACGTTTTAACAGTCGATTAACAGTAACAAGGAAAACCATAACCAAAAAATCATTTAATTCTACTAGCCAACCTGACTCTATTAAGTAGATCGTGAAGAAAACTTCGCATCACTCAACGTCGCGGTGCTAGCTTCTGCGAATAATTGAAGCAAGTGATTGATGTCATTGAGGGAAGGTGTCAAGCCTACTTACGGGCACTCATCAATATCTGGAGAAGAAGAAATGTGCCAGCTTATTAGTACACATTTATCTGCTATTGCTCAATGAGAAAGTAATAGACCTCAAGGTCTGCACTTTTTGATAGTGTTATGTAGACTATTGTAGAAATGAAATAAAATATTTTTAATTTTCGAATAGTGTAACTCAGTTTTTTTAACGTATCTGTATATATCATTTTAAATTTATACAACATCATTGTCATCGTCCTAACATTATCCTGGTTGCATCTTAGAGTTACGCCTTAGCGCCCGGGATCCATAATTTTATTAACAAGTCAGTGGTTTGCGCCGTGAATTTGACCGCGATACCCTCTGCAAGCTGTCTGTTGGTATCCCCATTAGGATATCGCTTCCTCTAACAAAACGATGAACTATGTAATTATGAGGGTGCATAGGGTTCCCACCAAGAACCTAGGGTCCCAAGCCAACCTCACCTGCAAGTGGTGCACCTGCCGATCAACGGACGAGGCTCTGGCAAACAAAATATCCCAATAAGCGGCAATAGGCTCACCACCTATTACGTGGGATCAAAATACTGGCGAAAAGTGGGCGTTTAATATGCCTCTGCCTACCCCTTCGGTGAAACAGTCGTGTGAGTCAATGTATGTATATGTAATTATGATTGATACTAAAATAAATCTTTGTAATGATATTTGATGTTTCAGAGATATTCAGGAAGTAAATATAATTTGTTTTGTTGCTAACATCACAATGAAGTCGTGAGTCGACAGTCGTTCTCGTATTGTAATTCACAGAATATGGCTACCTGTTACACGGAGTGTTAGAGCCAAACGTGACACGATTTATTTATTTACTGTGGCAGTTTATTTATTGCATTGCACACTAATTTCGACTTTACCTTACAATAAAAGTTCAAAGTGCGGGCTTATCATTAAACGCGATTTCTACCGCATAATCTTAAATCGAGGTCACGCTAGTGAAACAAAAGTAAAATAATAAATACCGCTATTTTCAGTATCAAATGCACAAAACACTATTTGGTAATTTATTTAAAATTTAAACATGATCCGTACAGAGATGGACTTAACACCGGTACTGTAGTGCTAATCTATCAGTAAGCATATTGGTGCAATAAACATAAGTGTGTATATCTATTATTCTTAGATTCATAGTAAATTTGGTTACTGTGAACTCTAAAGTAGACCATTTTGCAGTACATCAAATACAAGTAAGTAAATGTGAAAAGAGAGGAACGATGAAGCGGTTCAGGACCATTCAGGCCAACAGCGGACTCAGATTTCGACAAATTTCAAGTATTTTCAATTTAATTTATCTGTTGCCCGCATTTCTACAGCGCTGATTTCGAAATCAGCATATTTTCAAGCAAACATTCAACCCTTACTACCCATCGAGATCGAACAGGACACATCGTAGCCTAATTAAACAATAAAAAAGCCCTCACGATCACTTGCAATTTGTAATACCTACTGAAACTTAGTAAGGCAGTATTAGTAACAAGAAGTGTAAGCGAAGTTCAAAGTGTCGTTAAGGATCGCTTGCGAGGCGACGGAACGGTGCGGTGTGCACGCCGCCCGCGTTAATCAACCACAACTTATGCGCTGTATTAACGAACAATGAAACAGAAACGCGTCACCATTGTTCGATGAAACACCGGCTTATAACCCACTGAAACTCTTAACAACAGGATAATTAGAACGGCGAACCGCTCCGCTCGCCCATTGTGTCGAGGCAATCATTATAACACGCCCAGTCAACCCTGATCCCCGCGCACCATCTGATACTTCACACACCCGACCAAGTACTTAGATTACTGTCAGGGGTCACCGCCGATTGGCCGCTCACGCGGTACTTACTTGATACTTGATTGCACGGGCTGTTTCCGCAACTCCACGTCTTGGCGCGGCTCACGCGGTAAATACCCGAAGAATTTCCTACAACGGTGCTTATTGTAACACCTTCCGATTTTGTATAGCGAAGCGCTATTCGTCCCCGGTTATTCGTAAATTGAGTTTCAGGAAATAGTTGGTCCTACTTTTTGATAATTAAAATCGCAATTTAGCTGAGTATAATGGAGTATAATGAGAGTATGTGGCTGAAATAACTCCGGTTCGTTCACAGAATTTGTCGAAACCTGTCTAAAACATAAGTTATATAGGTAATTGAAATATTAGGTATCACAATCATGTGATACCTAATATTTCAATGACCTATATAACTTATGTCTAGGCCAAAGGAAAATAAATGAAAATCGCTTTGCTCACGGAATGAACCGAAAACGGTCCTGAAAAGCGGGCCTGAAAACTGATGTATGCAGCCAGGCTTAAAAGAGGTGGCAAATTTATCGGCTGTTTAATATTTTCTTAATAAACAACCTCCTTGAAGATTAACATCTTAAAAAATATACTGTAAAAATATTCTGTATGGCGGCACGTGCCTTGAATTAAAAAAACTATTACAGAAAATAAAATTTCAAATATTTTATATTGGTTTATTTAGTACAATTATTTTTAAAGGCTGTTTTAGTTGATACTCAATAATAGGGGATTATGTTTTTTGCCTAAATTTAAGTAAAAACTTTGGTCAATTAATAAGTACGCTACAAGTTTTGGCATTCTCAGGGATTTTAGATTAACTTGATAATTTCCCAGGCCGATTTTTCGCTTTCCACCTGCCCTATCTCCGGAACCCAAAAGGACAGCAATATTCCATGATTCAGACTAGTGTCAGTTTATTCAGTCCTCTGAATAAACTGACACTAGTCTGAATCATGGAATATTGCTGTCCTTTTCGGGAGTTCCTACTCCTCATAACAACTGTCAAAGGTCTTAATGACAGGTTTGGCTTCTCAAGGTGTCAGACATTTAGCTAGCAAGCGGTTACTGATATTGTCTTATTATCTTTAGCCCATCCCACAGCTAAACGTGGTGAATTTGTTAACTATCTTCCTCTTTATAGATGTGAAAATATGAATAGTATTTATTGGTTTTCCTTAGGTAACAATGATAAAAAGAGTTATGATTTGAATGCCACGGAACCTAAATACTATAGCACTAATGAGCAATCGCTGTTGGGTAGTTCGCACCAAAATTTTTCGCACTAACGTTACATCGCACCAATAAAGCATCGATGTAATAAAACATCGCACAATTGAACTATCGACATACCGTGTTCGATATAATGAAAAACGAACCAACAACTTTCGCACTGACGTAGGGAACCCGTGAACTCTAAAGTAGACCATTTTGCAGTACATCAATTGATACAAGTAAGTAAATGTGAAAAGAGAGGAACGATGAAGCGGTTGAGGAACATTCTGGCCAACAGCGGACTCAGATTTCGACAAATTTCAAATATTTTCAATTCAATGTATCTGTTGCCCGCATTTCTACAGCGCTGATTTCGAAATCAGCATATTTTCAAGCAAACATTCAACCCTTACTACCCATCGAGATCGAACAGGACACATCGTAGCCTAATTAAACAATTAAAAACCCTCACGATCACTTGCAATTTGTAATACCTACTGAAACTTAGTAAGGCAGTATTAATAACTAAAAGTGTAAGCGAAGTTCCAAGTGTCGTTTAAGAGAGAGTTTAAGAGTCGCTTGCGAGGCGATGCAACGGCGCGGTGTGCACGCCGCGCGCGTTAATCAACCACAACTTGTGCGCCGTATTAACGAACAATTAGAGTAAATCATAATTTAAAATCATTTTACCAAGCCTACACTGACACTAGTATTTATTACAATAACGTATATACACAAATTAAAAAAATCGTATGTTGACATTCAACCACTTTATGAAATTCACAGCAGCTATATTTATTTGCCGAGGTATTAGGCTCTGCGATGACAATTATTTCAGCCAGAAAATGTATTTATAGATATTTGAAATAATCGCAGTGGATCAAGTAATAGGATATGCTACTTCCATAATAGATGCTTTTGTGCAGGAATAATGAGATTTAATCTCTAATATCCAAGAAAAGCCTTACGAGGAAAATCCTACGGAAACCTCAACAGAGCACAATAAATTCGAAACATATCTTTATTGTTATTAAAATATTATATGTTGACGGCATGCGATGGCTTAAACGGTAATATCAAAATTAGATTCAAGCATTTTTTAAGCTTAAATTAAGGTAATGGTACCCGAAGGGGTGGGCAGAGGTGTAATCTTACACCTCTGCCTAACCCTTCGGGGATACAGGCGTGAGTCTATAAATAAAAATAAATAAATAAAGATTAAGGTAAAGGTACAAGTAAATAAACCTAAAATTGCTCATCATAGAAGTCTGTAAGTCAAATCTTAAACAAGATGCTCCGAAGGCTGTGCGTATTCCGCACTTTCCCGTCAATAGTGCTCATATGCCGAGCGATTTACTCAATGACGGGATGACCGCGACTAATGACTGAACAACAGTCGACGCGATGTGCGACATCATCCCTCTTTAATGCGACATTGGAAGGCTTATACCTACGGCATACAGATAAAACGCACTTGGCTGCTCGAACAGCGTGGTGGTTAAAGCTTAAATGAACCACGTCACATCGTCGCGACAAAATGCGGTCAAGCTGTATTATAAAAACAATATACTAACTAAATAAATATACTTTATAATATCTTATCTAATACTATGTAATTTGTTTGTTTGCTTGAATACGCTGATCTCAGGAAGTACTGTTCCGATTTGAAAAAATCTTTCAGTGTTAGATAGCCCATTTAAGGCTCCATAATATCACGATATGAGTTACGGGAGCGGAGCAGTAGCCTTAAATAACGCGGGTGTAACCGCGGGCTCATCTAGTGTATACCATATATTTATTTTAAGTCAGTGTTTTTCGAAAAGTCTCTTCGGGCATAAACTGACTTAAAATACATGGTGTATAATCTACTGTATATTTATTTTCATATACATTAGCACCGCCGACCATGTGATGTGATTGTAGTGTAGTTATGGTATTTATGAATTGCTTCTTAAACGATCGATTTTTTTCAATGCTGTTTTCGGCTCAACACTTTCCATAACACATTTTTATTCCTTGTGTATTAGATCCTCAGGGTGGGTGTCCTTTGTAGCCATATATTTAAAGGCCATGAACGATACAGGATTTATTCATAGTGCAAGAGCCTTAATAGAAAAGAAAACTAAATCGCTCGTCGTCGCGTCGTCGCGTGTCGCATTCGCTCGTACCAAAGCCCCGGCCGTTGACAACGTTGACATCGAGCAACATAATGAAGGCTTCGGTTTCTCGGCTCACCGCCCTTCAGACAACGTCGTCAACAGATACTCCGAGTAAAAATACCGATAACATCTTCATGAGGACAGCGACACGAAATTATGAAATCGTCCAAGCTATGAATTATTCGATCTATCTTTCGTGTTTTATAAGTTTTTGTTGTAGCTATAACTTTAGCTGTACAATAAACGGATGAAATACGATTTACATAGAAATCGTAATAATTTTGACTGATATTTCCAGGCGCCTGACATTTCATTTATAGACATTAATTAAATACTAAGAATAGCTTTTAAAGGACTTGTTTCAGATTTCGTCCATCCAGCGGCAATTGTTCTAATTTCAGAATCTAGAAATGAAATGCGTTACCTTTTTTCTTAGTGAGAAAGTAATCTGAATAATAAATGAGGTGTTTGTCATAGTACCTACTAGATACTGTATAAAACCTTGAAAATATAATTTAATTGAGTACCAAATAATTTAGTGGCATTTAAAAAACATGACATATTAAAACGTAATTTGAGTGCTATCAAAACCAAAATTATTTCCGAGCTCCGCAGTGGATAATTGGCAGATATTTGGGTTATAATCTGTGCATAATTAAAATCCCAAACTTTTCACAAGTTCGGATACGTACACGGGAGCCGGGGAAATTAAATTAAGTCCCACATTGGCTTGTAGCTAGTTAGGTTGGTACGTATACATGTTTCAATTTACTGCCAACATATAGGAAATTACAAGGGTCCAGCAAACTTTAAATCTTATTTAGTCGACATGAGGAGAGATTAACTGTTAAGAGTGTTCCAATTAGAGGCAGACCGGCGACGGTTAATGGAGCTGGCCATGTAGCCACCATGATGGATTTTCTGTGTTGTTCCAAAACATGTTTCATGTATCACATGTTGTTTTAGCTCGTAACGGTCATTTCCCCCTTAACCTTCATTTATTTTAGTTGTACAAGTCACGTGAACAAACGTCTCAAAAATATGACTCTCTTAGTATATTACTGTCTATTTTTACGATACGGACACTGTGTAATGCAAAACACTGTTTGATTTCACCTCATTTTTAGCCACTAAATTATTGGGCCATTTTGTAAGGGACGATTTCGATATTATCATAAGAATATTTCAGTTTCTTTTATTCACAACTTTGCCGATTACCTTCATATTTTATACACCGCTATTTTTTAATTAGTACAAAAACTTTAAGGACAGATTAGCGAAGATATTATTATCATATATGTGACGTAAGAATTTCATAATATCAATAAAGAGCAAAGTTATTATCATTTGTTTATTGTAGAAAATCTCACTTAAATCATAGTCATATTTTACAATCCATTCACTAAATTCATTGATAATATTCCATGCTGCTCATTCGCATTCTCTCTGTCGCACTTATGTTGTAGGTAGCCATAGAAAATAATATTGTTTATTATTGTTATATTAATATAATTATAAAAATTTTGTTAATTCTACCCTCTCCTTCATACTTCATTCGGGCTTAGGACCGGTAAAATCACCGATATATAATACTACCAGATATCGTGTCCGCGCCAAAAAAACCGTCTCGACAAATAACGCCTCGCTTGACAGTGCGATCGTATATTGTGTTTAGTTGGTTTGAAGCACAGCCAACAGCCAACAAATCAGAACAGTAGATGCATGGAGTCGATTTTTTTGCAATATTTTTTTAATAATTTGTTACCAGAACATCGAAATTGGTTGTTTAAAATTGGTTAAGGCTATTTGAATTATTGTTTTTTTTACCGCTTACGGCACCATATACTCCCAAACTAAGCATAAGCTGGTACTGTGAATACTAAACATTGGATAGACATATATAGCTACTTCTTTTTCTAAATACCTGCATATTATGCATAGAGACACCCAAACCAAGACAAACATTCATGTTCAAGCACACAAATTGACTTGAGCGAGAATCGAACCCGCGACCTGCGGTGTAGCAGTGGCTGTTTACCTATTAAAGGTGTGCATTCAGAACCTATGTAAAAGGCTTAATGTGCTTACTAAATGTTAAATGTCTGTTGGTGAACCTAAATAAATAAATTGAACTGTCCTTGTACCATGAAGATTGAAGATGATTATAAAGATACCTATGAAATTAAGGTGTATTTTTATTTGTCACATCCTGCGATATCTACCTTGGTGAGCCGTCGACAATTAATACATTTGAAAACAAGCGTACTTACATTTTTGTGTACTGTGCAAAAAAAGTTTATACCTACACAAAAAAGTAAGGCTAATCTATAACTGCTATTATATATATGACATAAGATGACAAAACATTGATGGCCGAAACTTAAAAGTAAAGACGTAGTGAACTTTTACGTTCATTCATATTATAAATTATTTTAGTGTTCTGCGCGAGTCCATATATGTCAAAGTCCATACCGTGTAGTAAAATTCAAATTCGAAATTCGAAAAAATAAGAAAATAAACGAAAATGACGTTTATTGTCACGACTGGTCGTAAGTATTAGATAACATTTTTATGATTTTTGACTTTATTACTCGGTGTCATGGTTGTAATTTGGTTGAACTTAAAACAGTTTTAAAACATTTGTCTCTGTTTGGTAGGAATCAAATATCGCAGACAGATTTTAGCTAAGATTTTGTACGTGATCCGTCATCTTGTCCTAGTAGTATTATATATCGATGGGTAAAATGTATCGTTTAACAAGTAATTAAATACGGAGGTATGTAATTAGAAAGCAAACAAATATCAAAATAAAAGAAGGTGTTCTGGACTAAAAGAAAAGAGTAATGTTGGCGTATTTATGAAGTTAGAATCATCTGCTATTTACAAATATTATTAAAAAAATATATAGATTCCCTTTCAATAATTCATAACTTTCCTTTCGTCGTATTCTCGTTTATCGCTGACAACATATCTCGTTTATCGCTGACAACATATATTATGTTGGTAGTAGGGTTTTCTGCCAATTTACTAGTAACGGACATATTCCTAGTTAAGAAATATACATAGGTCGTAGTAGGCATCGTCGAATATTATCTGCGCCTTGCCAACTGTCTATTTCTAGGCTAACCAGATTTAACAGAATATATTTTTTAGCTACTGTTACTTTTTCACAATTTCTCCGAGACATGGAGCAAGCGACCATTACCAATTTAATAGAAGGCATGAGGTCTTACAATAAGTAAGTAATCTTTACTATTTTATTATGATATTTCTCTGATCTATTTCTGTCCATCCAAAGGCTGCCTGGAAGAAATTGCTTTTAGCTATAAGGCATTTGTTCATTTAAGTTGTAAATTCTAACTATCTCTCTTGTCTCGGTAATATTACTGTGTATATGGTGTACAATAAAGCATTACCTATCTATCTATCTTAACTATGAAAACGCAGACAAATCCTGCACTAGGAATAAATACTTATTCCTATCCTGTATCGAAGAATATATCTGCTTCAAGTAAAAATTAATACTACACTTAGTTCCCCAAAATGGATAACCAAGCGGCATTAACGTATCTTCTATTACAAAAAGAAAGCTTAAATTTTTATGTTACAAGGATAATAAAGCTGAAACAATGTTAAAATATAGGAAATACAATACACTATTAAAAAAATGTATACAAATTTCAAGAAAAATAATAAATAATAAATACGTTTCTAACGCTTCAAACAAATGTAAAGCAGCTTGGGATTTAATCGGTAACAAACTTAATGGTGTCCAAAATCGTCAAGACATAAAGCAAATTAAAACCAACAATAAGATCATATCAGACCCAGTCGAAATTGCTAACACATTTAATAATTTTTACATAGCTAAAACAAACCGTTTCAAAAATCTTTTGCCTGAATATGGTCTAATAATCTGTGTCGATTCTTCAATTTTCTTATCTCCTTGTTCTGAAAGTGAGACTCAAAAAGCTATCAAAGCTCTTAATGATACTGGTGCAGTAGGATACGATAATATATCTACGAAAATCATAAAAAAGACTTGCATCGAAATTACGCTCATACTTTGCCACCTCATTAATCACTCTTTCTCGCAAGTTATTTTTCCTGACAGGCTTAAGGTTTCTATCGTCAAGCCTTTACACAAAAGAGATGATAAAGATGAACTAAATAATTACAGACCTATTACACTCATACCGGTGCTTTCTAAAATATATGAAAACTTAATGTATAGCCGTATAATTAGTTTTCTAAATAAACATAATATACTCGCAAGTGAACAAAACGGATTTCAAAAAAATAAATCCACAACTCTAGCTGCCTTCTCACTCGTAAAAAACATAACAGAGTCTTTGGATAAAAGAAAGATAGTTTCAGCGATATTTTTCGATATGTCCAGCGCTTTCGACTTTGTAGATCACAAAATCCTTTTGCGTAAATGCGAGCTCTATGAGGCAACGCCCTTGATTGGTTGAGCACCTACTTAAATAACCGCAAACAATGTGTGGAAGTTGCTGGCACTGATACAACACATACTGTCACATCATTATTTATCAACCTATGAGGCCAACAGATTTGGTGTCCCTCAGGCCAGTATTCTTGGGCCTTTATTGTTTCTGCTATACGTAAACGACATACCAAAGGTCACAAATTATAAATGTACTCTGTTTGCGGACGATATTTCGGTAGTAATTCCCCAGACTCGAAACACTGATTATAGAATAAGCATTAATTTAACCATTGATAACATATCAAAATGGCTTAGTGCAAATAACCTAGCAGTAAACTTGTCGAAAACAGAAATTATACATTTTAGAAATTATAATAGTACGTTACCTGGTATTGATATTGTATATATTGTATATAATGGGCAAGAAATTTCACAAGTGAATGAAATAAAATTTTTAGAAATAGTACTAGACAACCATCGTAATTGGAAATTCCACATAAAAAAAAATTGGTTGCCTGTAAAGTCGGTATACGGGCGAAAGTTTTACGTGACAACGACTTTGAGTGGTAAAATAATTTTAATGTGAATATTCATTCGTATAGTAGGAAGAAGGATGAAAGACGCGTGCCTTTCACTTTTTATGTCTGTCTCTCTCGCTCTTAGGCGGGACGCGTGCCTCTCACTCGCTCTCATTGTGAGCGCATAACGTGAGCGGAGCGTAACGCAGTTTCTTGAAGTGTCACCCGGCAAACCAATTTATAAGACGTTGTCACGTCAAAACTGTGTGTTCCCGTATAAACCGGTTTGTTTTTGCCCTCAAAAAAATCAAAAGCATAACAAGTGAAAAAACTGCCTTAACTGCTTACCATGGTTATATAGGATCGGTTTTAAGATATAGACTATTGCTATGGGTAAACTCTACAGACATCTGAAAGGTCTTAATTTGTCAAAAAAAATGTGTCAGAGCAATTACTGGCGCTGCTCCATTAGATTCCTGCAGACCTCTTTTCAAAAAGCTAAAAATCCTCACTGTAATAGGCCTTTAAGTTCTTGAAATAGGCTTATTCGTAAAAAAACATCCACATTTATTCAAAAAGTCAACAGAAAATAGGAAATTTGTATCAAGGGATAAGACAAAACCAGCTGTACCTCAAATGTCGACCACCCTATATAAGAGAAATAGTAACTGCATGGTAATACAAGTGTATAATAAAATACCAACAGCTTTAAGGGACCTGCCAATAGCACGCTTTACGAATGCACTAAAAAAATGGCTTATTGAACAATGTTTTTATACTATACATGAATTTATGAGTTACAAAGATAAGCAATGAACTTAATTTTCATATTCTTGCTTGACCTTTCTGTTATTTGTTTTTTATTTATATTATTTGAATCTCTTTTAAAAATTTAATTTTCAGCAATTTTTAATTCATTTTTAGGGTTCCGTACCTCACAAGGTAAAAAAAGGAACCCTTATAAGATCACTTTCTTGTCCGTCTGTCTGTCCGTCTATCTGTCTGTCTGTCCGTGTGTCACCACCGATTTTCTCAGGAAAGGGTGGACCTAGCAAATTGAAATTTATAGCAGATACTGAAGTCTATAGTTCCTATTAGGTGTATAAAAATCAGGGTCCTGGGTCAACCCGATAAAAAGATATGATCAAAATAAGATTTTTTCGAAAATTTGTAAGTACCAAAATTAACCTTAATTTTTGGAATTTTTCCTTAACTTGTGCTGTAAGACCTTGGATTTAACCAAAATTGACAATTCTAGATCAACCGTAAGTACCCTATAGATTTTGGGTCGAAAACCTATAGGGTAGTTTCCGTTGAACTAGAATCACGAAATTTGGACAAAAGCAGGGTCTTACAGCACAAATAAAGGAAAAATTAAAAAAAATAAAAAAAGTGGAAAATTTAAGGGTGTCCCCATACATACATAGTAGACTCCATTTAAGATAGTCCTCTAAGTTGTATGGGCGCTCATACATATTTAGAGGACTAGCGTAATTAGCACCAACCTCAAATAAGGTAAAATGCGTACGGAACCCTCGGTGCGCGGGTCAGACTCGCACTTGCCCGAATATTTTTTTTTTTTATTTCTAATTGATTGTGTGGGTAGGTAATATATATTACTAATGCTAAATGTTGTGTTAAGATGATTATAATATATGCTACTGTATAAATGTATAAAATGTGTGATATAATTGCTGATTTATGTGTAAGCTTTCTACAATTTATATATAATATAATTAGTAATAATATAGACCTAAAATTCATGGCGAAATGTGGGTGTAATATTACACCTCTGCCTACCCCTTCGGGGATATAGGCGTGAGTCTATAAAAAAATAAAAAAAATATGATAATATAGTAATATAATGTACCTGTTAAATTTTGCATGCCGAATGTCGGTGAAACATGCTGTGCCTTTTACAATATCTACAACACCTTGTTAATATGACCATGTTTCTGGCAAATAAATATTATTTTCTATTCTGTTCTATTCTATTCTATTATGTTCTGTTCTGTTCTGTTCTGTTCTGTTCTGTTCTGTTCTGTTCTGTTCTGTTCTGTTCTGTTCTGTTCTGTTCTGTTCTGTTCTGTTCTGTTCTGTTCTGTTCTGTTCTGTTCTGTTCTGTTCTGTTCTGTTCTGTTCTGTTCTGTTCTTTTCTGTTCTGTTCTGTTCTGTTCTGTTCTGTTCTGTTCTGTTCTGTTCTGTTCTGTTCTGTTCTGTTCTGTTCTGTTCTGTTCTGTTCTGTTCTGTTCTGTTCTGTTCTGTTCTGTTCTGTTCTGTTCTATTCTATTCTATTCTATTCTATTCTATTCTATTCTATTCTATTCTATTCTATTCTATTCTATTCTATTCTATTCTATTCTATTCTATTCTATTCTATTCTATTCTATTCTATTCTATTCTATTCTATTCTATTCTATTCTATTCTATTCTATTCTATTCTATTCTATTCTATTCTATTCTATTCTATTCTATTCTATTCTATTCTATTCTATTCTATTCTATTCTATTCTATTCTATTCTATTCTATTCTATTCTATTCTATTCTATTCTATTCTATTCTATTCTATTCTATTCTATTCTATTCTATTCTATTCTATTCTATTCTATTCTATTCTATTCTATTCTATTCTATTCTATTCTATTCTATTCTATTCTATTCTATTCTATTCTATTCTATTCTATTCTATTCTATTCTATTCTATTCTATTCTATTCTATTCTATTCTATTCTATTCTATTCTATTCTATTCTATTCTATTCTATTCTATTCTATTCTATTCTATTCTATTCTATTCTATTCTATTCTATTTTATTCCACTCTATTCTATTCTAAGGCGACGCAAGGTTGCAAACAAAAAATAATCTATTTGCTTGCTTTTTTACACAACGTTTAGGCCATTACTGTGCATTCTTACAGTTATTAGCTCACATAGTAAAGAAGATAATATCAGTACCGTAAACTACAAACCCTATGCACTTGTAAGAAAGCATTAAACCATATCTATACTAATGTAATAAAGCGGAAGAGTTTGATTGTTTGTTTGTTTATTTGTTTGTTTGTTTGTTTGTTTGAACGCGCTAATCTCAGGAACTACCGGTCGGATCTGAAAAAATCTTTTTGTATACGATAGCCCAGTTATTCCGGAAGGCTAAAGGCTATATTACATAACGCTTCGACCCTTTGGGGCCGGGCAAAAGGCTAATAAGGCTAAAAGATAATGTCGGCTAATCTCAGAAACTAGCAGTCGGATTTCAAAAATTGCTATTGCCTATGATAGCCCAATTATTCCGAAAGGCTATACGCTATACAAAATTACGCCACAACGTATAGGGGCCAGACAAAAATAATAAGATGGTTGGACGAGAAGGGGGAGGGTTGGGTCAAAGGCAAAAAAAGGCTAAATGAATAGGATACAATCTATATGGGTATCGTTTTCGGCATTTTCGGGACACTGATTAATGATATGAAATTTATTTAGTGATCCAAGATGGCGGACGGGAAATCAAAGATGGCGGATGGGAAAATTTTAAAAATGAATATGGGTATCGCCTTCGATATTTTAAGGGGTGGGGAATCGAAATACAACATATATTTCGTGATCAAAGATGGCGGATGGGAAATCAAAGATGGCGGATGGGAAAATTAAAAAAAAACAATATTGGTATCGTCTGCGATGTTAAAAGGGATGGAGAATCCAAATACAACATCTATTTCGTGATCAAAGATGGCGGATGGGATTTTTTTTTTTAAATCAATATGGGTATCGTCTCCGATATTTAAAGGGATGGGAAATCCAAATACAACATCTATTTCGTGATTCAAGATGGCGGATGGGAAATCAAAGATGGCTGATGGGAAAAATTAAAAAAATCAATATGGGTATCGTCTCTGATGATTTAAGGGATGGTGAATCCAAATACAACATCTATTTCGTGATCAAAGATGGCGGATAGGACATCAAAGATGGCGGACGGGATTTTTTTTTAAAGTCGATATGAGTATCGTCTCCAATATAGAAAGGGATGGGGAATACAAATCCAACATCTATTTCATGATCAAAGATGACGGATGGGCAATCAAAGATGGCGGATGGGAAAGTTAAAAAAAACAATATTGGTATCGTCTGCGATGCTAAAAGGGTAGGAGAATGCAAATACAACATCTGTTTCGTGATTCAAGATGGTGGATGGGAAATAAAAGATGGCGGATGGGAAAAATTTAAAAATCAATATGGCTATCGTCTCCGATATTTTAAGGGGTGGAGAATCCAAATACAACATCTATTTCGTGATCAAAGATGGCGGATGGGTTTTTTTTTAAATCAATATGGGTATCGTCTCCGATGTTTAAAGGGATGGGGAATCCAAATACAACATATATTTAGTGATTCAAGATGGCGGATGGGAAAAATTTAAAAAATCAATATTTGTATCGTCTGCGATGTTAAAAGGGATGGGGAATGCAAATACAACATCTGTTTCGTGATTCAAGATGGTGGATGGGAAATCAAAGATGGCGGATGGAAAAAAAATAAAAAATCAATATGGCTATCGTCTCCGATATTTTAAGGGGTGGAGAATAAAAATACAACATCTATTTCGTGATCAAAGATGGCGGATGGGTTATTTTTAAATCAATATGGGTATCGTCTCCGATGTTTAAAGGGATGGGAAATCTAAATACAACATCTATTTCGTGATTCAAGATGGCGGATGGGAAATGAAAGATGGCGGATGGGAAAAATTTTAAAAATCAATATGGGTATCGTCTCCGATGTTAAAAGGGATGGGGAATCCAAATACAACATCTATTTCGTGATTCAAGATGGCGGATGGGTAATCAAAGATGGCGGATGGGAAAGTTAAAAAAATCAATATCGGTATCGTCTGCGATGTTAAAAGGGATGGGGAATGCAAATACAATATCTGTTTCGTGATTCAAGATGGTGGACGGGAAATCAAAGATGGCGGACGGGAAAAAATTTAAAAAAATCAATATGGGTATCGTCTCCGATATTTTAAGGGATAGAGAATCCGAATACAACATCTATTTCGTGATCAAAGATGGCGGATGGGATTTTTTTTTAAATCAATATGGGTATCGTCTCCGATGTTTTAAGGGATGGCGAATCCAAATACAACATCTATTTCGTGATCAAAGATGGCGAATGGGAAATATAATAATATAAAAAAAGTTATTATTGGTGGTGAAAAAGTGGTAGTGGTATTTGATGTTCGATGCTGATAATGGCTATGTTCAGTGGATACCTCTCCTACGGAACCCTTCATGGGCGAGTCAGACTTGCACTTGATTTAATTATTTAATAGCCGTAGTATTTAATAGTATTAGTAATTTTATTATATCACTAGATCAGTGATCTAACCATATCACTCATATACCACCTTCTCATCTCCTTACAATAAGTTAGTTTTTCTACCCTAGAAATAATTTATGTGGCAAAACAACTTTGCCTAGCAACTAAGAGATTAAACACTGATGTTCTTGGTAACTTTGTTCTGAATACGTTGGTAAAGAGTTAAAAATTAATATGAAATGTAAATACATTAAAAAGGCGATACGGAGTTCGCCGGGACAGCTAGTCATATAATCTATACTAATATAATAAAGCAGAAGAGTTTGTTTGTTTGTTCATTTGTTTGTTTGTTTGTTTGTTTGAACGCGCTAATCTCAGGAACTACTGGTCGGCTCTGAAAAATTCTTTTTGTATACGATAGCTTAGTTATTCCGGAAGGCTATAGGCTATATAACATAACGCTTCGACCCTTTGGGGCCGGGCAAAAGGCTAAAAAGGCTAAAAGATAATGTCGGCTAATCTCAGGAACTAGCAGTCGGATTTTGAAAATTGTTATTGCCTATGATAGCCCAATTATTCCGACAGGCTATAGGCTATATAAAATTACGCCGCAACTTTTAGGGGCCAGACAAAAATAATAAAATGGTCAAACGAGAAGGGGGAGGGTTGGGTCAAAGGCAAAAAAAGGCTAAACGAATAGGATACAACCTACCTATATGGGTATCGTTTTCGAGATTTCCGGGACGCTGATTAATAATATGAAATTTATTTTGTGATCCAAGATGGTGGACGGGAAATCAAAGATGGCGGATGAGAAAATTTAAAAAATCAATATGGGTATCGCCTTCGATATTTTAAGGGGTGGGGAATCGAATTACACCATCTATTTCGTGATCAAAGATGGCGGAATGGAAATCAAAGATGGCGGATGGGAAAATTTAACAAAATCAGTATTGGTATCGTCTGCGATGTTAAAAGGGATGGGGAATCCAAAAACAACATCTGTTTCGTGATTCAAGATGGTGGATGAGAAATCAAAGATGGCGGATAGGAAAAATTTTAAAAATCAAAATGGGTATCGTCTTTGATGAATTGATGATTTAAGGGATGGAGAATCTAAATACAACATCTATTTCATGATCAAAGATGGCGGATAGGAAATCAAAGATGGCGGACGGGACTTTTTTAAAGTCGATAATTATGGCTTTCGTCTCCGATATTTTAAGGAATGGGGAATTCAAAAACACCATCTATTTCGTGATCAAAGATGGCGGATGGGAAATTAAAAAAAAAATCTATATGGGTATCGTCTCCGATGTTTAAAGGGATGTGGAATCCAAATACAACATCTATTTCGTGATTCAAGATGGCGGATGGGAAATCAAAGATGGCGGATGGGAAAAATTAAAAAAATCAATATGGGTATCGTCTCTGATGATTGAAGGGATGGTGAATCCAAATACAACATCTATTTCGTGATCAAAGATGGCGGATAGGAAATCAAAGATGGCGGACGGGTTTTTTTTTTAAAGTCGATATGGGTATCGTCTCCGATTTTTTAAGGAATGGGGAATTCAAAAACACCATCTATTTCGTGATCAAAGATGGCGGTCGGGAAATCAAAGATGGCGGATGGGAAATTTTTAAAATGTCAATATGGGTATCGTCTCCAATATTTAAAGCGATGGGGAATCCAAATCCATCATCTATTTCGTGATCAAATATGGCGGATGGGAAAGTTTTAAAAAATTTTTAGTAATCGTCTCCGATCTTTAAGGGATGGCGACTCCAATTAAAACATCTATTTCGTGATCAAAGATGGCGGATGGGAAATCAAAAATGGCGGATGAAAAAAAATTTTAAGTCAATATGGGTATCCTCTCCGATGTTTTAAGCTATGAGGAATGCAAATACAACATCTACTTCGTAATCAAAGATGGCAAATGGGAAATCGAAGATGGCGGATGGAAAGTCAAAGATGCCGGATGGGAAAATTCTATTAAATCAATATGCGTATCGGCTTCGCCGTTATAACGCATGTGGCATTCGTATATAACATTTGTTTCGTGATCAAATATGGCAGATGGAAAATCAATATATTATTTTATTAAAATTATTATTATTAGGTATTTGATGTTCGATGCAGATAATGGTTAAGCGGATATGTCTACTACGGAACCCTTCATGGGCTAGTCAGACTTGCAATTTATTTAATTATTTAATAGCCCAATGAGTAATTTTATCATATCACTAGATCAGTTATCTGCCCCTATCACTCATATACCTCGTCCGCATCTTCAGTTAGTTTTTCTACCCTAGAAATAATTTATACGGCAAAACAACTTTGCCTGGCGATTAATAGATTAAACACTGATCTTCTTGGTAACTTTGTTCTGAATTCTTTAGAGAAGAGTTAAGTAAAGGGGCTTCTAAACGGGCCATATTTTTCGGCCATTCATGGCTGCATTATTAGCTTTATCATTTAGCTGCATCATTATAATTAATTGCTCAGCCATCACAAAAATATTTTTTTGCAATCAATGGCTGAGCAAGTAATGGCTGGGCAATTTTCTGAAATATGTCTGATACAGTATGGCCGGTTATGTAGACTTCTAAACGGGATACACAATCGGGCAACAATGGCCGACGAAGTTACAAAATTCTACAACATCAACGTCAACATGACGTGTGATGACAACATAACCAAATGAATATAGCCATAATCACGACGTCATTCGCAGGAAACTTTATGTCACGTAGAAAAGGATATATAGTATATCCTTTTCTACGTGACATAAAGTTTCCTATATCATAACGTCATATGTCATAACTATAGAGTGCGACTGAAACAACAATAGAAACTAGCCGGGCAATATTGCAGAATATTGACAGCTCAGCGATCGTCCGGCAACCCCTCAAAACAATGTCGGCCACATGTGGCTACACCAAAAATGTTTGGCAATATGGCCAGGACATTACAGCAATATTGCATAGTCTGGCCGGGATAGCTAGCAATGTTGCCAGCCACTGTGTTGCAGCCACATATTGCGGAAAAATGTTGCCCGTTTAGAAGCACCTTAAGAAAATGAAAAAGAAAAATACTTTAAAAAAGCGAGACGGAGTTCGCCGGGACAGCTAGTAATATATAAAGCTGAAGAGTTTGTTTGTTTGTTTGGTTGAACGCGCTAATCTCAGGAACTACTGGTCCGATTTGAAAAATTCTTTCAGTGTTAGATAGCCCATTTATCGAGGAAGGCTATAGGCTATATAACATCACGCTATGAGCTACGGGAGCAGAGCAGTAGCCTTAAATAACGCGGGTGTAACAGCGGGCATCGTTTAGTAACACAACAGAGAACACACAAAACAGAGAAAAAAATACATTAAATACTTTGAACAGAGCAGATTTCTTGGAGCAACAGAACTAAACTCTTGTGTTAAAAGCAGATTTAATCAATTTGTTATCTCGACGCGTTAACGAGCGTCTTCAGCTACGAGTAACAACTCATCAGCTAATGTGTACGACGGTTTATAGCTTTACAAAGAGTATCTTGTATCGGGTACAGTCGTTACTTGCGAGGACTTATCATCGTAGAAAGCAGTAGTGCTTACGATATCGGCTAGAACCAATCTTATTGTGATTATTTATTTATTTATTTATTTAAATAACATGGAAGACTTACAGCTAATCAATCAAAACAAAAAGAGAAGTAAGGAAATCAGTAAGCCAATTACAAGATACATACATGTGGGATGAAAAGGAAAAGACACACAAGGTTCCGATGGTCACTGCAGAAATCCTCCAGCAAGGATCCTCATCTTATACCAGATGATGCTGAACACTATTATAAAAAACTAGTGGATGCCCGTAGCTACGTCCACACATTTCTTCCGATCCCGTGGGAATCCATCCTATCTTGGTGCACCCATACAGTCCCCAAAGAACATACATACCATATTTTAACTTCTTGCGCTCAACAGTTTTGGCTGTGACTTGTATAACGAACTCACACTTTGATAGCGAATTATACAATATCTTGGACGAGTCTTTACTGTTTCGGCAGTTGCCTAGGTTCTATACTTGAAAGCTTTTATTTCATGAAGTCAAATCACTTGTACTTTTCGAGTCCTAGGCAAATACATTCATATGGAATTGAGCAATTAATTTACACATTGACATTTCAATAAGACAAAGGCGTAGGTATTCACAGTCTTATTACAAGAAGATCCATAAGAAAATTTATCTCATCCGCTTAAGGTAGTTGGTAGCGCCATCTACCTTCCTATCTATAACTAATCGCATCAACATCAATCGTTCCACGTACAAGTGCGAGCGATACTGTATTTCCGTCCCTCTCTATCCCACTCCCTGGAAGAGGCACTGCCTTTCGCGGATTGGTCGCTGCGATCGTCGACGCGAGTGACAGTTCAGAACTTTCGAGAACATTCGATTCGCGATACGCGTCCGCTATACCGCATCACCGCGCCGCTCCCGTATAAGTTATTACCGCTTATAAAACCTCTCGCAAGTGGAAGTGACTGTGTAGTGAAGTGAAAACAAGCAGCTGCATCACGAAACCACCAGGAGACTGCCCTTCGGAAACGAAGATGATTGCCGTATAAGGTAAGTGCCCTCCATCCTTGAAATATCCTATACCCACTCACAATCACCTCTTCCCGTATCCACTCTTAGGCGGCTAAAAACCCGCTATCCTTTGTATACAGTCCATTTCCTTCTCCAAGTCGCCTAGAACCTAATCGGTTTCGGTGTATCGCCGAACCATTTTTTTGATCCATACGAGTCGGATTCATTTACGTTTTTATACGTTATATCGCTATACCTAGGCAGTTATAGCACCTAGCTATACTCCTAATATATATTCACATAACCGTCACATGGTTACTTCCGCCCGCATCAGTAGGTAAACTTTTATGTAGCTACCTACTTATTAAATTATTACTTCTGAAACTATCATAGTTGTCTTATAAATCTCATATTTCAAGCAACTTTTAATTCCACAGCTCTAAAGTGTTGCCTACTTAGCCTACTTAGGTAAAATAATAGGTACATTAGATATTCTTATTTTGTTTTGTTCTCATTAGCTTATACTTACGTAAGCATGTCACAACAAAAGAAGTCACGCGTGTCGGAAGACAAAGAGATGACAATCTTAGAAGCAAAACGCAATATTTTATTTGAGCGCATTCAAAACATCTATGAACGCTCAAAAACCGCATCTATGTCTGACAGTAATAGCGAAGCATTTCTCAGTTATTGTATGACAGTAGATAGTATTCGAACAGATTTTCATAAGTTGTTAGACGATTATAACGCAAGATTACTTTCTATCAATCCTGATGAAAAACCGAACTATCAGGCGTATACCTCATTCGAAGATCTTTATTGTATTATTAAGCGTATACAATCGCAATTGGAGGGTAAATGTTCAGCAGAGCCCGTTGCCCGCAAACCGAGATTACCGCCAATCGAGATTATGTCGTTTGACGGAGATATACGAAATTGGCCGTTATTCTATGCGAGTTTTAAGTCTACAGTGCACGATTATGGTTCTATGACAGATGCTGACAGGTTGTACTATTTAATAGGTAAACTGTCACCGAAGGCCCAGTCCGTATTTGCAGGTGTCACACCCAGTGCTGAGAATTATCAGGTCATATTTCAGTCACTACTTGACAGATATCAGGACACGCGCGTCCTAGCGTCTACCTACTTTGACCAAGCTTTAAATCTCAAACTGTCCGGCAACGCGTCTGTCTCGAATTTCCAGCTGTTTATTGATAACTTCGTTACAGCGGTTAATTCTCTTAGGAATTTAAAATTAGAAAATCTTTCCGACTTTATGTTGCTTCAACTCGCTTTAAAAAAGTTTGACACTGATACAATTCGCGCATTCGAGATGACAGAACGCAATAATAAAATACCTACACTAGATAGTTTTATTTCGTTCATAAAAGATCAGTGTCGAATATTTCATAATACGCAGTCTGGTTCACCTGGCCCGTCTAACACTAACAGCAACAAACAAAGGTTGAATAAATCGCGAAATAGTAATAATAACTCGGTCCCTAATCCACAATCTTACGTTACATGTTCGGAATCTAATAGTAATAATTCACAGAAGTGTCTGTGCAGTAATATAGTGCACGACCATTTATATAAGTGTCCCGCCTTCGATAATCAGAATGCAACCGCTCTTTAAATGCGTAAAAGATAACAAAGCTTGCATTAATTGCTTAAGCATAAAACATAAAACAAGTAATTGTTCTAGTAAGACAAAGTGTCGCTTTTGCAATAAAAAACATCATTCATTGCTTCATTTCAATAAAGATAACCCGTTGTCAAGCCAAGCCGCTAACCTTGACACACTTACCTCACAGGTGCAGACCACGGTGACTTCCCCCTCCACGCCTCACAATAAGATATCGTTGTGTACGACATCCATTGCGCGGGTGGCACGCACGCGCGGACGGCCTTCGCGCGCTTGTAGTGATCAGAGCAGTGCTAGGCCGCCATGTATGGCATCTAAGACTGTTCTGTTAGCGACAGCGCAAGTTATCATATATGATGTTAATGGGTCGCCGCACATGGTGCGTTGTCTGCTAGATAGCGCATCACAGACCAATTTAATAACGTTAGAATTGTTCAAACGCCTCGGATTATGGAATAACTTTAAAAATACGAACTCAATAATCCGAGGGATAGGCGGATCAGAAAAACATTGCAAGGGTTCCGTAGATATTAAAATACATTCGCGTTTTGATAGGGACATTAATTTTAACATTTCTTCGCTTATCGTAGAGCGTATTACGGACACGTTGCCAAACGCTAATCTCGAGTCATTGCCACTAGCGGACTCGGAGTTTGCGAATCCGGCAGACATTGATGTTTTGATCGGAGCCGCAATATTCCCGCACTTGCAACTTACTAAAGTGGTACGTAGTGAGCAAAATAACTTACCGCCCGCTATTGAGACGGTATTTGGGTATGTGATTATGGGTACCGTACCTACATTACATACTTCTCAATACGTTACGTCTTGCTGTTGTTCTGTTCTTCAAGAAAACAATATTGACTCTCTTCTCAAGCGATTTTGGGAGCTTGAAGAGGTTACCGCACCGCCCTCGATGAGCCGTAAAGATCTCGAGTGTGAAGAGCATTTCCACGCTACCACTGTTCGTGACGACAGTGGCAGATACGTTGTGGCGTTGCCATTCTGTGGTGACCCTTATTCGTTAGGCGACTCGTACGCTGCTGCGCTCAGACGTTTCCATTGTTTGGAACGTAAACTTGATGCATCACCTAAGTTACGCAGCGCCTATAATGACGTCATTCGTGATTATATAGATAAAGGTTTTTTGATAGTAGTTGTAAACAACGAGGGCAACTCTCTGCCCTCATATTATATCCCGCATCACGGCGTAGTTCGCGAAGATAAAACCTCTACTAAACTTGGTGTGGTTTTAGACGCTAGTTGTAAGACTACATCGGGTCAGTCGATTAATGACATTCTGCATGCCGGCCCCAATCTACAGGGTGATTTATTTAACATCATAATAAAGTTGCGTCTTTTCCAAATCGCTCTGTCAGCTGATTGCCGCCAAATGTTTCTCAATATCGGCATTCGCGAATCTGACCGTAGATTTCAACGGATCTTTTATCGTTTTGACAAGAAAGAACCTTTATCTGTGTATCAGTTCAATCGTGTTTGTTTTGGACTCAAGTCTAGCCCATATCACGCGTTACGAGTTGTTCGCCAGTTGATCGCTGATGAAGGCGATCACTTTCCCGCCGCAGTGGCTGTTGCCACTTCCGCTTTGTACATGGATGACATTGCCTGTAGTGTCATATCCGCTCCGCTAGCAATTTCGCTTTGTGAAGAGCTTATTCAGCTTTTCAAGCGAGGCCAGTTTGATCTTGTCAAATGGACAAGCAACTCTAAGGAGGTTCTCGCACGCATACCAGATTTTCATAAGGCTTCTCCAGACATTGAGTTTGAGAAGTCTGTACCGCATAAGGTTCTCGGTTTACGCTGGGACAAATCCTGCGATAGTTTTCGGTTTGACGTCTCACCACCAGATGATAAGTGCACCAAACGCACTATGCTGTCCACAGTGGCTCGACTATAGGACATAATGGGTTTTGTGGCTCCCACAATTTTGTACGCCAAGCTCTTGATCAAAGAGCTTTGGCTATCAAAGTGTGAGTGGGATGAAACACCCCCTGACCATATTGTCGCCACTTGGGGCCAGTTTTGTATTGAGCTTACCGCGCTCAATCAAGTTACTATTCCGAGTCATCTTGGGTTGGTAGATGGATGTACCATCAACTTGATAGGTTTCGCTGACGCCAGCGAGCGTGCTTACGGTGGAGTCGTATATCTGCAAGTCCGCATTGGTTCTAACTACTCGGTGCAGTTAGTTTGTGCCAAGTCTAAGGTCTCGCCTGTTAAAACCATTTCAGTTGCGAGACTGGAGTTGTACGCGGCCCTTCTGCTGTCTCAGTTGCTCCGCAAGGTTCAAGACACAGTTTTGCCCCACTACCCCATTAATAAATTATACGCATTTTCCGACTCCAAAGTAGTACTCGCTTGGATTCATTCTTCTCCTCATCGCTGGCAGACTTTTGTCGCCAACCGCGTTAGCAAATTGATTGAGCTGGTTCCTGCTACTTATTTCAATCACGTCGCGGGTATTGAGAACCCCGCAGATTGCTTGTCTCGTGGTGTCACTCCACTTAATCTTCTGCATCATCCATTGTGGCGTCGTGGACCTTCTTGGATCTCCCATGATCCGTCAGAATGGCCCATGCAACCCTTTGACCACAGTGCAGAAGACGAAGATGTACCCGAACGGAAGTCTATTTCTTATCCCGTGATTGCTGAGGTTGCGGAGTCTCCCATCTATGCACTCGCACTACGCATGTCATCGTGGTCTAAGTTACTCCGCGCCATCGTTTATGTCTATAGGTTTCTTAGGCACCTACCTAATGAGACTTTTGTATCAAGTACTGATATCAAATTCGCAGAATGTAAGTTACTACGAGCTGTACAAGCTGTTCATTTTAGTAACGACATTCAAAATTTAAAAGACAATGTACCTTGTTCTCCCGCTATCCTTAGACTCAAGCCGTTTCTCGATGAACACGGCGTCATACGCGTTGGGGGTCGTCTGTCAAATTCGGATGAACCTTATAACTACAAACATCCTTGTATTCTGCCGCGACATGATCATGTTGTCGACCTTCTTGTTGATTTTTATCACAAGAAGCACCTCCATGCCGGTCCGGAGTTGCTTATGTCCTTACTTAGGCATAAGTATTGGATTTTAGCCGCTCGACGAATAATTCGTCACAGAATACATAAATGTAACGTCTGTTTCAAATTTCGTCCGCGTCCGACTTTCCCTCCCATGGCCGATCTCCCTAGCCAGCGCGTCAACCAGGTTGCTAAAGCGTTTACACACACCGGTTGTGATTACGCAGGACCACTGCAGTATACGCCAGTGCGTGGTCGAGGTGTTAAAAGCCGTAAAGCCTGGCTATGTATTTTTACATGCTTAACGACGCGCGCTACGCATATTGAAGTTGCGACAGATTTAAGCACGGTGTCATTCCTGGCAGCCCTTAAACGATTTCTCTCACGGCGCGGCCCTATACAGTGTTTGTACACGGATAACGGCACTTGTTTTGTGGGCGCAAGCTCTTATTTACGCGACCTTTATAAGTTTCTCAGGGAAGAATATCGTACTCGTCTTCAGGAAGAACTTTCCATAAATCATATTGACTGGAAGTTTATTCCACCAGCATCACCACATTTCGGTGGATGTTGGGAAAGCATGGTCAAAGTAATTAAAACGCATCTATTCAAGGTTATAGGTCAACAGATCCTCTCTTACGAAGAGCTTTTAACTGTCCTTGCACAAGTCGAGGCACTGATCAACTCGCGTCCGCTCACGGCATTGAGTAGTGACCCTGCAGAACCATCCGCGTTAAACCCTGCACATTTTCTGAACACAGTGCCATTATCGTCATTTCCGGCTCCTGAAGCAGACTCTTCAAGCTTGCTCCAGAGACATACTCTGCTGGATAAACTCGTGCAGTCGTTCTGGCGGCGCTGGCGTGCGGAATATCTACACCAGCTTCAGGCTAGATCCAAGTTTAATAGTCCTGCATCCCCTATACAGGAGGGTACGTTGGTCGTCATAATACATGATAATGCTCCGTCGCTTTCATGGCCGTTAGCCATCGTAGAGAAATTGCATACTTACAAGGACGGTACAATTCGCTTTGTTACCGTGAAAACCGCCAAAGGGAGTTACGTGCGCCCTGTTGTACGTCTCTGTCCGCTTCCAACTCAGTGAGATCTAGCCTGAAGTTGGACCTACCTCTTAGTTTAAGTATTTAGTTGTAGTTTTCGCTAAAGTTAATTTAGATTAATTTTATTGTCATATCGCTGTCTTAGCCTATTGAGGGGTTATGCGGTAGTACACCCAACATAGCTAAGTTCAATTCTATTATTTTTAAAGGCAACCCTTTAGGGCCGGGGGGATATGGTAGCGCCATCTACCTTCCTATCTATAACTAATCGCATCAACATCAATCGTTCCACGTACAAGTGCGAGCGATACTGTATTTCCGTCCCTCTCTATCCCACTCCCTGGAAGAGGCACTGCCTTTCGCGGATTGGTCGCTGCGATCGTCGATGCGAGTGACAGTCCAGAACTTTCGAGAACATTCGATTCGCGATACGCGTCCGCTATACCGCATCACCGCGCCACTCCCGTATAAGTTATTACCGCTTATAAAACCGCTCGCAAGTGGAAGTGACTGTGTAGTGAAGTGAAAACAAGCAGCTGCATCACGAAACCACCAGGAGACTGCCCTTCGGAAACGAAGAAGATTGCCGTATAAGGTAAGTGCCCTCCATCCTTGAAATATCCTATACCCACTCACAATCACCTCTTCCCGTATCCACTCCAAGGCGGCTAAAAACCCGCTATCCTTTGTATACAGTCAATTTCCTTCTCCAAGTCACCTAGAACCTAATAGGTTTCGGTGTATCGCCGAACCAGTAGTGAAATTCGTCAAATCCAACTAAAGGGCAAATATATGTAGGTATTTTAAGTGGATATTACTAGCCTCGTATATATTCTACGCCAACGCCTACTTTATTATCACTTGACTTCTAGTGCTAGACGCTCTAACCAGCATTGGAGCTATTAGCCTGCCGAGCTAACATCCTACCTGGCCGCAACCAGCTACCTACCGCCTACCTTATCGCTGTGCCTCATGGAGCCCGTTGACCAGCCTACCATGACGGATAACGGGGATTATTATCTTCATGGGCCATAGTCCTTGCCTGTCTTACTTGTGCTACATCGAGTGAGACAACCATTATTATCATCTCAGGATAGAGATTTCCACTGCTGGACGCAGGCCTGCGTGAAAACTCTCCACATGAACGATTTTGAGCTGTCCGCATCCAAATTTTCCCTCTGCAACCCACAACACGAAACCAGTATGGTACTGTCCCAATCAGACGGATCAATCGAGCTAAGTTTCAGTACTTTAAGCCAAGTTGCCTTTCTAGACATGTAAACCGAAGCCGAAGCACCTGAATTTAAAATGATTTGGGTCGCCGCCAAGCCGCGGAAAACTGGCGAACGTATGTTAAACTTAAATTGTACGAAGACAATGAAACTCGTTATAACTTGTTCTAACTGGATTACTTGGCACTTTCAATGGCTAACAACTTGACTTTGTTAATTTATTATTATCTTTTTCTCATCGTATTTTGTGTGATAATTCTGGTACAAATATTTAAAAGGAGTTTAAATACTTTTTTTCTTATTTATCGACTCACACCTGTATCCCCGAATGGGCAGGCAGAGGTGTTATATTACACCCACATTTCGCCATGAATTTTTAGGTCCCACTTTATAGGGGCGAGCCTATTGCCGTTACCGGGCACATCACCAGACTCCTGCTACTTAGAATTCGGAAAAACCCAGTAACACTTTTGCCCGACTCGGGAATCGAACCCGAGACCTCCGATCAGCAGTCGCATACGCTATCCACTGGACCACGGAGGCAGTTTAAATACTTCATGATAATAATATAATGATCATATACAGGATGTTGATATGTATTTGAAAAATACTTTCAGGGGTGAATATACTAATAATAACTGAACACAAATACATGAAAAATAAGTCACTAAAACTTAAACATTTTTCTTCGTTATTATACATTTCAAAAATTGATCAGCTTAGTGTATTGACCGCCGCCTACCGCGCAGTCTTATTTTGCACCAGTCAACAGTTTATTATGATTTACTATCTAAGTAACATTTGATGAAAATATGGTGAATGGTGAATAAGTGTACCGTCTATTTCGTATTACAAAAACATTTTGCCAATGCATATTATCAATACCTAGTTAGAAGTATTTAAATTCATTTTAAATGATGAGTAGATTTTTTGGCTTCCTAAAACTGTGCCAAAGATTTGTGAGCATTGTGTAACATGGTACAGAAAATGAAAAAGAAATCTCGTTATAAAGTATCAAGGATTATCAAAGATCTTCACACGGTGCAGTTCATACGGTACACAAATATTTTGTTTTATTCTTTTAATCTTCTCTTTATCATTCCTAGTATAAGAATTGTCTTTCAAGGCAACTATTGCCTGTTCAGAAAAATGTTTCAAATTGGTAAATCTCTGCCTTCGTAGTCCATTGGATAGCATATGCAGGTAGGGCAAAAGTGTTACAGAGATTTCCGCACTCTTAGTAGCAGCACAGAGGCTGGCAATATGCCCGGTAACGACAATAGTCGCGCACCCTATTACGTGGGAACTAAAAATTCATAATGTGGCCAAATGAGGGTGTAATTTTCCACCTCTGCTAACCCCTTCAAAGATACAGGCGTGAGTCCACAAAAAAAACAACTAGACTGAATCACAAATAGAGTAGTTGTCATCCTTTTTCTCACCCTATTAAAGGGCTTCAAAATCGGTTCAGTGGTTACATTTATAGTAACTGAGTAAATTTTTGTAAAGAATCCCTGACATTTGGATTGATGATAATAATAATACGAAATGTTTCATACTTGTAGCGTAAATAAAGCCAATTTCGATATATTTTTACGAGAAAATCACGCATTGAGTTATATTTGGCGTTATTACAAGTAGTGTACGAGTGTCAAGATACATTTTTCGACATCTGAACAAATGTCGGAGATTTTATGAAGGGTTTCGAATGTACAAATATAACGTATAAAATACATATGTATATTATATATTTTTATACAGAAGCTCGACAGTAATTAATGTAACGCGAGAAATATACGATAGAAAAATATCTTACTAAGAAATACACTTATTCTTAAAATAGATTTTTTTGTAAGGGTGATTCGGTATGAAGATATGAGTTATTTTGAATTGTGAGGGAACATAAGAAATCAGAACAGCGTCTGATTATAAGAATACGTAGTCTACTAACCTTAATTATTATTGCACGTATAGCTTAGTGGCGAGGGTTAAATTCCCACACAAGGCAGCACTTAGTGTGATCCACAAATTTTAATTTTGCTTTTTGGTGTGTCCCTTGGTCGGATGTTCGTAAAGTCACCGTGACACAGTGTAAAAAATACATTTTGTATTTTTCAAAAACAATGGTAGAACATTATATCTAGACAAAGAAATCTACTATCTTTTTAAAATCTGCTACTTTGAAAATATGTGTAAAATGTAACTCTCTCGACGTCAAAGCCACGTAAGATCATTTAAGACAAATATGCTTCCAAAGCACTCTTTATATTCTTACTAGATAAGCACACACACAAATAAGGAACAAATACATAAAACTAAACATCAGCGAGTAAGTACGAAACACATCGAACAAAGATAGAAGCGAACTCATTCTGTGAATTCTCTATTCACTGAATGAGTTCGCTTCTATCTTTGTTAAGGCGTAAAAGACAAATTACTAACAGGGCATTTTCGTGTCGTTTGAGGCGCTCTATCTCCCAATCAATATTGTATACGGAACTGCCGCTAGTGTGAGGAAATTGAAGGACTCAAAGACATCTTAAACATCTTAAAGAGGAGAATTTTTCATATCTTTCTTGGTAGCTAAGTGGTCCTTACTGTTCAGTGTCTGTCGTCGTATTTTTAATCAAAATAATCTTTCGTAAGCGTCGCTATTTTTCCAGACAGAGTTGTCTCTTTGAGTCGCGTCTTTTTGTGTTTATACAAACAATTCGGTGGAATAGGGCGTAAATAGAAACAAATGTTTTGTTTTAATCATAATAAGTTCTTGAACATTTGGAACTAGAGCATCTGGACGAAATATTTTTTTAGTTCACTGTTACTGAAAGGTCAATGGGAAGATGAAGTACGGTAGGTGCTTTTGTAATATTGCGCCTATATCTTCGAGACTAACGAAAAAGTAGTGCTGTATGTACTTTATCCGATACAAATGTATATGTATGCTCTGAGAATCAAAGGACAATATTATTCAATATTGTGTAATTTTTTCAGGCACACGTACCTGCTTAAATAAATATTTTGAAAGCCATCATTTGTACTTGACATCATTTTGCATCGGTGTTTCTAAGTAGATTTGAGGTTCTCGATTACCGAATACCCAATTAGTCATTTTAATTATGCAATATTCAATGACAAAAACATATGTGGCAAATTAACAGCAATAGGCTCACACACAACAAGAATTGATAAAACCGGCCAAGTGCGAGCCGGACTCGCGCACAAAGGGTTCCGTACTATCATCTATAAAAGAAAATCACGTCTGTTGTAGGTATTTTTAAGTATTTTATCATACTTTTTTGAAAATATTCAAGTTTTTACCTGTTAATTAAGATTGAGAAAAAAATTGCTTAAAAATACGTTTGTTGTATGGGAGCTCTTTAATATTTACTTTATTTTCTTTTAATTATATTTTTGAAAGGTAATATAAAACTAAATATTCTGTGAAAATTTTATGCGTCTACCTGTTACCGTTAGTAATATTGTTAATATTTTCATTTTTAATTTATTTATTTATAGACTCATGCCTGTATCCTCGAAGGGGTAGGCAGAGGTGTAAAATTACACCCACATTTCACCATGAATTTTTAGGTCCCACGTAATAGGGGGCGAGCCGATTGCCATACCGGGCACATTACCAGGCTCCGTGCTGCTATTGAGAATTTCCTAACGGAAAAACCCAATAACACTTTGCCCGACCCGGTAATTGAACCCGAGACCTCCCAATCCCACGCGCACATTTATGCCGCGAGACCAACGAGGCAGTCATTTTTTTATTTTTAGTATTTATTGTTAGAGCGGCAATCGAAATACATAATTAGTGAAATTTTCAGCTTGCCAGTTATCTCGGTTTATGAGATAAAACCTGGTGACAGACAGACGGACAGACAGACAGCGGAGGCTTAGTAATATGGTCCCGTTTTTATCTTTTAGGTATGGAACCCTAAAAACACTAAGAAGGACTGGAAGAATTACCCTAAGTTGCTGGAAATAACAAATTGCTTTTTAGAAGTCACTATACCGTCAAAATCTTTTAAACCACGTCCATGATACTAAAATCAATCTAAAATGCATAAGGATTTATCTATAAATAAGGTACATCAAACTTGCGACAGTAATATTTCTACACAGCCATTAAGTTTAGTACCTGCATCGGACACCATGTGGCACTATTTATCTTACGATGGTCACATGAAATTTTTACAATGAACTCAATTTTTACGACAATACTCTCAATTCAGAGGGATCAAATGATTGCACCCGATGCCCAGTTACTGACCCCATATATTTTGTAAAGGGGCTACAAATCTATAGGTTTTGCAGGAATATATTTTTAGTGATATATTGAGTTATATATTTGGGGTAAAGAATGCTGCAGTTGCAATATGGATAATTACAATTTCAGATACAAAATATTGTTAAAATATTTATACCGTAGATTTGTAGAAGTACTCCACGGCGCGCACCACTAACTTTTAGAAAAGTGCTTATTAAATTGTTAATTAGCGCTGGCTAAGCGATAAAGTAACTCATCGTGAAGAAACCTGCAAGTCTGAATGATCTCCATATTTTCCAAGGAAGATATGTGAACTCTGCGATCCCACACTAGACCAGTGTGGTAGACTATAGCGTAACACCTTTTATTACGAGAAAAGGCACGAGGTCAGCATTGGGATAATGTAACATTATGATTGTCAATTGACTGCCTCGTTGGTCTCGCGGCATAAATGTGCGCGTGGGATCAGGAGGTCCCGGGTTCGATTCCTGGGCCGGGCAGTGTTATTGGGTTTTTCTGTCGCGAAATTCTCAGTAGCAGCACGGAGTCTGGAAATGTGCCCGGTACGGCAATAGGCTCGCCCCTTATTACGTGGGACTAAAGTATATCTGGCGAAAAGTGGGTGTAGAAATATACCTCTGCCTACCCCTTCGGGGATAAAAGGCGTGACGATATGTATGTGTATGTATGTATGTATGTATGATTGTCAATTATGTTTTAAAAATCATAAAGAACAATGGCCACTTCTCATATATTGAATGACCTGATAATTAATTATTGCGTATATAGATAAAATGTACGAAAACAAGTAGCTCTATGATCAAGAAATTATACTGAAAAGACAGTTTTTCTTATACAGGTCTAGGAATTACATAATACACCGAAATTAGTTCGTATTAATTTGACAGATTCTCCCATGTCCAATGTCCCCGGCGGCGTTTTTACGTCAAAAACGTTCCGTTGCATCCTTATCTAATATTTTCAACGACAGAAATACATTTATATTTATCGTTTTAAATCTTTTGACATAAAAAAATACATTCATTTATGATCAGCTTTTAACAACTTGATTCAATTTATATATCAAATTAAGTTATCTCGAGGTTTTTACAAAACCAGTTGCTAAAGATGTGGTATAAGTGAAATGGAACGTAGCTAAACAAGGAAGTAGTTTCGGGCACATATAATATAACAATGCAGCGAATAAAAAATATTTTGGTAAGGATACGTTCACGAGTTTTAGAACATCTTTACCACCCAAAACTTTTCTTTTTACCTAGGCTTCTATAAAATATAATTGTTAGTGAAATCATTACACTAAAAATAATCTTAATTTTAAAATAAGTTTTATCTCTATACATGTTTAGGTCAAAAATGGCCATTCTTCTTTTCTTACGCAATGTAAATTACACATTATAAGTAAACACTTTGAGTTTAATTTGCACACAAATTCTCATCATGCCGCCAGTATTTCAGAGTTGAGAGTTAGATTTCTTGTCATTATTACTCCAAAATATAAGACGTACGTAATTTATTCAAGAAACTGTGTCATTTAAATTTTGAAAGCAATTCAAAACACAGCTGAATATTTGCTAAGACCTAGTAATTAAATATCATAACTAAAAGGCTCTTTGAAAAGGTGATTTTGCTTTGGCCGTATAGAGTCTGACTGATACTTGTATATCGTTTATAATTTCAATGTTCATAGGTAACAGTGTCTGCTTGTTCCAGGCGTTTAACGAGGGAGAAGAAAAGAGGATGGGGCCTTCGGTAATAGAATGAACGTCACCACACAGTACATACATCACATCATCAGACTAGGCAAAGCCTTTGTAAGGAGGAATTGGCTTACTATACCACGCTTGCCAAACGGGTTGGTATAGGGTTTGTATCAAGTTATCCTTCTCTTACAGTGCTGTTCTCTGCATAATATGCTCCCTCTGTCGGCTCTTACGACACCCAAGGAATGATATGGGGTGGTGACATTCCGTATTCTTAACCCGTACACAGTACTATAAGTAAATTTTCAGTGAGAGTATTCGGTCGAGCCGGCCAATTCATGCTAAAATCAGCAAGACTATTTAGCACTGCCAACAAAATTCATCAGAAAGAAACGTTCTTAACCTATTTGCTATAGATCTATAACAAAGATGCAGACTCAAACTGGTCTATGAATATGTATTCAAAATTCCGGGCCGAAACCTCAGATTGAGAGCGCGTCGAGAAATAATCCGTGGGTACTTCACTTCGCACTACACAAAGGACGGGCTGCAAATCAGAGTGGGGGCACGCATGGCACAATAGTTACAGAAACACTACCTCTTCGTGTCGGAGGTTCAAGCTTTTTAGAAATAGGCGACAATTATTACTCTTGGTTAAGTTTAATGAGTTCCTTGTTATCTTTGTCAAAAGGAAAGGCTAAGTGATCTTTTAGAAGAGAGGCTAAAATTCGTGCCTATTCGGTGAATTAATGTGGGCCAAAAGTATGTGACAGTTTTCATTTAAACTCAAGTAAACAGCAAAGTTAGAGTTGATAGCATTTAAATTCGTACATATTTATTTATTTTTGATTAAGTAACAGTTTTTGCACGGGACAAAACACATGTACAAAGGCAGACTTAATTCCCAAAGCATTCTCTAAGTGTGCTCAAATATGCGTGCAATAAAAGTACTATACAGTTATATTTAGAAATGATTGGTTAAAACATGCAATTTAATATTTTTGCACTCCGTAGTTTATTTTAAGCTTTAGTCAATAGAGTTTGTTTGTTCAGTGAGGGTAGATTTTGATATTCAAATCATTTAAATAAATATATACCTATAAGTACACTTTGTTTTACTAAAACATTGTCAGCGTTAAACTTAACAAAAAATGTAACTTATTGTATTTGTTTTAAAACGTAAAGCTGTACAAAAGGGTTTATTTCAAAAGGCGTTGATTTTATGTTTTCTCTTCAAAAATAATGATTTGAAAAGAGAAAACCGTTTTTTTATCTTAAGTCTCGTGACTTTCATGTCGTATGAATAACAAAATAATAAATACGGCCACTCCCTATTATGCAATCGGTTTTGGGTTCGGTTTCAAACAAATTTATTTTGAATATGTATACTCACCATAATGAGACTGTCCTATAACAACCGGGGCTTATATATTCTGTGGTGTATACTAGTGTCGGGTTATATAATAATGTGGTGTCAAATAAATACCTACGTAACACTTACGGATAGTGTTAAATACAATGTCTCTTCAAATATATACGAAAGTATAGTAGAATGATCCTAGGCATGGTACACTTAGGTTCACACAACGATTAGTTTGGTCATTATAACGATAGTCTGGCCTGCTGTAAAAGAAAAGTTACTAAGTTGTAATAAAATAGTGATTTTCTGGTACTAAACCGTTATTATTTTTCAAGAGACAATATTATTTATGGATTTATGATGTCCTTGATGTCCGCAGTTCAAAAGTAATCGTAGGTCGTCATCCCAACATAAAGTTATTTTATTGCTCCCTATTTGTCGGTAAAAACGATTTAGTGTCTTATTTTGATAAGAATAATGGACATTTTAATCTATCTCTTAAAAAAGGTATTCGTAACCCGAGGTCCATGAACCCGAAAAGAGGTCCGTTAGTGAGGCACTGAAGGTATCTAAAGATGTTGAAAATGCTGCTCAAGGTCTATAAACAACTCATAAATCTTGCTCGAAACATAAGAAGACTCACTTTTCTCTGTATTAATAATCAAAACTCATGACTTGACTTGCCGGTCATCATAGATTGGCAAATTTAAGCGACTTACACAGAGGTCCCTAGTTGGATGGGTGACGAATGTGTGGCATTTACATCAGTGTTCTACCGCGCTTCGAAGAACACGTAAAAGCCGCCGGTACCGGTATTTGTTTCAGGACAAGAATCGTTAAACCACGTCGGAGGCCTTCGGGCGGCCTGTAAATTCCTACACCAAAAATAAATTATTTAGTATGATCTTTAAAATTTTATCATTTGTTCATGATAATTATTATACAGGTTATATAAGATCCCATGATTTAAAGGATATTTAAGAAACGAATTTATTAATTTTATTAGACAGTTTGGGTGACGCACCCCTAATAACTATCGCCAGCACTGGCTTCTGTGTTTGAATACCAGTATCTGCATATAATGTTCGGAAATATTACCGAGATTTTGTACAAATACTTTGAGATGTCATGATTCACGTTGAGTGTAGGTATTATAAATAAATTATGTTAAATAACACTATGCACGGTTGCTTAGCAGACATTTACAGGTAGTAAAGTTTGTAGCGCAATTTAAATCTGTTCATAAACGATTCAATTACTCGTATGCGCGAATATAAATAAAAAAAATATAGACAAAGTGAAAAGGACCTCCTTCGTTTGATGAAGTCGGTTAAATAATATTTTATTATTTACGTAACATTTTTACGTACCTAATATAATTATTTATAATAAAACTGAGACGGAGGGTCTCAGGTAGGTTGTCGGGGTTCAATAGAAACACTGCTAGACTGAACAGGTTTTTATATTACGTCTCACTACCACTTACATACAGTATGACCGACTAGGTGTAAGCACTTGCCTGAAAGCTGGAGTGTAGACTCCTGCTGCTCTCCGACGCTCGCAGGTGAACTGCTCGTAGGGTCACCGGTGAGCTGGCCGAAGTGCACGCTGTGTAGGCAGCTCGCTGGTCGAGGTGTAGACTGAGCGGAGGCTCAGGCCGTGCAGCTGATGTAGGCCGAGCGCTACGGCATACGTGCCGGCGCAGTCAGGCGCCAGTAGCTTGGCTGTAGGAAGCTCGCAGGCAGGAGCTGTTGCGTAGGTGGCGGCTGGTAGCAGCACGGCGCCAGCAGCTCGTAGGTCGCAGCTACAGCACCCCATAGGGAGAATTGTAGCCCGTAGGTAGAACGTCAACCCGTAGGGAGAACGTCAGCGGGACAGTAGATACAGAAGTAGAAGGCGGAATAGATGCTTAGTGTAGTGGCAGCGTTGCATCGTCTAGAGAAAGTGACCGATTTAGATCGTGCATCCATCTTATATAGGCATAGACCTATGAGTCACAGGCTACCTGTGGCTCGTCTATGACCATATAAGGTAATGATTCCTAGCGCAGCGCTCCTCGGACTAGCTGGCTCCACCCACTGCGTTAAGCGCTTGCGAGATATTATAACGCAATACAGAGTATTGCGTTACAAAACACGCAATTAATAAACTGTGTCTATTTGATCAAAAAGACAGATTATTAATATTTGATCTGCCGGATATTAAATATTCAGCTCAAATTGAAATACTAAAAGCCATTACTCTGTACATAGGTTTCATTAATTAATGTAAATACATTTTTATTGACTCTATTGACTAGTAAAAGTTAAAACTTTTTAGTAGTAAATTGCGAGATTATCATTTCGTCATATAAGTCTTTATCAAAACTGCATTATGAACAAAAACAATTACGAGAATTGAGCCTCTGATATTTATTTGTAGTTGATGTAGTGTAGTAGTAGAAATGCTACATTTTGTATTTAAATTTTAACTAAGAATCTAGCAATGTTGAGCACATTGCTTGTAATCGTCGATAAGCTAAAATAAGCTTGTCCCCTAATTGTAAACGAAATGTATATCTATAAATACTTATATGACACACATCTGCCGTGTGGTTGACGGCATAGAATACAAGTGTCACCACCCCCTATCTTCCCGTGGGTGTCGTAAGAGGCGACTAAGGGATAACACGATGCAAATACCATCTTTGCGTAGAGACGGAAAACTCGACATCAAACCCTAAACGACTGCCTCGTTGGTCTCGCGGCATAAATGTGCGCGTGGGTCCCGGGTTCGATTCCTGGGTCGGGCTGTGTTATTGGGTTTTTCTGTCACGAAATTCTCAGTGGCGGCACGGAGTCTGGAAATGTGCCCGGTACGGCAATAGGCTCGCCCCTTATTACGTGGGACTGAAGTATATCTGGCGAAAAGTGGGTGTAGAAATATACCTCTGCCTACCCCTTCGGGGATAAAAGGCGTGACGATATGTATGTATGACACACATTGTTCATCTCTCTGGGATTATAAAGGCAGGCGTATAAGATTATATTTGACATGTAGCTTACAGCCTTACTTTAATTAGAAATTTAAGACATTATTGAGATAATAAGTAGGACGAACTTTAAAAATACTTAAAACTAAAACATTTTTTACAAACATAATTATTCCTAATTAGCTGTTCTGATTAAGACTGATCAAAATAATATTCTTGAGGTCCAAAAAAATTTACGACAGGCACTTGACTTAAATTGACGCGATTAATTATATTACGTCAGTTTTGATTTTCTTTAAAAATTCGAGTGTAATGACATTATCAAATGATGTCCCGAGAATACGAAACGACTTGCCTCAAAAATTGAATAAAAGACATTTTTTCACAATTTTGTAAAAAATTTGAAAAAAATATATAAAAAATAATATATACCTTTGCTGCGTTGATGGCATTGTGGTTTTAAATAAAAGCTGCATTACTTCAATAAAATGATTTATATGTAACCTTAATAATTATTTTTACAATTTGACTAATTCTAGACATAAATTAGTATTATGGTTATAACACAACCGATAACCATGCATAAGTCTGCTTTCTATACATAAATATTATAGATAAACCTACATGTTCATAAAAAAAAGTTATCTTGAGTGGGAACCTACCTACCTCTAGCTTAGCATTCAACATCATGATCAACTTCACCCACACGCCAGTCAAATCACCTTCACTTCCTTAACCATCCTGTATTCCTACGTAAACAGCTTCAAGATACACCCTCCATACATCAGATTCTTCCATCTAGCCCATAATCATCTCTGTTTTGGAGCGCATATTTCATGAGTTTCCGCGGCGTTTCGCTTGGGCGCCATAACTTCATAGACAAATGTTGAGTCTCCGGTTGTGATGACAAGTGGATGATGTTTTTCAACTGCGGCGTTCAGGAGGTATGTTATTTATAGCATAAGCTTATCGCCATGACGACAGTTTATTTAGTTCGTGTTATGTTTTATCTTTCATTATTTATACTGGTGCATCCAAACTGTAGTAACATTTTATTTTGCAACATTTCAGAATGATTTAATACAACATTCCAAAACAACGTAGTTGAGGTAGGTTATTGAATGTTTCAAAATGTTGCCGTGTTTATAAATGTTGCCCTCCAAAAGTAACTGCGATGTGGATGCATTATCCGACAGATTTGAATATCTTTTACAAAAATGGTCTTGTGCGTTATTTAGGCATAACGAATTAATTATTTGACATTGCAAGTGAATTAGAAAACCAACTGAAATATTTATTACTGCAGGATTGATTAAACGTGAGGACCCAAAAATTACCTAAGTATGTGTAAGTCTGGCAGAATGTTGGATTCCGCAGTTACCCTTATGTATTTGCCCCCAATTGGACAGCTTTAAAATTATGATTTATGCCTCAAATACAAGGCTATATATGGTAAGGTCAAAACAAAACAAACACGTGGCTTCACTATCAATTATAAGCTCGGGCGGCTGAGCTACAGCTAAATTAAACAAACAATTCAGCCGCTCTGTAATTCGGCATTCGGCTGTATAAAATGCCGGTTTATCAAGCGGGTTACCTGAGTTGCTAAATGCCGGACTACTGAGAGTACCGGATTGGCAAGCGCCGGATTACCAAGCGCCTACTGTATTATGCTTGAGTATTATTATGTACAGTAAATATATACAAGTGATAAAGAAGGTGTAACAGTTGCAGCACCTTACAAAATGTAAATTATGTGTATTATGCAAAATCTGGCAATGAAAAAGAGTGACCGTGAGTTTTATATCCCGTTCTTCCTCGTGGTTCTACGCCCTTGCTTTGCGAACGTGGCAGTAAATATAAATGTAGGGACTTTATGTAATTATTTTATAAATTTATTATTTTTACGTTCATAAGCGTCACCTTGTGGCCCAAATGAATAAAGGATTTTGACTTTGCTAAATGATTTAATTCTCGATAATTACTATGGCCTAAGCTGAAAATGTTCTCATTTATAAATGACACTATTTTCATAGCTTACACACCAGCAAATAATTCTTAATTATTGAGAACTTGCTATTACCCCCTATGATTTATTTTATATTCAGTGCTAATAATATTCATTGGAGAAGACCTGAATATTCATGAAAACCTGTCCAAAGATATTCCACAGAATGTAATAGATAAGAAAAATATGAATGAAATGAAATGAAAATTGCATTTAGTAAGTGAGGTAAATATGTATAAAACATCTCGCAGAAACGTTATAATTACAACTGTTTTACGAATTTATCCGAAAATAAGAAAAATATCAAACAACTAAACCAAAAACAAAATACCGATATACGACATAACACCACGAATAATTGCTAAAACAATTATGATAACATTGGACTATAATTTAAAATAATCCCTATATATACGATAATGTTTCGCTATCGGGCTAACTCAGGAGCTCACAATAAACATCCAAATAGCCTTTGGAAACTTCCAGAAGACTCACTCTCACCTTTTCGCCGTAATAAAATCACTGGTCGTTGACAATGAAACTCTGGTAGTTTAAAAAGTAACGGAGTTTACACGGTCTGACTATGACGTGAGATGCATCTCAATTTGGTCACGTTTGACGATACGCTTCGCGGATACGCCCTTTTAAGATTTTGAAAGCTCTTGTTATAAAATCTGAAGGCCAATTCTGGTATTTATATTTGTTCAAATTCCAATATCAATCTAGTCTCGGTGTCATAAATGGTATTCTCGTAACTTAACTGACACTTGAATGAGATCGGGACTACATCGAAAGTTGAACCAAGTGTGAACTAGTGTGGACGGTATTCTGCTAATTATTTACGTACAACAAACGTCAAACTTTAGTTTCGCTGAAATCAAAAATTCAAAACGAACGAAACGTCAAATATTTTCCGTGGGGTAATTTTGCGGCATAATCAAAACACCCATATTTTTATAATGTTCTATTTTCATTTAAAATTATTGAATACCTATTGAAAATAATCCACACTATTCAAGGAACCAATACATTTAACGAAATTGTATTACTTAGTTGTATATTAATTTTAAATTGGCATGGAAACGTAGTGGCATCCAATTACCATTCCTATTAATGTATTTTCCCATACAATGGCAACATTCATGTTTTTGTTTTTGAGTTTTTGACATTACTTCTGAGATCAACAAGAGATTATAAATTGATTATATCGAAATGATACTGTAATGAGATTAAGTGTAGCAGAATACCAATTGTGAGTCAATTCAAAATTAAATCGCAGTTTAGTCGTAATATGACACTGATGTCAGTGTCTATTAAATACGAGAATTGGCCTTCTGTTCGCTAATCTGTGTTGTGCTACGGCGTAGGCTGCTACAGCACTACGTGCTACGGATCAGCTACAGAATTTCAAGCGTTATGTTTTTTAAACATAAATTGAAAATATACCTTCGGCAGGTTTATTGCATTTCCTCATAAAGGTTAAAGTAATATTGTACTATAACCTTAACGTATAAAATTATTTGCATGTAATGTTTTTTTCACATGTGTTAGATGAAAATATTTTATATTTTATTAATAGATTTTTTAGGTAGAGCTACGAAATAAAAATTACTTCTAATTTTGAATTCGTAGCTCTACCTAAAAAATCACCCGCACCTCCTAAAAATATAATAAGGTAGTTTATCTGCTCTATTCATAGTCCTGATAAAAGACCACAAACGATATTGTTATCTGCACCTCAGCAGATTCCATTAAACCAAGGCCCAACTAATAATTATCATTATCCAACAAAAACACTATTTAAGTCCACCCGCTCGTAAAAACATCCAAATGCACTATTCTATTAACACGAAAGGGTTTTGAAAACGTCATTATGATTTATACGATGCGAGTGAAGCTGACATTGGTCGGTAAGAAACAATTGTGAGGGTTGACTAGCGATGGGACATTGTCACTCGAGGATTTTGAGGCTGTTTATTTAGAGATGATTGTTCAACCGCAGGGCGGTTATGAAAACCACTCTGGTTAGGTTGTGTGACGGTTACCGTAAAATGGCTGGTATTTCCAGCAGTTCTTCGTGGCGGCTAGTCACGAATAACTCAGTAGCGTGTGAGAGATATGTAATAATATCTAGGCTTTGGGCTGAAATTACTGATATCCAAGTGTTTATACATAATATGTAAGAGGATAGTAGCAATTAAATGTCACTGACATGACGTTTGACAGTTAAACTGTCAAACGTGTAAATAAGGTGTAAGCTGGATATATAAGTCGACAGGCTCGGCTAGCTCGTCCTATTCTCCTTCGACGACTGCTCAGGTACGATATGGTTCTGATTATTTAACTGCCACTGTGTTTTAATATTCTGTGTTGCTTGTTCTTTTGTTTCATCATCTAGGAAACAATGTAAGATGGTGTAATCATTATCTTATTGATATTGTGGGTAGTTTCAAATAATATACCTACTGTGGATCAAGTCGTATCAATGAGATTCATTATATACCTGTGGTATACATTTAGTAGATTGTGTTGATGCTACATAATGCTTATTATGTTCTGTTGTAAGAAAGACCTTTCTAGTAATATAAAACCACCCACAACATTGATATTTGATATAAATTGGCTGTATAGTTGTTTGTTAATTATTAGGTACTTATTGAAAAGAATGATCAAGAGTTTTATTGCCCGTTCTTTCTCTTGGTTCTATGCATTTGCTTTGCGAACTGGGCTTTAAATGTAAATGTAGAATCACGACGTAATCTAAAGATATATCCTTGTGCTAAACTGAATAAATGAAAGTATGATTTGATAGTTGTCTCTTTTATTTATCAAAACTGTCTCTACACTATAGGGAGCTTTCCTGATTCTGACACGTGCTATTGCAGAAGCCTATCACATATCCGTAATGATATTCCAGGGTTTTTCATCTAAGGGTACTGATGTCTGTGGAAAATCTTTATGACAACTAGAGCCATTGACTTAACAGAGATCGAAGTCGCGGCGCGACCGATAATAGGCACTTGAACATGTTAGTGCAGCAGTTGTGTGCGCTGTGAGGTTAAACCCAAAACCCTCTCTTGGTGTCTGCGGCTGGCTATCACTGGTCTGTATTTTAATAATAATCTCGAGGCTAGTAGTTTAATAAATACAGATACACTAACTAAGATTATCAAGCACTATTTCTTTTATACACAAACAGACCTCAGTAAAATTTAAAAAATATTTGTGTTATAGAGCTGCCAGAATTACGAATTCTTTGCATTACTATACTATACTACATTATAACAAGAACATTGATATTATTCTACACGAGAGATCCGATAACAGAAGATCGTATGAACTCCACTACACATCCTTGCAGTAACCTTCGTCCTGTCATTATTAGGGACACTATCTCTGGCACGCATGGCTTCACCCTCACCGCGGGAAATTAGGGGTGGGCCATTAACTAGTTTATTATGTTGTTAAGGAGATCGCCGGCCACTGTAACGTGTTACGTGCTAGATTACTGACACTGCTGACGATCACTCGTGACGCACATGACTTGTGACTTCACTGTAATTGGTTTAGTGTGTGGCTCAGGATGGTAGAATTAGTTGAGTGGACACAAAGTGCAGTGAAGATAATATTCTTCTTCCTTATCATTCTTGGCAGCGTGCTTGTGTCCATTACTTTATGTTTAACAAACTTCTACAGCAGTATAAAACAAGAATGGAAGTATAAAATACTTCTAGTTTTACAGTGTTATTATTCAACCTAAATAAATATACCGTCAAAAAATATCGTAGCTTTTAATTTCATACTAATACTTTGTCTATTTTTGGTGCTTAATACAAGTGTGGGAGAGAATTTATCTCACTAGCGGCAGTCGTATTCGAAGAAAATTTAATCTAAGTCATGACACTAGAGTGATCTTATATGAATTCACAAAAACCATTTAGACTGTCCTATTGTATACAGCCAATCTCTAAAATAACAGTAGGTACAATCCCAGCAAATACAGAACTAATAGATAAATATGCAAATAACATTTAGCACAACACGTTTCGAAGCCGCAATTTATGAACAATAACAACTGGACCTGTGGGCCACAATAGGCCGCAGGCTAACTGCCGCAACACTGAATGAACACTGAATGTACGATGAATGTTAGAATATAAAACAGAATGGCTACTACAGCAGATAACGGACGCGAGGGCAGGTCAAATGCTATTTGAATATTCACGATTAGGTCACAGGTTTGATTTATATGTATATGCTTTGTAGAGGTAGGCAGGCATCTTTATATTACTAGCTGGCCCGGAACTTTGTACCGGCTTATTTTTTTTTCATACAACCCTTCTCACACATAAAACACATAAAATAAAGATTAACTCTATTTGGAAAAGTCGTTTGGAAGTTATGCGCGTACAAACATTTTAATGATTCATTTTTTTTCATAATATAGATTAACTAGCTGACCCGGTGAACTCCGTATCGCCTTTTTAAGGTCGTTTTTCTTATTCCTTTTTTTTCAAACTACTTTTCCAGGAAATTCTGAACAAAGTGACCAAAGCCATCAGTGCTTAATCTTAAATTTCAAAGTTTATGAAGGTATACAAACGAAAATTGTATTTTATGTATATATTTTATTTAGATAGATGACCCAGAAAACGTTGTTTTGCCATATACATTATTTCTACGGTAGAAAATATTACTAACTTATTGTAAGTGAGGATGTGGTTGGTGATAGAGCATGATAACTGATCTAGAGACGTAATTAAATCTATACATGTAAATAAAATTGGAGTGTCTGTTTGTAATATTAAAATAACCGCTTTTTACTAAATGCATAATAACCGATGTATACACGGTACATATATCGAAAAGACATTTTTTTTAATTTTTATCTGTCTGATTGTTCTTGCTAATCCCTGGAACGGCTGGACTGATTTTGACGGGACCTTCACTGGCGGATAGCTGATTTACCAAGGAGTAACTTAGGCTATAAATTAACCGGGTACGCGAAGTATTTCCCTCAGGACGCGGGTGAAACCGCGTGAAACAGCTAGTACTAATATAGCTATTAAAAATAGGGATTAGTGTTAAAAGGGTGAAAATTAAGGGCCGCATGTATTTTCAATACAACTGCAACATCACAAAAAGTAGAATTAAAGAAATTTGTCCAAAAATAAAAAAGTATATGTTTGGGATGGACCAAGCGATTCTCAGACCTAAAAAATATACATATAAAATTCAGTCTTGCAGTTTCGGAGGAGTATTGAGATTAAAACTGTGAAACGATTTTTTAGGGTCCCGTAGCTAAAAAAGGCAAAAATCGGAACCCTTATAGATTCGCCATGTCTGTCTCTCGGTCCGTATGCCCGAGAATGATAATTCCGAAATTATTGTAACTACATCTTTAAAAATTGGTAGGTAGACGTATTCTGTGAACGGCTTTCCAGTTTTTATACAAACATAAAAAGGACTGTCTCCGTGGTATGCGTCTGTTGACCGGAGGCCCCGGGTTCGATTCCCGGGCAAAAAGTGTTACTGAGTTTTTCTGAATTCTCAATAGCAGCACGGAGTCTGGTGATGTGCCCGGTAACGGCAATAGGCTCGCCACCTATTACGTAGGACCCAAAAATTCTTAGCGAAATTTGGGTGTAGTATTGCCTATACCTACCTACCTACCTACGCTTTCGATGATACAGGCGTGATTCTATACGAAAAATAAAAAAGGAACGAAAATTAAGGGGGCCTACATGGAACTGACGTAAAAATATTTTTTCCATCAGTCATACATGCGCGGTATCTATAGATATATCTTTTTAATGATTTAGAGATTCCTAAAACCATAGTTTCTCAAGGTCAATCATTTAAAAGATAGACGCTTCTGAAGTGATAAATCTTTTGACGCCACGCCAGGCGCATACGGGAGTATACATTTGCCTGGAGTGGACAACAGTTGTAGTAATATGACTAAATGACTAAAATGAATATTTAACAATAGGGGTTGGTGTTAAAAGGCTGAAAATTAAGAGTTGTATGTATTTTTTAATGCCACATCATAGAAAAAATTAAAGTAAAAAATAATGCAGAAAAATAAAAAAAAATATTTTGGGTTGGCCACCCTTATGACTTAGGGGTTTGAAAAATATATTACAATCGATTCTCAAGCCTACCAAATAAACATGCAAAATTTCATACAAATCGGTCTAGCCGTTTCGGGGGAGTAAAATACTCCTCCGAAACGGCTGTGACACGAGAATTTTATATATATATAGATAAAGCCAGATTTAACCAAAGATCTTGTAGACCTCACAGAATCCGAACAACGATTTGTGAAACATACAAAGTGTTATCTTTTCTTTTATTTTCTATATGAGAGCAAATGTCAATGAATAAATGAGTGTGCATTTTTACAAGCAGTCGTTTCTTTACTGATACTTAACATTGGCGACGAGGATCAACAGTCAATTTCACAATATGGTATCTTATCATCGTTTGACCATAATGTGCAATCGTGGCAAACGTACAAAACTCGTATCGGACAATGGTTTTTCGCCAACGAAGTCACGTCGGAAAACAAAAGACGAGCGATTTTGCTAAGCGCACTCTCGGATGGTACATTTAAACTCGCTTCGGACCTCGCCTTGCCGAAAGAACTTCAAGATGTACCATACGAAGACATATTGCAAATGCTGGACAAGCACTTTACCCCGAAACGCTGCGGGTTTGCGGAGAGATGCAATTTCTAGGCAATACAGCAAGCTGGTGAAACTCCATCGCAATGGGCTGCCAGGCTGCGTGGGCTTACGGCTCACTGTGGCTTTAGCAACCTAGAAGAAGAGTTGCGCGACCGTTTCATCATGGGAATGCAGCCGGGTCGTGAGCGAGACAAAATATTTGCTCAAGATTTGGCAGAACTAACGTTCGCGAAAGCTATTGAGTTGGCGGAGTCGTTTCTGAGCGCTCGTATGGGGGCGGCGGCAACCGCGCATCTCGCGGGGCCACCAGATCAGCTGTTCAAGATTACACCTGAAGCGAAGAACAAACCGGTAGTAGAAAAATGTTCAGTGTGTGGCCGGTCTAACCACGCGTCCTCTCAGTGCCGATTCGCAAAATATAAGTGTAAAAAGTGCAACAAACAAGGTCATCTCAAAAGGTTGTGTAAATCAGTTAATTATATTCTTTCGGAACAGTTAGATAAAGATAACATATGGCAAAGATATCATTAATAACAGATTATACATAACAGTTTGTATGTTGTTTGTTACACAAAATACGCGAGACAGTTTAAAGTTCAGTCAAGTATCATAAAATTATTTATTAGATTATTTATTAATCGTTGATGGAATAATTTGGCTAAGATGAAAATATGAATATCACTGATGTTGTCAGTGATACATTTGCTACATTTTGTATCTGTATTATGTATACAGATTAGTAATAGGGATGATGGCTGGCACATGCGTCATACTCGTGAACGGGTGCTACTTGCGATGACTGGTCGATGACGGTCTTGCGGGCTGGTATTAGATTTTAAAATTTAACTGCATCATTTCCATCATGGTTCTGATCACTTTCGCGGATTGCCTGCATTATTAGGTATATATAATGTAAGTGGATGCTCCTGTTTCACCATGTCTATTCTGAGGAAGCTAACCAAAAGTATTATGCTTGAGTATTATTATGTACAGTAAATATATACAAGTGATGTAGAAGGTGTAACAGTTACAGCACCTTACAAAATGTAAATTGTGTATTATGCAAAACCTGGCGATGAAAAAGAGTGACCGTGAGTTTTATTGCCTGTTCTTTCTCATGGTTCTACCTATTGCTTTGCGAACGTGGCAGTAAATGTAAATGTAGAAGCATACAGTAATAATGTTTTAAATTTGAGTATAAGTAATTATTTTATAAATTTATTATTTTGACGTTCATAAGCGTCACGTTGTGACCCAAATGAATAAAGGATTTTGAATTTGAATTTGAATACGTCAGCTGCTTATCTTAGGCTTACGGGAGTTTTAGACACGATCCCATTTTACGCCACCCACATCCAACCGCACACCGTAAAATCTAAATAGTAGGAAAAATTACACCGTTTTTGTGATTATAATTTGGAGTAGCCTGCGTCCATCAGTGAGCTGCGAAAAGCTGTATGAAATGGTGATGAAATGTGCATTACAAAAAAAAAAGTCTGTTCAAGACATGTTCTTTCATCAGAAGAGGCTGATAAGACACTTGCGCCCGCTCTTTCAATTACCGTTAGTTATTTAGTACCTACTTACTAAAAATACATTTTTATAATCTGATAAATTCATAAGGATATCAATATAATATTTATTTATTATCATTTAATCTATGATGACATTATCCACATAAGGACGTCTTATTTAAATAAATGAAAATGTTATCAAACGTAAAACTATGCCGATTCCAATTTAAATTTTTCTAAATCTGCCACTGCTATAATAACGTCATCCGACACGTTACAAACTTAGATATACTGACCCCAAATTAAACTTTAAAAACAAAGCATTTTTTAATAAACCATACGGCAAAAGCGGACCGCTAAAACATAAAAAAATAAAATTTTCACAAGGGTCACATTTGTTGACTTTTCGTCTAAAGCGATGTGCTTTCGCTTCCTGGTAGTACAATCGCGTAGTAAAGTGCACAATTTGAACTCAAAAGCCATGGCACTCATAGCTCTCTATCGGCGTCGAACAGTGGAGGTTTAACGCAATTTACAGTTTAATCCGGATTACGGAGCGGCAGTCTCGCATTGTTCCAACCTACCGTGCCAAAGAAATGCAGATATTTCACACTAGGTGTAAGGATTATTACGGATTTCGAATACTGGGGAGTTTTGCGTCGTGTTTTGCTGCGAGGGACGGAGTCTACTTGTTATACTGATGTATATTTTACTGCGGCCGTATATTTCGGTGCGGATTGTAAGGATATGTGAAAGGATTTTTTCTACATCTAGGATACGATATTATGACACTTATATATCTACCTTATCAGGTCTATTGTTTGTAAGGAACGATTTTATTTATTCCCTGTCATGAATTCCGGATGGAAAATTACTGAGGGCTTTTTTTCACACATGTGACAAAGGAGTGTGAACAGCTAGCATTGTGGAAAGCAGATACGTACCTAGAACAATGCATTCATACTTACAATATCATTAAATTCTGTAGTAGCGCAACGGCTTAATATTGTATATATTTGAGACATATATTTCTTTCTATTTCTCTCTCTGCTTAAAGATTAATATCAAAGCATTTATAGAACATTCATACAGTTTTATGTTCTAGACGCATATTGAACAAATTCGAATTGAAATGCGTTTCAATTTAAATCTTTTGTACCGACTGTACTTCTAGTAATCGAGTTTGCATTTTTTTCCTTCTAATTAAATCGGTGACGATAAAATTAAATATGGCGGAAGTGTAATTAGATTGGTTGACTTTGTGTAAGTTACTTCATCATATCAGCCAAACGACGTCCACTGCTGGACATAGGCCTCCCCCAAGGTTCTCCACACAGACCGGTCTTGAGCCACCCGTCTTTTAAGTTACTTACCGGAATTATTTGTGTAGGGCGGACACGTTTTTCCTTTTTTCGAGCTTTTTACTTGTTCCTGGTAAAATTCATGTTATTTAATTATCTGTCCATGAGTTTTGTTTTTTTACGCACTTATAGAGTTAAAAAAATCAGAGAATAAAACGAAAATTGAGTTTCCTAATTTTCTTTAATTTAACCAAATGACCAAGTGCCTATGTCATTTGGTTAAAGTTTTATTATGTCATAGCTTAGAGCCTAGGCTAAAACACAATAAACCCTTGTTATATAATAATACTTAAGGTGGTCGGTTCGATTCGACAACGCAAGTTTGAGAGTTCGTTGTAATAATCGAACCGTTTGTTGCAGTGGCGTCATTCAAATCACGTTTCTTACTACAAAGGTTTAAGCGTGGAGGCCCATGGCACAACCTTTTTGCTGAGCAAAGGCCCGCAACCAGCAACGGGGCTGTTTATTTACAGGACCGATGATGATGCCCAATATCCCGCTCCTTAAAGGTTCCAATGTCAAACTGGTTTGGAAATACCACTGTAGAGTGTCTTGTCTCATATTAAGAATATTAAAAACTGAAACGTATGTAAAAAAACAAAAGGAAAAAAGACACGATCTTATTCGTCATCAACATCATCCTAGGACTATCCAGGCTGCATAAAAAATCTTTGCTTTAAAACCCGTGGATATAAGTTTTTCTCACACACTATCGTCTGTCTTCCGCAAGCCAAGCCCATAGCCGCTTTCTGTTTCTTAAATCAGAGTCAGAATATTTTAGGATACTACTTAACTGTCTTAGATCTTCACGACAATTACATTTATACAATTTACATCAGATTGTAAAACAAAAGTTTTTCTTTTATAATGTAATGGACTTTTTAAGATGTTTGTCTGACCTTCGTGCTTAGTATAATTCCGTATAATTATTAGATCTCACGCTCCAGGACGCCTTGTACTCGATTAATCAAATTGGATCCAAATTAGTCCGGCACATGCGCTTACCATTAAAAATATTCATCCAATAATCGACACTAATAATTTAAGCTCAGCTGTCTAAAAAACCAAAGTGTACCCTGCTGAAGTATGGATCGTCTTGAACACATTTCCCCAACTTATCTGGTGTTGAGAACCGGTATTCTGCAAGTTTTATAAGCCGGAGCCACAGCTGCTAATTGCGCACCCGAGCATGAAAAACTGATTGTAAAATATAAGTTAGGTGAAGTCTTTGAGATGGTCCCTCCCGTGGGATCTCCACCTAGTCGTGGTGGGGGGGCTCAGTAACCGTGGATTGGTCACCCGCGGTGAAGCTAAGAGGGATCCAGGAGGGGACGCTCCGCGTGGGCTTGGAGCGGCCTGCGCAGGATGCGTCCAACGGTGCGGGTGCGGGGGACAGTTCTGTCTGTCCCTCGCAGTCAGGTGCAGTCGCAGGAGGAGAAGCGTGTCGGTGTTGCGTTGCCGCGCGCCCTATCTCCCGTGACCAAATGGGGGCGCACCGTCGATGCGTCGCGGTGGGGCCGCAGAGGAAGAGGAAATGCGGTGTTGCGTTGCCGTCCTCCTTATCCTCTGCGGCCGCTGGGTGGTTTGGCGGCGGAGCCCAACACCTTAATCCGCCGCCAAGTGGGTTTTGTTCAGGGCCCGCCTAACCATCTGGCGGGCCAATGCTCGTCGAAGGGTGGCGACGAATGCTTTGGCGATGCCCTACCCTCCCACACACGGGTACATGAGAAAGTCGAAAAAAATAAAAAGTCTTTGAGATGGTACACAAAGGTAGATAGAACATTTTTGAGCACGAACACTTGGAAAAGGTGGGCAATAATAATAACAAAAGCACAAAATCATTCTTGAAAACTATTAATTGTGTACTCTTGGCAGTGCTTCTGGTTGCTCTGATGAAGTTCAAGTTCAGGTAGTTGTGGTAGTAGAGCCTTGCTGATTTCAGCATGAATGAGCCGGCTCGACCGGGGAAGCACTACCCTCTCACAGAAAATCGGCGTAAAGTAACAGTACCTAAACTGTTGCGTTTCGTTCGGTGAGTGAGAGTGCCGGAGGCCCTATCCCCTTTCCTTCTCCCTCATCCCACTCCGCATCCTTTCCCTTTTCCGAACCCCAAGGGGCGGCAACGCACTTGTGACCCCTGTGGTGTTGCTTGTGTCCATGGGCGGCGGTAATTGCTTACCATCAGGCGATCCGTCTGCTTGTTTGCCGCCTATTACTATAAAAAAAGTAAGCATGCTGGCAATTAATCTTTGGTCTTCGTGGCCCAAAACACTACACTATTAATACTCCTTCATTTCTGTCGATTCTTTGCACTTTGACAGCTCTTAGCACCGGAAGGACTTAAAATACTGGTATCGAAAGTAAACCTCCAAATAGATAGCGATACTCTCCTTTCCCAAAGCCAAAAGCTTCTACCAACAAATATATAATTTAAGCGTTCATCTATAGACTAAGGACTGTTTAGAATTCATTGTGGGTCACGTCACTTGGCTCAGGGTCATGTGAGGGACCTTTTCTAATAGATTTTTAATGGGCGGCCAACATGCTTCCACTGGTAAACTCTGAAACACTTTCAAACGCGTCCGAAAATAACTTTGTCACATATCATCCAGTAGTCTCTGTTAGGATTTATATTTTGTAACAGTGTGAGACAATTATTGAATGAAACAAGTGACAAGAATAACTGACACATTGTGACAGATCATGTCATATTATGCAGGCACCGTAATAGCTGCACTGTTCCAACACAATATTTTTTTTTATTTTTTTTTCCCGTCTGCGATCAGTCATGGACTATAAGCAAATTTGCTTAGTGTGTAGTGTCGTGTCGAGTGTGTCTCCCAGCGGAGTCAGCTACTCATTATGGAGTAGCTGACTCCGCTGGATTTTATCGAGTTCCAGGATAACACGTCGGCTCAGTCGTGTTTCGCACTTTGTTTGCAATAGCTGTGCCGCTAAGTTATTTGGATGTACAGCTAGCCTCCTTTTATAGCGCATAGCGGTGTTTCGGATTTCTTCTTTTACTGTACATATTTGCAGACTTGCATGGATTTCGGTGTTTGTAACAAACCATGGCACATTTGACAAGGTCCTCAGGATTACGTTTTGAAGCCGCTGAAGGATGTTTAGGTTAGAATCGCTGGCGCTTCCCCACAGCTGAATGCCGTAGATCCAACTTGGTTTTAGTATGCTTTTATAGATTAAAAGTTTGTTATCTGTGGAGAGCTTTGAGTTTCGCCCCAATAACCAATAGAGGTTTTTAAAGCGGATGTTCAGTTCATCTCTCTTTTTTTTTAATATGTTCTTTCCAGGTCAGACGGCGATCCAGATGCATACCTGAGGTATCTTACGCTGTCTCTGTGTTGTAGTGGGTTGTTACCAAGTCTTACTGGTGGACAGTTATTCCGCCTCAGCGTAAATGTTACCTGAACAGATTTGTTGGCACTGGCTTTAATACGCCACCTGGATAACCATTTGCTTATTTCGTCTAAGCCATTCTGTAACTTGATTGATGCAATGACGGGGTCTATGTCGCTGGCAAGAATGGCAGTAACATCAGCATAAGTAGCTGAGGTAATACCTCGGATTTCTGGCAAATCTGCAGTGTACACGGTATATAGTACAGGACCTTAGTGCTTTGATCTCCTGGAGTGTTGATGTGGAGTTGCCTTCTTTAACCTGGTACCATCTGTTTGAAAGGTACGATGCGAGCAGAGCATAGTAGCTGTGTGAGATATTTGACTTGATCTTATAGAGATGTCCCTTGTGCCAAACTTTGTCGAATTCCTGTTGAATGTCCAAAAAAGCTGAAATTCTTTTTGCTCAAAAGTACTTCTTATTACATGGCATAATCTGTGAACCTGTTCTATAGTCAAGTGATGTTGCCGGAATCCGAATTGGTGATCAGGAATGCTGTTGTTTTGATTGAGCATGGGCATAATTCGGCTTAGTAAAATTTTCTCGAACAATTTTGACCATATTGGCAATAAACTGACCGGCCGGTATGATGTAACCGCATGAGCAGGTTTGCCTAGCTTATGAATCAAAATGATTCGAGATACCTTCCATATGAGTGGGAAGTGTTGTACATGTAGGATGCCATTAAAAAGAGTTGTTATAAATGTTAAAGCTTTCTTTGGCAGTTGTCTAAGTATTTCCTTGGTGATCAAATCGAATCCCGGTGCTTTTTTATCTTTGAGCATGGTTATAGCTCTCCACACCTCTCGTATAGCAGCTGGTCTTGGTGGTAAATCCAGCAGCATACCTGATTAAGGACACCTTCCAGGCTCGCCTCAAATTCGTTAGATCCCGCATCATCATTAGGAGTAAAAACTTCTGTGAGATACTTGGCAAATGCATTTGCCTTATCTTGCTTTGTCCTAGCCCAGCCATTAACAGTTTTTATAGGAGGCTTTGATTCTTGTAGGCGATCTAAGGATTTTGTAAATTTCCAGAGAGAATAGTTGGTTGGTGAGTGACTCTAATTTTGATTGTAGGGTATCGTTATGTAAGTTTGATATTGCTGTTTTAAGGTCCTTAATGGCTTTATTCAAGGCACTTTTGTCCATCGGCTGCCTACTTTGATGCCACACTCTTCTCTGACGACGCTTTTCAAGTACTTTTTGTTTTATATCTAGTGATAGGTTCTTAAGTGCATTAACGGACTTCAATACAGGAGTACATTTCCAGCAGGCTTCGTGGATGAGTACTGTTATGTACCTAGCAGTTTCTTCAATATCGTCTGGCGATTTAAGCGCAACCTGTAATTGTATATGCTTTTCTATGTACTCTCGAAACGCTTGTCAATCAGTATTTCTATTACAGAGTGTATTCTCTTCATCATACTCTATAAGCGTTGTACTGACAGTTAATATAACCGGAGTATAGTCAGAAGAGCTATCAATGCAAGATTCTGCCTTAAGATAATGTCTAAAGAGACCTCCTGTTACAAAGAAGTCCAGAAGATCTGGTACCTTATTTGGGTCTGTGGGCCAGTATGTTGGTTCAGATGTTGTTATTGCTTGTAAGTGATTAGTGTCCATACTATGCTTTAAATGTCTTCCTCTAGTCGAATGTTATGTTATGTTTCGAATTCCAATGGAGACCGGCAATGAATCGGTGCCCAAGAGATGAGAAGAATTCGGTAAACATCAGCTGGTCAATTTTGTGTTTAGGGGGGCAATACACTGAAGATACATTGATGTAGCCACATTTATCCTCCAGGGCGACAGTAGTAGCTTGCAGGTATTCAGTCTTGAACTCTGGCATTAAATGGTGTTTGATGGTGCTTCGAATAATAATAGCTGTTCCCCCATGGCCTGTCCCATCTGGATGGTTGGTTAGGTAGGTATTGAATCCCTTAATTTTAATATTGCTGGAGGCTGTGCAATGTATTTCCGAAACGAGAACTATCTCAAGTTTATGCTCATCTATTAGCAGTTGTACTTCATGCTTGTTTGGTGCGAGACCATTTGTGTTCCAAGTTGCAGGTCTGATGGCATTCATTTGGCCATATTGTTGATGAGAGTTGTTATGAGGCCCATCATGGTACTCATTTGTTGTAGGAGTAAGTAAAATTTTTCCGATTGTTGCAGAAGAATTTGTTCTAAAGTTTCACTAAGTGAGTTTATTTTTGGGTTTATGGTGGTATCCCTTTGCATGTGGTGTGTCTTCACTTTTTCGGCATAGGATATTTTGTTTACTTTTTCGTTTTTAGTCTGGTTGGCTGGCCGTGATATTGTGTCCAGGCTGTGTTTTACTTCTGCTTCTTTGTCTTGCTTTTGTATAAGTCTGAGTTGTGCTGTTTTACGTGATTGGATTTTTGGTACACTTCACAGCCCTTATAATTTGCAGGGTGAGGTCCATGGCACAGAGCACACATTGCGGGGATGTTTCGATCACGCTTTGGACATTCGGAAGTTTTGTGCGCCTGTGCACATTCACACAGCGGTATGGTCGCATGCAATAGTTCTTCGTATGACCATATTGTTGACAGCGCTGACATTAGACGATAGACCTATTTTTTCTGGGAACCTCTATTACAACGGCTTGGTGGTATATATATTTAAGCTCCTTAGCGGCCTTATTATTGTCTCCCGGCATAAGGTTGACAAAAAGGTGGATGTAGGCTTTTTATCGGGCCCATATTTTGCATTAATTATCTCTCCTAACACAGTATTACCTGTTTGTTCGATGTCTTCTCTTATAGCATTGAGTGGAGTTGACGGGTGTAGATTTCTGATGACAAGCCTGTAGCATCTTTCATCTTTTTTCTTAAGCGTGTGGCCGATGAGGCCATGTTCCCGTTCTAACCCAATAATATTTTATAAGTTTCAATTGTGGCACTACTAACCCTTAACTGGTTTCGATTAACAATCTTATAGCTAAAGTCATTTTGGGAAGCTGCAGTCTTTAGTAGTTCTGTAAGTTTGATGACATCTTCTATGCCATAGAGTACTATGGGTGGAGGCTTAACCTATTTATTAGGCTGAGGCAAGTCTTCTTTTTCAGTTAGATCTACAGGAAGTTCTTGATACCTGTTAGAGGTAGTAATAGCTGGTGGACTAAGAGATGACTTCTTCCGTTTTGGATTTCTAATTGATGGTACTCTTTACCAGTCTGGGGGGCCTGGAGGATTGTTCACTTTTTCGTTTGGTTCTAAGTACTGGGACTTGGGTTGGCTAGACTGGAGCTATGTAGGTTCATTAAAACCGCATTGCTTGCTCCCTAGAGATGCACTTCTAGGTCTCGTTATAAAGAGGCCAGGATGAAATGCTTGCTGCACAAATTTCTTGATTCCAGTAGCATTAACTGATGCAGAAGCCTGGATACCCGCTCCTGTATAGTCTTCGGTAGCATATTTCCCACTCTCCAGCCCGGATACCGGAGAGCGCCGGGGGTTAGCCGGATCGCATGACATAACACATTCTTCATATTCAGACATTTCCATATGTAAAGTTTTGGGAAGAACACTCATACCACTTTCCCAGGGTGTTATGGCCACTCTTTTGAGAGGGTATTTAGTGCCTCTTGGCCTGTGGCAGCTATGACAGGTTATTTAACCGCCGCCTGTTGCTCGGCGTCGTTGCTCGTTTTGCACCACCCAGGGGGCACGTGTAGGGTGTGTCTTAGGAAAGGATGGAGAGTCCTACGGTCGCGAGCAACTTCAGCCCCTAACAATTGACTACTTTTTTTTTGGCCACTAAACCGTAAGTCATATATCATATTTCAAAACGTCATTACGTAACGTATATAAGTAGTAATGTTTATACAACAGGTAACAGAGCCTTGCTGATTCCAGCATGAATGGGTCGAATCGACCGGGGAAGTACTACCCTCTCACAGAAAATCGACGTAAAGTAACAGTACCTAAACTGTTGCGTTTCGTTCGGTGAGTGAGAATGCCGGAGGCCTTATCCCCTATTTCTTCTCCCTCATCTCACTCCTCATCCTATCCCTTTTCCGACCCCAAGGGGTGGCAACGCACTTGTGACTCCTATGGTGCTGCTTGTGTCCATGGGTGGCGGTAATTGCTCTCCATCAGGCGATCCGTCCGCTCGTTTGCCGCCTATTACTATAAAAAAAAACAGTTCTATGTCGCGTAATTATTTGAAAATATATGTGAAATACCTTATATTACTCTCGACGTTTCGGCATTTGCTAAACCAGCCGTGGTCACTAGATGACTGACCACTCATCTAGTGAGAACATTTTTATATTTTTTTTACTTTGGAAGTAGTTACATATGTACTTACATATGTAGCTCGCCGTGAAATCGCGATTTGATGTGACGCGATAATTTCACGGTACTTACAATAATATGGTCTCACCATAACTGACTCATAATACTTGAGTACAAGTTAAAGTGCTATGCGGGAAATTCTATATTTTGCATCCATTAGCCGTCTAAAGTTCACGGTTCGCTACCCCAAACTACTAGTTATTATTCAACCACTTATTGTTAAAGTTTCATGGAATATATATTTGCGCGATAAATTAGTAGGCCCTACTTACGATCTCTTTATCCAGTTCAGTATTACCCACCCCTTTATTTCTGCGGCCGTAAAAGGTAAAACTTTCAAAATTTACCATTGCAGACGGGATTTGCTGATCAAATTATCGAAACTTTCTGCAGTTCTAACTTTTTCAAGTGAACCTGTGCTGCGACCTGCAGATTTTGCTAAATAATTAGATAATTTATTTTTATGCACGGAAATTTTACTGAATTAATTCAGACACGTTCACTATTTTAGAAAATTATTGCTATCGTAAAAGAAAGACTTAGGAGATCGTGATCGTGTTATGATCAGTAAAGTTATTAACTGCAAAAGGATATATTTTTAGCCGACTTCGATAAAAGAAGATCAACAAGCATAGTCGCTCATATACTATGCTTCTTGATACCTTCGACATATGCAAACTGATATGAAAAATATTTTTGAAAATATCTTATGTAGTTTTGGCGTGAAAAGTGACAAATACAGCCATCTTCAAAAAATTTCACAATCATAATAAGAAGAAGGATAGGATACCCACTTGGTAAATAAAGCACATACGTTTGATAAATAGTTTTCAGAAAGCAAGTTAATTCTTTAGTCGCAGCGGTTTACAAAACAATATCACATGTGCATGTTTTTGTTACAGCTATCTAAGTGAATGTCGGTTGTCGCACTGTGCAGAAAACAGTCGATTCGGAACACTTTTTATACTGCTGTGTGGAACATGGTTATATTGTCGAGACTGGCTTTATTTATCATTCTGTAGTTTTGGGTGTTCAGCATACGTAGGTACGTATCAAGACAACAAAGTGCGACTAGACTTGATAAAAAAAAATCCATGCTGTTTTCTTATACTTAAACTCGTTGGTTTGGTTTCGACATATTATAGTGGCTGTATCATACAGACAGAGTGAGACAGGTAAAATATGTTGCCTGTGACATACAGATAGACTGGCAACGACAGGCATTCGGCTTCAGAACCTCAACAGAAGAGACATAACTAAGACCGAACAGGAAACAACAGATTTCAAGATAGCAAAATTGTTTTGTTAAATATTATGATATGACTAAACAAAATACCAAACACTAAGTACACTACATACTACACCAATATTGTAACAAACAACATAAATTAAAACATCAACAGATTGTGGCGTTTTCTAGCGTTGTTACAAAATCCGCAGCGTACGAACAAATAAAGTATTTATATAGAATACATTTATAACGAGCCATAATGCACTACTTTGCCGCAATGTTTAGACTTGCTAGTCACAACTGCAAGGAGCGACGGATACTGAGCTACTTTAAAAAAGTAAAAAAGGTAACAATATTGTTGAGCTGCGATATGTCCTCAATAAAAATGTAACTGTAGACGTGTATTTAAAATAGAGATAAAATATCTTGTCCCGATGTCCCGATGCCGACGTTTCAACAAGTGACCACCTGACAACGGAACCCGTTACATAAAGAATAGTCATACATATTACTTCTTTGAATAACAAGGCACTATTTATGTAAAATTCGAGTTATCATCATCTTCTTGACCTGGTCCCAATTTATTTGGGGTCAGCGGAGTACGTCCTTCGTTTCCATTCTTTCCTGTCGCCCGTCATCTGATCATTTACCCCTTTATCTTTCATATCCATCCTCACGCAGTCTATCCATCTTTTCTTTGGCCTCCCCCTCTCTTTCCATCCCTTTACCTTCATATTCATCACTTGCTCACCTACATACATATCATCTCTTTGCATAATATGTCCATACCAAGCTAAACGACTTCCTTTCACTTTTTCGCCTATAGGTGCCACTTTCAGACATTCGAGTAAGGGACATAAAAAACAACTAGACTCGTAACAATAATTTGTGGACCATACAATGTGCTATTCCGTGTGAGTCGAACCTACAACACTTACGAGAGGGCTATCTGCTAGTCCTGCTACCTTAAACTACTACTGCATGCTAGTGCAGTCAAACTATGTAGTTTGAAATTAAACTGGTTAGATCACTAACATAGTAGTAGTTATTTCAATAAACAATATTCACAACAGTATCATAAAATCTCTTGCTAATTGCTGCGAGACAAACTGTTGGTATCAAGTGGTTATGTAGCGAGTGTGCGGCGCCCCTAACTCGGTATCATTAGAGGCTCCAGGTTGGAATTCACCTCTCGCCCACAGAGAACTTACTTTGGCCAGTCGCCAAACAACTATTATCGGTTGTACTACTGGAACTTGAAAGTCATGTATTAGCTGATAGAGTTTAGAACTACGTGATAATTGAGTCTTAACTGCAAAAAACGATAAATGTAAATAGTTTATATAGCAAACTAATACTTTCAAATAGCTTTACCTCATGATTTAATCTACCAATCTTTCTCGCTTAGCATTATTTTTCTTATTGCATTATGCTGAACTATAAGGGTCATTCCATAATGTAACAAGAACCAAGCTGTCAACCACTTAGTATTATTTTTGCAAACTTGTTCGTCGACGAGTAATTGTCATGTACGAAAACTGAACCCTAGAAACCTATGCATAATGTTAAGTAGCAAGGCAAGCATGTCTAGTTTGCTTCTAAAGTCGTTTCCAATATTTAAGTACGTTAAACAACTTATACTCGTATATTAATTTCTTAAGGTAACATAATTTACACAACTTGCATTCATACAATTTCAGAGCAATATATCGTGGAAACATAGTAACCTGGTTTCCACAAACATGTTGCATCCTTAATTGATTTATGAAATTTTAATACCTCAAGCAGTAATATCTGTATGTCTGCAGAGAAAATCAATGAACTAGTTCTGAATATTTAACTCTTGTAAGTTTAAGAGGTAAATTTAAACCTTGTATGCCTACAGTTTTGTTGGTGCGAAATGAGGTATAGATGCAATATTGGCGCATATGAAATGGTTAGAGCTATATTTACCGCAACTCCTAAACCTCTGGCTCCACCTCCTTTCAAAATTTTCTGATCCCAAATCTAACTTGGCTCCGACTTCTCACTGACCGAATGAAACATAAATATTATTAATCCTGTAAAAGGCTATTATTTGTTCGACTAAACTAGATTATCTTCTCAGATTAATAGAAGAACCGACTTTATATTTCGGTGTAGACATTTCTGTGAACATGCTAGGCAGAAGCTAAAATGAGCGCAATTAATGAAATTTCTTGAGTATTAATTTCTATGATATGGATAGTACATTTAAATATTATAAAAAATACATCTTGGAATAGGTAAAAATGAAAGGAATGTACACTTGTAACGTAATACTACACGTATTGCGTTATAATATCTCGCAGGCGCTTAACGCCAGCTTAGCCGTTCGCAATATTACCAAATATGGTCATGTTCACTAGCCAAGGCAGTTGTGAGTCATAGGCTTATACCTATATAAGATGGGTGCGCGACCTAAGTCTGTCACTTGCCCTACACACCGTCTCGCTGATGGTTGTAGCGACTATTACTACTATTATTAAAATCCTACTTCTCTGTCTACTGTCCTGCTGGGGGTAAGCATATTCTAGTTGTCTGTGTGCCTATACGTTCTGTCTGTAGTATCTGTGTCTCCTAAGCATAACAGCCGATCTAGGGACCGCCTGTTCCTGACCGGTTGTTGTGTATTCTCTATGCTGTTTCCAGTTCTTCCTACGGGCTCACTGCACCTGACGTTCTTCCTACGGGCTACGTTCTTCCTACGGGCTACGTTCTTCCTACCAGTGCTTACCTAGTTCGGTCATACTGTATGTAAGCGGTAGTGAGACATAATAAAGAACCTGTTCAGCCTAGTAGTGTTTCTCTCGAACCCCGACATCCTACCGAGATCCTCCGTCTCACACTAGATTTTACATCTAAGATAAAAAATAATTTTCTTAGGTTCCCTTAGTAGAAACCAAAGCGATCACGAATTCCCGCGAGTAAATTGTGGTGCGCTAATTTGTGCGGCCAACATCGTGAACTTACCTCGGCGGTGGCTTATGATCTTGTGCCCAACAAACACTCGACACGCCACACACACATTTTTTGTATCAGCTTTAAATTATACATACTACAGAACGTTCTAGAATTGCATAAAGTTGGACTAGACATATTGTTAAAAATTTACGACATATTTCGCAAAATTTTATGTGTAGGTTTTATGGTGGTGCGGCGTCGTTGTGCTGGTTTCAGAAGAAAGAGTGTAGTGTCGAATAAAACTGCAGTGGACTGTAATACTCCCCCCCCGTGGGATATCCACCTTGTCGTGGTGGGCGGGGCTCAGTAACCGTGGATTGGTCACCCGCGGTGAAGCTAAGAGGGATCCAGGAGGGGACGCTCCGCGTGAGCTTGGTGGGGCCTGCGCAGGATGCGTCCAACGGTGCGTCGGGTGCGGTCGCGGGAGGAGAGGCGTGTCGGAGTTGCGTTGCCGCGCGCCCTATCTCCCGCGACCAAATGGGGGCGCACCATTCGATGCGTCGCGGTGGGGCCGCAGAGGAAGAGGAGATGCGGTGTTGCGTTGCCGTCCTCCCTATCCTCTGCGGCCGCTGGGCGTTTTGGCGGCGGAGTCTAACACCTTAATCCGTCGCCAAGGGGGTTTAGTTCGGGGCCCGCCTGATCATCTGGCGGGCCAATACCCGTCGGAGGGTGGCGACGAGTGCTTTGGTGATGTCCCACCCTCCGACACATGGGTACATGGCGGAAGTCGAGGTGGTTTTTAGTGGAAACACCACATACTCCGGCTCTTATTTCCCCCAAGAGTCGGAGATCCGAAGGGATTTTCCACCTCGTAAAAAAAAAATAAAAGAAAAAAGAAGTGGACTGTAATACTAGGATGTTATATTCGTTGAAGTACTACTGAGGTTTACCTATACAATTATGGTCGCGTCTACGGAACAAACAAGAAAGTATTTAGGTTGCGCGAGAGCGTCTGATCGTAATGACGTGTAACAGCTGATTCACGATGACAGCGGCGCAGGAGCCGGCGAGCCGTCCACTCGCCCCGCACCGCAGACCCCGTGGCGACGTTTCGTAATTGCTGTTGAGTGCATGTCTCAACATATGGATAGGTTCTTTATGCTTTGATAGTTTCGAATTCTCAAGATATTCTAAACTTTATGACCTTTTATTTTTACCAAACTTAATGTCTAAAAAAAATTAATTCAGTATAAAATAAGAGACTAGACAAACGGTTAGCCAACAAACTTAAGAACAAAATTGAAACAATAATTTGTCGATCATACAAAGCGTTTGACCCCGACGAGACACGTCGGGGTCAAACCCTGCACATATTGAAAGCCACTTAACCCCTTATTGCATGAATTATGAAGGATGTTACCCAAAAAAAATATTTTGGTTTAAACATGTTTAATAATCTTCTGTGAACATAAATTAAACAAATAAAAATATATACGTTATTATTTATGGATTTACATCACGAAGCCATATCTGGGCTCGTATGCATTCAAGTTGAAATGATATAAGCCATATCTGGCTTCGCATGCACATTTGTTACAATTTTAAAAATCTTTGAACCAGTTCCGCTTGTCATTATAGCATTAGAAGACTTTTTTAAGACCATTTTTATTATTTATATTTTGTATAATTCCGCATTTTTGGTAGTTTTACCTTGAAAGAACCATAAAACATGGCACTATCCATTTCTGTATAGCAAAAAACAGGAACTCGAGTGCATACGAACGATATATTTGACATACATTATTTTGACGGAAACGCATAGCAAGCCATATTTGGCATCTGAAAAAAACAGGTCAAAAATAAAATAAAATATACAAAAACTACTTACTATTACGCTAGTCGATGATTCTAGAAGTAAAAAATAATTATTGACGATCTCAGTCACCGTATTACTATTATTTTTCACTGATAAAAGTTTAACTAAAACATTGCAGTTAACTTGCTGGCCCTGTCATGAAATAACATCAAATAATTTTGACACAGATGACTTACCACGCACAAAAAAATTATAATAATAATAATTATAATAATATTCCACTACATTCACACAACACCATCTAGTCCCAAACTAAGCAGAAGCTTGTACTATGGGTATTAGATAATGGATAAACATACATATATACTTTTTTTTTGTAAATACATACATATTATACATAGAAACACCCAGACCAAGACAAACATCCAAGTTCATGCACACAAATGTTTGACTTGAGCGGGAATCGAACCCGCGACCTTCGGCGTAGCAGTCGCTTACACTCCCGCGGCGCCAACCGGTCGTCTATACAATTAATATAAAATTAATATAAAAAATTACATGGTTTTAACGAAGAAATTCTTCATAAATTACAATTAATTTTGCTATATTGCTATAATTCAAATCTTAGTTATGTTGGAAAAAAATAACAAACTTTAGAAACCACCAATGGCTTCGTATGCGGTAAGGGGTTAAATCTCTATGCCATCTGTAGCGACTACATACCTGCACTTATGACTGTATATTTTCACGTAGGTAAATTAAGCACACTGTTCACCGATAAGTTAAGATTGTAACAGGCACGCATTATCATAGTATATACGCCATATTGTACCATAAATAAATCAGACGTTATAACACCTTGTCTCATTATTTTTATTGCCATAACCATCTGGCAAATTGGTGACCTTCGACTTCACTCAATTTCACTCGACTTTGATGCGACCATTGCTCTATAGTTGATTTCGCTACAGAAAATACCAGCAAAATGAGCTCGCCTACTTGCAAATCAAAATGCGTCCAACAAGAAACACTGGAAATCGCAGCCGGCACCTCCATTTTATCCCGCATTCTGGATTTTTGTAGAGATAAACCCAGATTATGGTTAACACCATTTGAAGCCATAGTAGCGCCACAGAAACAAGCAGAAGATTACAACAGTTATAGCAAAACTATCGAAAGAAGAAATACTACAAGTTAGTGACCTCATTACCTCACCGCCCCCCACAGAAAAATATAAAACCATCAAGGAACGTCCAGATGGTCTAATAATTTGCTACGAAGTATCAGAACAGCGCCAATTTAAAAAATTACTGTCGGAAATGGACCTGGGTGATCAAAAACCTTCGAAACTTTTACGCAAGATGCAAGTACTCGGAAGAGGCAAAATTGGTGACGAAACTATCAAGCTTCTGTGGATGAGACTTTTACCGCCGTCAGTTACCACAGTCCTAGTGGTCACGGAAGACATTAACATCGACAAGATGAGCCAGATTGCCGACAAAATCATAACAAATTAAAAAATTACCGAGTATACAGTCAAAACATTGCCAGGCACAATTACCTATTAGATTACGTCTGATGAACTCATTCATGCCGAAACCGAAAAAAGTCTTCCTAGAGAGGTAATACCTGCGATAATGTATGGTAACATTTGCCTTCTACTCAATAAATCAACTTTCAAATGGTCCGTGCCTTAGCCTCATACATCCATATTTTTATTTATTATCATCGAGGACATAGCTAAGAAGGCCTCGCGAGCGCTCGGTTTCATTTGTCGTATGTCGACTGATTTTAAATGCATCAAGACAATTAAAATCCTTTCCTGTTCCTTGGTTCGCAGTCACCTAGAGTACGCTTCTCAAGTGTGGAACCCACATTATGAGATTTACGTCAATAGACTTGAGTGCATACAGAGAAGATTCTTGAGGTGCATACAATATCGTGCAAATTTCTACTTGCCAAACTACACACATCGCTGTAAGAAATTCCACCTGTTACCGCTATACGAAAGACGTAAAATGGCTGATCAGTCACTCTTATTTAAAATAATGAATGGTTCTACTGACACTATGGCATTGGTGAACAAGATTGCACTGCGTGTACCATCTGCGTTTTTACGAAGACCGCAACTCTTACATATTCCAGCTGTGAGTACGAATTACAGGCAAAATTCTTTTATAATAAGAGCCAGCCGTATGTACAATCTGGCATGCCAGGATGTAGACATTGATATTTTTCAAACCAGTGTTACGAAAATGAAAACATGTCTTAATAATAAATTCTTTGGTAAGCGATAAAGATTAGTAAAGATTATTGGTTAAGATTAGTATTTTTTTATTAAATAATTAATTAACAAATTTATTTATAATTTTCATTTTATAAAAAGAAATATTATTTTATTTTAATTTTTCCATTATTATTTTTTAATATATATTTTTTTATTAATTTATCACTTTTATCAGGTAGGTAATTCAATCATCATGTTGATAATTTAATTTATTTGTGTTTTCTTTTCTTTTCTCTTAATTCGGTTGTTTATTATATATTTTTTTCTTTGTTGTAAAATATCTGAGCTCTATATAGCACTGTTATAATATATGAATGGCTTTTTTTAATTCTATAAGTGGAAACTTGTAATTGGCCTTAATTATGTAATTTATATACTATATGTACCATTCTAGCTGTAAGTTTTCCTTAAAATAATAAAATAAAATAAAATAAAATTATTCGTATAGTAATAAGTACTACAAAACAAATTAATAGCTCATAAACATTTCCAGAACATCTAAACGCGTTTACCGCGAGTCGAAGTCAATCATACAGACAATAAACAGTTAACAAATAAACAAACAATTTGGACACTGTTCACCGATAAGTTAAGATTGTAACAGGCACGCATTATCATAGTATATACGCCATATTGTACCATAAATAAATCAGACGTTATAACACCTTGTCTCATTATTTTTATTGCCATAACCATCTGGCAAATTGGTGACCTTCGACTTCACTCAATTTCACTCGACTTTGATGCGACCATTGCTCTATAGTTGATTTCGCTACAGAAAATACCAGCAAAATGAGCTCGCCTACTTGCAAATCAAAATGCGTCCAACAAGAAACACTGGAAATCGCAGCCGGCACCTCCATTTTATCCCGCATTCTGGATTTTTGTAGAGATAAACCCAGATTATGGTTAACACCATTTGAAGCCATAGTAGCGCCACAGAAACAAGCAGAAGATTACAACAGTTATAGCAAAACTATCGAAAGAAGAAATACTACAAGTTAGTGACCTCATTACCTCACCGCCCCCCACAGAAAAATATAAAACCATCAAGGAACGTCCAGATGGTCTAATAATTTGCTACGAAGTATCAGAACAGCGCCAATTTAAAAAATTACTGTCGGAAATGGACCTGGGTGATCAAAAACCTTCGAAACTTTTACGCAAGATGCAAGTACTCGGAAGAGGCAAAATTGGTGACGAAACTATCAAGCTTCTGTGGATGAGACTTTTACCGCCGTCAGTTACCACAGTCCTAGTGGTCACGGAAGACATTAACATCGACAAGATGAGCCAGATTGCCGACAAAATCATAACAAATTAAAAAATTACCGAGTATACAGTCAAAACATTGCCAGGCACAATTACCTATTAGATTACGTCTGATGAACTCATTCATGCCGAAACCGAAAAAAGTCTTCCTAGAGAGGTAATACCTGCGATAATGTATGGTAACATTTGCCTTCTACTCAATAAATCAACTTTCAAATGGTCCGTGCCTTAGCCTCATACATCCATATTTTTATTTATTATCATCGAGGACATAGCTAAGAAGGCCTCGCGAGCGCTCGGTTTCATTTGTCGTATGTCGACTGATTTTAAATGCATCAAGACAATTAAAATCCTTTTCTGTTCCTTGGTTCGCAGTCACCTAGAGTACGCTTCTCAAGTGTGGAACCCACATTATGAGATTTACGTCAATAGACTTGAGTGCATACAGAGAAGATTCTTGAGGTGCATACAATATCGTGCAAATTTCTACTTGCCAAACTACACACATCGCTGTAAGAAATTCCACCTGTTACCGCTATACGAAAGACGTAAAATGGCTGATCAGTCACTCTTATTTAAAATAATGAATGGTTCTACTGACACTATGGCATTGGTGAACAAGATTGCACTGCGTGTACCATCTGCGTTTTTACGAAGACCGCAACTCTTACATATTCCAGCTGTGAGTACGAATTACAGGCAAAATTCTTTTATAATAAGAGCCAGCCGTATGTACAATCTGGCATGCCAGGATGTAGACATTGATATTTTTCAAACCAGTGTTACGAAAATGAAAACATGTCTTAATAATAAATTCTTTGGTAAGCGATAAAGATTAGTAAAGATTATTGGTTAAGATTAGTATTTTTTTATTAAATAATTAATTAACAAATTTATTTATAATTTTCATTTTATAAAAAGAAATATTATTTTATTTTAATTTTTCCATTATTATTTTTTAATATATATTTTTTTATTAATTTATCACTTTTATCAGGTAGGTAATTCAATCATCATGTTGATAATTTAATTTATTTGTGTTTTCTTTTCTTTTCTCTTAATTCGGTTGTTTATTATATATTTTTTTCTTTGTTGTAAAATATCTGAGCTCTATATAGCACTGTTATAATATATGAATGGCTTTTTTTAATTCTATAAGTGGAAACTTGTAATTGGCCTTAATTATGTAATTTATATACTATATGTACCATTCTAGCTGTAAGTTTTCCTTAAAATAATAAAATAAAATAAAATAAAATTATTCGTATAGTAATAAGTACTACAAAACAAATTAATAGCTCATAAACATTTCCAGAACATCTAAACGCGTTTACCGCGAGTCGAAGTCAATCATACAGACAATAAACAGTTAACAAATAAACAAACAATTTGGACACGGGTGTCTTAATCACAGAGGCTCACATTGTGGAATGTCGAGTATGCTATGGGTCGCAATGGGATATGGGTACACATCTTTCTATGGTGATACATTACTGCAGTAGGACACAAATGGAATCCGCCCCATACGCGCATCTCTGTTTATTTTAGTATGCATGTTTGCTACTAGTTTTTTGTACTACTACATCTTCTTTTAAGCGTAACGATCATTATAGTCATAAACATTTATTTCTTTCTAATCTTAATCGTAGCAGTCAAAAACTTAGCTACGATTGTGTCATTTTCAGTAGCATCCATAATTGTAGGTATTAAGGCACGCAGGACAAGCTAGTAAGTATCCCATTGTTTGTGAAAACAGCACCACTCTTGCACTTCAGACTGGTTTTGTCTATAAATCCTCACATTAGCCAGCTTTCGTCGTAAAATATATTATCAATAAAAATAATACATAGCCTACCCTTAAACGCGATAACCGACGCCCGAGCAGACGAAGCCACGAGTGAAGTCTAGTACAATAATAATAAAGTAATATCAAATGACTATTGATATAGCAATAAGTAATATTGTATGAACGTGTGCTAATATTGGCAGAACCTGACTGTTCTGTGTCCAATATTAAACGTCACTTGTCTGCCTGTGTAAATAAATACGTACTTTAATATTTTACGTACAAGTCTTTCTTTAGCAAATAGAAGACTATTTTAGTAATAGTTATGTAGTATAGTAAGGTCTATCTATACATGGCCGGGCCGTACCCGGGACGTGAATGGACCGTGCTCAGATAGGGCCTCAAAATAATATTGGTGTGTAGATTTTATAGAAACATGTTCACACATGACAGGCTCGAAACTAGATACTATGACATAGCGCCTAAGTATAGGAGGAGTTAGGTAGTAAAGCCTTGCTGATTGTAGTCTTTAATGGACTCGCTCGATCGGGAAGAGATCATAACTGTTGCACAAAGTTAATGATGCGTTTCATTTAGTGAGTGCCGGCGGCCCTATTCATCTTTTGTTTCCCCTTATCCTGCTACATTGATTAGTATGGGAAAATGGATGGTAATCAATTTTCCCATCCTAAATAAAGGCACTTGTGACTCCTAGTGTAGGCGCCATGTTTACTCCCATTAAATCTATTAATAATAAATGGGGAACCAAGGCCCGTCAACGTGCCACACATTGCCCGGTTAAGTGTAGTTTTTTTTTTGTATATTTTAAAAGTACTTTTATACATTAATATATGTTAAGCTTTTATATGTAGTTAGACCTTAAGTCTTGGAGTTGATAGTGACTTAGCCTTTGCAAGCTCGTACATTTAAGTGTCCCATTTATTTTAATTTAATAGTCTTGTTTCCTGAACATTACGGAGGCACTGGTTTAATCTTAAGTCGAGTGTTCACTGACGTAACAATATTGTAACTAACGTCAGTTATTAAATTAGAAATTTATAATGACAACCTAAAAACTACTATATGCTTTATAAATGTATGTATATAAATTTAATTGGTAAATAAAGATATGCCGAGGTAAATTAAATGTTAAATTTAAAATCTATTAGGCAGAATTGGATAAAACAAAAGATAAACAAATATTTTATCTCTTTCCAGTTTGAAAGTAGAGTATGTATACATATACATGTCATGCGTTTGTGTGTGTGGCAAATGTTTGAGTGTATATGTAATGTTTATTTTCCTTAAAATCATACATTTCTAATGCATATTTTATAACAAAAATAGCATTCTGCACACCTTCTACATGTAAACAATAAGTGTGCCAAATTTTTTAATCCACTGTGCGCGCATTTCCCGTAAAAAGGGATCACAAAATTTTGCTTCACGTTTTTATATATATTTTAGACCGGTTTATGTCGACGGATCGATGCTCGAAGTTGTTCAAGAGTATGTCTACCTTGGGCAAGTAGTCCAGCTTGGTAGAAACAACTTCGAGAAAGAAATCGACCGCAGGATCCAGTTGGGTTGGGCAGCGTTTGGCAAGCTACGTCGAGTTTTCTCTTCGCCCCTACCGCAATGCCTGAAGACCAAAGTCTTCAACCAATGCGTCCTGCCTGTTATGACGTACGGTGCCTAGACGTGGACACTCACAGTGGGACTAGTCCACAAACTAAAAGTCACGCAGCGAGCTATGGAACGGGCTATGCTTGGCGTCTCTTTGAAGGATAAAATCCGAAACGAAGTTATCCGACAAAGAACCAAAGTTACCGACATAGCTCACAGAATCAGTAGACTCAAGTGGCAGTGGGCTGGCCATATCTGTAGAAGGACTGATGGCCGATGGAGCAAGCGTATCCTAGAGTGGAGACCACGTCTCGGCAAGCGTAAGGTAGGGCGGCCCCCGGCTATGTGGACCGACGACCTGAAAAAGGTGGCTGGGACAGACTGGATGCGGAAGGCTGAGGACCGTGTACTGTGGCGCGTGTTGGGGGAGGCCTATGTCCAGCAGTGGACTGCGATAGGCTGATTGATTGATTGATTGATTTATATATAGATTCTGAAAAGTACTTTTATGTGCATTATCTAAGCCCACAGTTACACTCGTGAACATCACGCTGTGAGCCTCAGGTGCGGAGCAGTAACCCTAAATAACGCGGGTTTAGCCACGGCCTCAGCTAGTACTAAATACCTACGTATGTGTATATAATACTGTAATACCAAAGCAATTATATTGAAATTTGACAAATAATTATACATTATTCGTTTAAAAGTTGTCTTAAAACCAACAATGTCTTTATCATCTTTCTGCTACGATTTATATTTGATTTGATGTCTAAATTGTATAAAATATCAACCATTTTCAATAGTACGTTGGCGTCTAAATTGTAATCAATTTGAGGTTAGCAACCAATTACTGTCAATCATTCGGTGAAGTAACCACCGATGAGAGCACTTAAATTAAAATGAAATAAATTGTTTATTTCACTAGCTCTCTCTGTGACTTTGCCTAAATAATTATTAAAGATAATCCTAGAATCTAAATAGTTACAAAATGTATATAAATAAATCCAAGTAAAATATTACTATGAAGTGTTCATAGTAATATTTTACTTGGATTTATTTAACCTAGAATTTATCCAAAATGGGCATTGTCTAATATACCTAATATTTCATTGCAAACAACACATACGATAGCAAAGAAGCGTTTTCTTCGCACACATTACAAGATACCAGACAAAATATGAAACAAACAGAGCCAAATCGAATGAGAATTCAGTCTTTATTTAACTCTTAGACTACTAGTCGCTATAATACACATAACTACACGATAAAGGACAGACGGAGTAACTTATTAATACTTTAGATAGACATAGACGGCTCATAACTTCCTTCCAAGGGACAGATATCTCAAGGCCTCCTCTTAGCAGAATTTATTACGATATGCCATTTCTTGGCTGTATGTGACAGGACCTTTGCCCTCCGTTGAGAAGTTTTACGTTCGGCGCCGAATTCTCTTTTCAAATCTTAATATATAAAATCCTTGCGTTACTGACTGACTGACAGACACACTACAGGCGAAATTATTGGGCGCAGGAAGCTGAAATTTGGCATATATGTTCCTTGGGGGCCGTAGGGGTGCACTAAGAAAGGATTTCCCGAAATTCCCACGGGATCGGCCAAAACGGGTAAATTAAAAAAAAATGCAGGCGTAGCTGCTGGCGTCCTCTAGTATTGGATAAATTCGTGGAAGTGCTCGGATATTTATACCGCGTAAAGTTTTTAAAGGTTATTTTGAAGTTACTGATATCAAAAAAAATTAAAAGATTTACCGCAAGATAACACAAAACTCGTTTAAGCGTCATACAAGGTAAAGGTATATTTTATTTTTATTTTGTGGTAGCATAGGTCATCCGCTTATGTTTAAAATCAAATCGCATTTCGTGAAAAATACGAGAATCGGCCTCCTGATATTCATAGTCTTGAATTTTCTTACAACATTAAAACTATGTAACCTATCAAAATGTCAGTAAGCCAATCTTAACTACAATCGTATTCACTTTATCACATTTAAGTAGTAAACTAAACGACGTAGATTCTGCAATTTTTTCTCTGAGAGGTGAGATAACGTCCGCATTTTACATGTTAATTGTATTTAAGAACACTGTTCTCTTATCAGGCTGTTTGCCGCCATGCCTTTGCCTCTTAGAAGGTAAATTAGGAAGCGATTAGTACTTTCTTGTCGCTGTCATAGCTTTTTCGAGAGGCTATTCTCGTTGGCTAATGCTAAATCAGGTAAACTACTTAGTTATGCTTTGCACCTTTTGGTTTACTTAGTTTGTAGCAAATTTCTTTAATAACTTGGCGTGCGTATATTGAAATGAGTTTATTTTTCGATGAGTTGTTTGATTGAAATTGACATAGTTTTATTTTATTTGAATGTAGATCAAAATCAAGTTGATCCAATTCGAATTAAAAATAATAGTATTGCGAGTTGTAACATTTTCAAAGGCAACATTTTCAGATTTTCTACGGTAGCCTAGTATTGTATTGTAAGAATCGAAATCAATAATTGGAGCACTGAGTTTACACGTATTGCATTAAAACGCGAAGCACTTTATATACTAACAAATATTTAAACAGCTATTACGACCAACCGACCGACTGACTGACCGACTGTCCGACCGACTGACCGACCGACTGACCGACCAACTGACCGACCGCCCGACCAAAAGACTGACCAACTGACAGACCGGAATACAAACCGAAAAAGGGCAATGGGACCCAGGCAATTTCATTCCAATCTGCCGCTGTATTAATCCTATAGAATATAGATTCATTTGTTTGTCTCTTTTCGTAACGCGCTTTCATTTCATCGAATTTCAAATTACAACGTTTCGAAACAAGTTTTATTTGCTTTAAAAAACTACAAATAATTAGAAAGCCATCAAACCCCTTGATAGATTTAATGCCTTTATATTCTAAGCCTTTAGCTCTGAGGAATAAATTGCTTGTATTTAGACGGGGCCTTACCGGGAATGTGAGAATTCCAACTTAATCGTAATGTGGTCTAAAAACATAGTAAAGTCGAAGGTATTACCGCCCCTCTTAAGCGTTGAAAACAACGTCTTATTTTTATCCTGGTTCTCCTGATGATCGTTTTTATTGTATTTTACGACCAAACAGATGCGAAGGGCCATCATTTTGTGTTTAGAGTCATCCTCAGCTTAGCTGAAAATATTTGGACGCAGATGTAACTGTAACTGTTTGTGTGCTTTTATATTTGGTTAGTTTATGGGTATCTTGGGTTTATACGAATGTTACACATTGAAATAAAACTACTACTAGAAGATAAAATCCGTAAGCCGTAATTCGATTTCAATAGTTTTTAATTTATCCATTGCATTGTTTTTACAGCAACTGGTTTTAACAGCTACACGCTGGTAGGAATAAAATACTAGATACAATAAAGATGTACTATAGTCTTGAGTTTACTACGGCGTGGCATAATTGTCCACTTACGGTGAAAATATCACGTATGCACCTAGCACCTGTAAGGTCATTTGGCACTCTCCAGACACATGTACGTCAAACTTTGTGCTTAGTTACTTAAGTTGTAAATAACAGTTTCTTCTCATGAAGGCTCTATTTCTCGAATAGTCATTTATTTGTCAGTGCGTAATATTATTTAATGTTATATTGTTAATACTCGTATCTTACTTTATCTACAGACAAAAAAGAGTGCGCTGTCTATCTAAAATCTTATACAAATATTATAAAGCTGAAGAGTTTGTTTCTTTGGTTGAACGCGCTAATCTCAGGAACTACAGGTCTGATTTGAAAAATTCTTTCAGTGTTAGATAGCCTATTTATCGAAGAAAGCCATAAGCTATATAACATCAGGCTATGAGCGATGGGAGTGGAGCAGTAAGCCTTTAAGGACGCGTTTACAAAATTAGTAGGTACAAAATCGCGTCACTACAGCGACACGGCGGCAACAGTACGTACTACGTACGGTAACTTGCGGAAATGTAGTTCAACTAAATAACTTTGAGACTTAGAATTTTTTGTGATATGTATCTATGTGTTATAGGCCTGGCTGTGCGAATTACGTACAAATAAGTTTCTTATTTTTATATACCTAAATGGACATTACTTTATTTTTTCAATTATGTTGATTCAGGATATATTTCGGTATTTAGATATTATTTTGTTTCTTGCGTTGAAATCTGGTAAGATTATGAGGACTGATGGTATACCATCCCATTCAAGTGTTGCGACTGGAACTCATAAAAGAGTAGACCTAGTTATGCCAGGTTGGGGGGGCTCATTTTATTTGTTTTAGTGAGACCCTACCACTGGTACTAGTGAAGTAAACTTCCAAGGTTATTCGATGAGTCTTACTGGTACTCTTATGTGAGTAGAGCTAGGCATGCCGAGTTTGGGCTCACTTTGTTTGTACATAAGAGACCTTACCACTGGAACTTATAAAGTAACCTTCCAGGGTTATTCGATGACTCTTACTGGTACTCATATGTGAGTAGAGCTAGGCATGCCGAGTTTGGGCTCATTTTGTTTGTACATAAAAGACCCTACCACAGGAACTTATGAAGTAACCTACCAGGGTTATTCAATGACTCTTGCTGGTACTCATGTGTGAGTAGAGCTAGGCATGCCGAGTTTGGGCTCATTTTGTTTGTACATAAGAGACCCTACCACTGGAACTTATGAAGTAACCTTCCAGGGTTATTCGATGACTCTTACTGGTACTCATATGTGAGTAGAGCTAGGCATGCCGAGTTTGGGCTCATTTTGTTTGTACATAAGAGACCCTACCACTGAAACTTATGAAGTAACCTTCCAGGGTTATTCAATGACTCTTGCTAGTACTCATGTGTGAGTAGAGCTAGGCATGCCGAGTTTGGGCTCATTTTGTTTGTACATAAGAGACCCTACCACTGGAACTTATGAAGTAACCTTCCAGGGTTATTCGATGACTCTTACTGGTACTCATATGTGAGTAGAGCTAGGCATGCCGAGTTTGGGCTCATTTTGTTTGTACATGAGAGACCCTACCACTGAAACTTATGAAGTAACCTTCCAGGGTTATTAGATGACTCTTGCTGGTACTCATATGTGAGTAGAGCTAGGCATGCCGAGTTTGGGCTCATTTTGTTTGTACATACGAGACCCAACCACTGCAACTTATGAAGTAACCTTCCAGGGTTATTCGATCACTCTTGCTGGTACTCATATATGAGTAGAGCTAAGCATACCGAGTTTGGACTCATTTTGTATGAACATCAGAGACCCTACCACTGCAGGTTACTTTATAAGTTCCAGTGGTAGGAACTCTTATGTACAAACAAAATCAGCCCAAACTCGGCATGCCTAGCTCTACTCACATATGAGTACCAGCAAGAGTCATCGAATAACCCTGGAAGGTTTCTTCATAAGTTCCAGTGGTAGGGTCTCTTATGTACAAACAAAATGAGCCCAAACTCGGCATGCCTAGCTCTACTCACATATGAGTACCAGCAAGAGTCATCGAATAACCCTGGAAGGTTACTTTATAAGTTCCAGTGGTAGGGTCACTTTTGTACAAACAAAATGAACCCAAACTCGGCATGCCTAGCTGTACTGACATATGAGTACCAGTAAGAGTCATTGAATAACCCTGGAAGGTTACTTTATAAAATGCAGTGGTAGGGTCTCTTATGTACAAACAAAATGAGCCCAAACTCGGCATGCCTAGCTCTACTCACATATGAGTACCAGTAAGAGTCATCGAATAACCCTGGAAGGTTACTTCATAAGTTCCAGTGGTAGGGTCTCTTATGTACAAACAAAATGAGCCCAAACTCGGCATGCCTAGCTCTACTCACATATGAGTACCAGCAAGAGTCATCGAATAACCCTGGAAGGTTACTTCATAAGTTCCAGTGGTAGGGTTACTTATGTACAAACAAAATGAACCCAAACTCGGCATGCATAGCTCTACTGACATATGAGTACCAGTAAGAGTCATTGAATAACCCTGGAAGGTTACTTCATAAGTTCCAGTGGTAGGGTCTCTTATGTACAAACAAAATGAGCCCAAACTCGGCATGCCTAGCCCTACTCAGATATGAGTACCAGCAAGAGTCATCGAATAACCCTGGAAGGTTACTTTATAAGTTCCAGTGGTAGGGTCACTTATGTACAAACAAAATGAACCCAAACTCGTCATGCCTAGCTGTACTGACATATGAGTACCAGTAAGAGTCATTGAATAACCCTGGAAGGTTACTTCATAAGTTCCAGTGGTAGGGTCTCTTATGTACAAACAAAATGAGCCCAAACTCGGCATGCCTAGCTCTACTCACATATGAGTACCAGGAAGAGTCATCGAATAACCCTGGAAGGTTACTTTATAAGTTCCAGTGGTAGGGTCACTTATGTACAAACAATATGAACCCAAACTCGGCATGCCTAGCTGTACTGACATATGAGTACCAGTAAGAGTCATTGAATAACCCTGGAAGGTTACTTTATAAAATGCAGTGGTAGGGTCTCTTATGTACAAACAAAATGAGCCCAAACCCGGCATGCCTAGCTCTACTCACACATGAGTACCAGCAAGAGTCATTGAATAACCCTGGAAGGTTACTTCATAAGTTCCAGTGGTAGGGTCTCTTATGTACAAACAAAATGAGCCCAAACTCGGCATGCCTAGCTCTACTCACACATGAGTACTAGCAAGAGTCATTGAATAACCCTGGAAGGTTACTTCATAAGTTCCAGTGGTAGGGTCTCTTATGTACAAACAAAATGAGCCCAAACTCGGCATGCCTAGCTCTACTCACATATGAGTACCAGTAAGAGTCATCGAATAACCCTGGAAGGTTACTTCATAAGTTCCAGTGGTAGGGTCTCTTTTGTACAAACAAAATGAGCCCAAACTCGGCATGCGTAGCTTTACTCACATATGAGTACCAGCAAGACTCATCGAATAACCTTGGAAGGTTACTTCACTAGTACCAGTGGTAGGGTTTCACCAAAACAAATAAAATGAGCCCCAACCTGGCATAACTAGGTCTACTCTTTTATGAGTTCCAGTCGCAACACTTGAACGGGATGGTATACCATCAGTCCAGATAATCTTACCAGATTTCAACGCAAGAAACAAAATAATATCTAAATACCGAAATATATCCTGACTCAACATAACGGAGAAAATAAAGTAATAATGATAATGTCCATTTATACAAAAGAAATTTACTTGTACGTAATTCGCACAGAATACGAGAAGTATCAAATTGATTTTAGCGAATATTTTGTATTCGTATATTGCTTTTTTCGTCTTCGGGCTGCAGCGACAAGCGACATAGAGTCCACTCCCGACGGCGCTCAAGCGCAGACTGAGATCTCATTGCAGAATTTGGATATATAAATCAAGAAAGTGGCTAAATAAAACGAACCTTATTGCCACACATTAAGACACACGTATGCGAGCAAAATAGAAGAAAAATGTAAGATGATTTTTTGCTTTTTTTGAGTCAATTTACAATATTTTGAAAAAAAAAATCAAATTGTTTTTGAGTTGACTATATTTACTACCCTATTCTATCTTTGAAAATCTAAATAAATGTTAAAATAGAGAGAAAATTGTACCCAAAAATAGCAGTATATGCCTATTTTTGATTTAAGAGGCCGTTTCGAATCGATTTTACATTAATATTAATTAAATATTTTTTATTTATTTTCAAATTGATTTATAGATAAAAAAGTAATCAATTTATCGTAATCATTAGTTTTATTAGTTATTATCTAAAATTGTCGTAAAATGTACCGGAAATATGTGGTTTTTTGATACAAGCGTAAACGCGTCCTTAAGATCACGGATGTAACCGCGGGCATCCTCTAGTAATATAATAAAGCTGAAGAGTTTGTTTTGTTGGTTGATTGAACGCGGTAATCTCAGAAACTACTGGTCCGATTTGAATAATTATTTTTGTATTGTATAGCCCATTTTTATAAACACTCAGTCACGGATCTAAGTAATAAAAGAAAAACAGATCAGCTGTTTCCTTCACACACTAGTCGTAACAGAGAAGTCGTTAGGTCATAAAATGAGTAAAAGCTTTAAAATCAAAATCTAGCAGAAGTTAGACTGCGACGCTCAAGTTACCGGGGATAGCTGCTCGATAACTGATTACTTTTCCTTGTGTTTATGAAGCTCATATGTATTTCGTTTCTTTGCAAGATTTTGAGATTATTTGTATCTGTGATAATAAACTATTTATGTGACCAATGTACTAAGGTACCGTTTGTTTCATTTTACTCATAGAAATATTTTTTATCAAACTCGAAACAATATCTCACTGACGTTCATTCATAGCCCTATAATATTTTTTTTAAAGACAACTCACTAATAATGGATGGTATATAACGGCGCTTTATATTCTTTCAATCAACGAACATAAAAACACTTGACTCTCCACAACAATTTGTGGATATACGACGTTTCTTGAATCTCACAAATTGTCCTATATATTCCTGTATGCGGACCGAACCTGGGATCGAAACAGCGAAGTATTAATCGGCAAGCTGACGATATGAACCGTTTCACCATCCGCGCAGTCAAACATGCATATAGATATTTAATATCTACCTTCTAATACTCTGTAATATTAGTGGTAGTGTACATAAATACGTAGTTCCATCAACATAAACCTGCCACTTACATGTACCGCCGCGCTAATAGCAAGTGAACAAAATTACGCATAGTTGCCGCTCGCAACTATTCCAATAGCTAATACCAGACAGATCAAATTGTACTCACAATGTACAGGAAATTAACAGAAGTCTATTATTATTATTTCTTATCTTACTGCTGTAATGAATTTGAAAGCTATTAAGGATGGAGCAGATGGATGAATGGATATTTCTTACATTTTAACGCAAAAACGATTTAACGGGTTTTGATGAAACTTTGCAATATTTTAACTTATAGCTGCGGGGTGAAGCTGCAGGTGAAAGCTAGTATGTTATACAAAATCTTAAACTGAAGTAAGATACAGATGTTTAAAATTTGTCTCGTTGTTGCGCTGCGCCCAAAAAACAGAGTCGACTGTAAATAAACCTTATTCAACACTTTTAATTTTAATGCATATAAAAAGGCACCAAGACTACACAGACAAATAAGATGTGCAGACATTAATTATCAGACTTTCGCAGTCTACTACTGCACAAAGATCTCTTCCAATTTGCGCCACAACAATTTTGTGAGTGGCTGGCTGTGACTGGTCAACTATTCTAGCTGGCCAGACGACTCACTACAGGGTTTGATATCACGTTTTCAGTTCAAAGCAAATAATATCTTCGTGAAGAGTCACGGAGATATTATTTGCTTTTATGTTCCTTATTTGCCTCTGACGACACGCCCAAAATTATTTTTAAGCAACTCTCCCAAGATAAACTTCTGGATATATTTCTGCTCTTTGACAATGATGAGAATGAAATTCGCAACCTATTAAGTTTATGATTGCTATTTTGGAGTGTAAGTGATGCGGGCTTGAAGGATGCAAAACGCTTCTGACACATCGTATGTGTCATCTTGTCAAGGTTTGTAAATGAGCTATGTAGCTACTTCACCAGTATGCAGGGTTTTGGTTCGACTCCTGTACAAAACTAGGTACCTAGTTCTAGTGTATTTGCAGTAGATTTTTCTGTCTTGAATAATTTCACCTCATATTACATGGAGGCAGCGATAGCTTAGTAGACTACCAGAAATACCAAACTATGCATAAGTTATCGGGTAGCCAGTAAAGCAAGGTTGACAGAGGTCACGAGTTGGATAGGTGACCAGTTGTTGTAGCGTTTAGATCAGAGCGCTCCACTTCGCAGGGCACATACAACCGTCAGTTCCATTTCTTGTCTCAGGACGACAATAATTCATAAGGACATGTTGGCGACCTTCGGGTGGCCTATAAACTACGAGTTTCTAAACATAGGGTCATGAATATTAAAGGATTAGTCCATAAAGATTTGAAGCTACTGCTAAGTTCATAAAACAATATTTTTTTACAACTTGAGAAGCTTTAGTTACCTGCCACTGTAATACAATAACAAGTTAAAGAAATTAAATCCTTACTTCAGTTCATACGATGGAATACGATAGTCCAATTTTCAATTGGTCTATGATAATAAAAAGCATAATAAATCCTGGATAGACGCTACATATTCCTTTGGCACCCATTTCATCCAAAAATACCCCAAACTTACTCCCAACTAAGTAAATACAGTGCCGCAGAACCATCTTGCTAAATTGTGGAGAAATACCAACATTTATCTCGACGTCTCATCTCCGTCTGCCAAGCCTCCGCCTCCGTCTAGATTTTACGTCCAAACTAAATCCCTCTAATCATATCTGCGGATTGTAAGCTTATTAGTGTTTACTCTTGTCTCAAGTTTTGTGACGAATTATTTTTGTGCTGAGCTTAAATCGCTTTATTTTCAGTTCTTCTGTAGAGATAAAGCTCATAAAGCAATGATTTAAATAGCCGCCTGCCTTATCACATTAGTACGCCGCGTGTAATGGGTTCTATTTTGGAGGACGGAGTGCTTACTATGATCATATTATTGCTGTTCCGGGTGTCTGTCCTGTCGTTATACAGAAACTTATTCTGCCTATTTCGGTATCAAGAGTCTTGTGAAAATGTTTATTACTGTTCTACACGAAAATGCCAGGTAATCACTAAGTAAATGTTTGATTGTTTGTAAAGCCAGAGAAGAACTTAGAACCCTGCATTCGTACCCAAGTAAATTTCATCCCTTCATTTTGAAGCCGACTATACTCCTCTAACTTAGTAAATACTCACTATGTTTTAGTAACTTATATTATTTGATAAACAATAACAGTGTGTATTTCCCTAACTACAAAATAACTGTATTTTCAAAAGCAACATGCCCGATCGATTCCAATCAACCGCAACAAAAACAGAGAACACATTTCGCGAGAATAACTATTCGGCAAAAACAACAGTTACTGGCACATGATTAACTATCGGTACCGGATAGCCGTCTGACAGATCTTGTCGGGTGCAATAGGCCCGTCATGGCGGACATGGGTCCGACATGACCACATGACGGCGATCATCCGGACACAATTACTGAAACTGGACCGATGTTTTAGTTGACGCGTTAATAACCTTTTCAGGAAGTCTCCAATTTCTTTGCTGTATAATTATGGCTATGTTTATAGTTTATTTATGGGTGAGACACTGATTCAAGACTTTAGATTCTATGGCACTGAATGATACTCACATTTTCATAATAGACCCGACTAATATAATTATGATAAGGTCGGAATCATAGTGTTTATCACTGTCCTAGCGCGGTCACTTCCAAGACTTTCGCTTTGGACCCCGATACCTACTGCATGGCAGCCTATTTGTATCTTTACTAGGTCATCGCTGCCTAGAATATATTTGTGGCTAAATAACAAGGGATTATCTGTATGAAGATACATAATGATAGTGGTTGACTTTTTTTGGCACCCTACTCTATACCAAATCACAAACAAACCAAGTGTCTATTCCACCAATGTCCAACCTCTCTGCCACCAATCAACAGAATAGCTTAACACCATAACAGCACACTTCCCCAGAGAGGGATACTTTTTGTTTAGATACGAGTATTTGGTCAAATAAAATTGCGTCCTCCAATTTAAAATTTCATATGGCTCCCCGTAGGCATAAATTGAGTCAGTGCAGCTTGTAGGCACATAAGTTGTACTTATAAATGTAATAGCTTTTGCCCGCGGCTTCGCGCGCGTTAAATTCGGGGTAACACATAATATGTGTTACCCTGAATTAGATATCTACATACTTTCAGTCTCAAGTTGTATGAAGACGCCCCTGACTATTCTAAAGAGTCAGAAGCTCTATAGGGTACAAAGTAACTCGGTTAGTATCCATGACAAATGTCAAAGCCATGTTTCAATACATGTCCAATATATATAAACATATACACAATAATAAAATAAACATACATACATAGACTCACGCCTGTCTCCCCGAAGGGGTAGGCAGAGGCATATTAAACGCCCATTTTTCGCCAGTGTTTTGATCCCACGTAATAGGTGGCGAGCCTATTGCCGCTTATTGGGACATTTTGTTTGCCAGAGCCTCGTCCGTTGATCGGCAGGTGCACCACTTGCTGGTGAGGTTGGCTTGGGACCCTAAGTTCTTGGTGGGAACCCTATGCACCCTAAATAAAACACAATAATAATCTATAAACACTTTCGCATTTATAATTTTAGTAGGTAGAGAAAATCGTTTCAGTCGTTTGAGCGTAGTATATAATTATTCGTTTAGATATGCAAACAATGTAATCACTGTGCACAATATGACAATAGTATGATGTGACAGTACTGGCAGATAGCACATGCGCAGCACTCAATTATTCGCGCATGCGTTCTTACTTCCAAGAGGAAAATTTCGTACAAACTTCTATACTCCCTACTATCCCTCCCAGTTTAATTTTTGCAACTTATCGTGGTCTATGTCCGTCTCCATGGTCCAATATATCTCTATATTAAATTTCAACAAAATTGGTTCAGCCGTTTTCGCGTGATAACGGAACATACATACATACAAACATACATACAATACACACTTTCGAATTTATAATATTAGTAGGGATAGGGATAGAATAAAAGATATGCTCTTTGGTTTTAAGTCAAAATCTGAAATAGATCGTGAGATTTCGGATCAATTCCCAGGTGAAAATATATATGGCAATATGGTAAGTCTGGTTGTTGTCATGAGGCTTGACCTATTGATAACCCAACAAACATTAAGGACGTTGAGTAATCGTTTTGGTGGCAACTTAATGTTATTTAATATAATCGTATAAACGTCATAAGGACGTTTACAACTGTCATAAAAATACCTGATTAGTCGCCTAGTCGTCATATACACGTCGGCGATTACACTACATGTCATGTAATAATAGCTGTCGCGGCGTGTATGCGACTTCATGTCACACAATATGACTTTTATTTAATGAAATTGTTGTGTTATTGTCATGACTTCATGAGAGAGATGATGCAACTTATATTGAACTAATATTATGACACATTATATATCACGTTAATTTAATATGGTAGGGTTTTTGACAACTGACTTAATATTTTACTTTGTAACTTGAAGTGATAAACCCTTTCCTCAGGTGTAAACCATTGTGCAATCAAGTTTACTGATAAATGTGAGGAAAGTACGGAACAAAATTTTTATGCGCTTTTAAAATTCTAATGTTTTCACATATTTTATGAATAAATTTATTAAGTAACTGCGTTATATGACAAATATATGACTTCCCGACCTATAAACTGCGTGTTCATTGTAAATGTGTACGCCATGAGATATGATTTAGAGATCAATAATAAAATAATAAACGACTAGCGAAAATGAATAGCGAAAGCGTGAATTTATAGTTTTAGAACAATTTTAATACTTTAGGTACTCCTCTTTTCTGTCCATGTTGTACCTAACAGTAAATAAACACCTATGATAAATTTGATTTCAAATGGTAGAAGTTGTAAACAAGTTTATTATAAACTTTTAATATGATGTAACGGAATCCGATAGACCCCAGGCTGATTAAAATTTTAGTTTTCTTAATAACTGGGATTAAAATGCCAGCCCCGCCCAGTCGGGGAGAAATTCAGCACTCCTTCCCAGCGCAGTTCTTGTGAGCTTCGTCTCTGACTTGGGCAGACTCCCCACTGGCGTATTTACAAAGTGTAAATACCAATAGAATGAAAAGAGGACATCAAAATAATGTATGTTTTTAATGGGATTGCCTCGCTTCTAACTAGATTACGATGTCTAGCAGTACACTGAATACCACATAGTTAACTATCCACCATTCATAACCACACACCCACAAGCGAGATATGTGAAACCTCTCCGCTCTCAATCTCAGACGCTGGGTGCCGAGGCAGAGCCGAGGTTACTCATACCAGACCATGGTTACAAATCAAGCATGTGAAACTCCTCCGCTCTCAATATCCGGTAGCTGCGTACCAGGGCAAAGCCGAGGTAACTCATACCCGACCTGCGTATACCCTTACTTCTCCACAAGCCTAATATCCTAAGCTATTCACACATACGCAGATCCACTGGCAGGATACTTGTATTCTCTCCGCTCTCAATCTCCGGACGCTGGGTGCCGGGGCAGAGCCGAGAACACAACCATCAAACCGTGGCTTACATATATCACACTCTCTCGGTCATACAGGACCTACGCTTAACCAGACGCACCCAGTCAGTCAGTCTGTAATCGTTATTATATAATTAACTATTATATAACTAATATATTATAACAAATTCTACCAACCCTATTATTAATAAATAACATTGTTAATAGTGTTACGAGCTGGGATTCAACGATAAATTTTAACTCACTATGCCACTTAAACTGAACTTTATTTATACACAAACACTATACACACTTATTTACACAACTAGTAAAAACACACTTATTTCACACTCGAATTACTTCCCTTCGCTTCTTGTTTATCGCTTCGATATTCAATTGTTACTGTCCGTTCCGTTCGGTCGCGCTCTATTTATACTGGCCGGATAACATCACTAGCGCATTCTAGATGCTTCTACAAAACTGTCGAAATAATCTCGAACAGTCGATTACTCGATACAGCAACGCCATCTAGTACAGAGTAGCTGAATTACCTTTTAAACCACCGATACATTCAATCTCTTCTAGTACCCCCATTCACCGATGGATGGCGTAACACTGCCCCCCCTCTTAAACGTGTTCGTCTCGAACATCGTTGGACCCATGGTAACGAGCCAACCGGTCCACATGAACTATCTTCGGTGCACCTCGCGACCCCTTCTGGATTCGATAGGTGATGTCGTTCATCCTGGTAATTATGCGATATGGCCCGTCCAATCTGGCTTGTAACTTAGGCGATTTGCCTTTGCTTCGTACTGGGTTATGAAGCCACACCAATGATCCCTCATCGAAGCCTTTGTTGTTTGCCTTCCGGTCGTAGCGAGTCTTCATCTTTTCAGACATCTGTTATCCTGACTCCCTGATGTGCTCGTATACGTCGTTCATCTTGTTGCGTAGCTCGGTCGCGTAATCCGTTATATTGCGTGGAGATTCTGGCGGAATACCGGTGATTAAGTCTGCTGGTAAACGTAATTCTCTGCCGAAATTGGCAAAAGCTGGTGTTACTCCTGTGGTTTCGTGGACCGCACTGCGATATGACAGAAGGAATGGTTGGATGTGCTTGTCCCAATCTCTTTGTTTGCTCTCCACGACCTTCGCCAGGTACCTTTCCAGTGATTGGTTAAATCGTTCAACCATGCCATCTGATTGCGGGTGATAAGCCGTGGTCCTGGTTTTATGTGCACCCATCACGCGACAAGTCTCCTTGAACACCTCGGATTCGAAGTTCCGGCCTTGATCGCTGTGGATTTCCAAGGGTACCCCGAATCGACAAAAGACTTCATGCACCAGCTTGTCGGCCACTGTGGTAGCTTCTTGATTTGGGATTGCAAACACTTCAGGCCACTTCGTAAAGTAATCCATCACTACCAAGAAGTATTTGTTTCCATCCTGGCTCTCGGGAAACGGCCCAGCGACATCCAAGGCTATGCGCTCCCATAGGGCTCCCACATTGTACACCTTTAATGCACCTCTGCTTCGAGTATGTAGCCCCTTGACAGCCGCACAACTTGTGCATTTGCGGCACCAATCCTCGACGTCATCCCGACAGTGGAGCCAATAAAACCGCTCCCGGATCTTAGTAAGGGTCTTCTTAACTCCCATGTGACCTCCCGAAGCACCATTGTGATAGAGCTGCAAGACTTCCGGCACCTTAGTTTTGGGCACTACCATTTGCAAATGGCACTGGTTACCGCAAGCGTTTTCCCATTTGCGGCACAGAACTCCATCCTGGACGACCAAGCTTTCCCACTGTGCCCAATAACTCTTGGTGATAGGGCTCATTGCTGCGATATCACTCCATTTGGGCCTAGGAGCGCCTGATTTCTTCCATTCAAGAATCGGCTGTACATCCTTGTCATCTTGCTGAGCACTCTGCAAAGCTTCTCTCCATTCGTCGCTTAGATCCGTCTTTAACATCCTCACTAGCGCTGCCTGCTTTGCTTCCTGTCGGCTACAGTGCTTGCACTGGTCGGAACATGGCCTACGCGATAGGGCATCTGCGTTACCATGGGACTTGCCGCTGCGATGTTGTATTACAAAATCAAACTCTTGCAGTAGTTCAATCCATCTAGCTACTTGTCCTTCTGGGTCCTTAAATTGAAGTAGCCATTTCAGCGCTGAATGGTCGGTTCGCAGGTGTAATTTACCGGCCAACAAGTATTTGTTGAAATGCTGCAACGTCTTTACTACAGCCAAGAGTTCCCGCCTGGTGACGCAGTAGTTTCTTTCGGGTTTGGATAAGGTCTTGCTGAAGTATGCTATAACAACTTCTTGATCACCCTTCTTCTGTGACAGCACGCCGCCAATTCCGGTGTTACTGGCATCTGTGTCAACTATGAATTCATGCTCATTGTCAGGGTAGCCTAGAATAGGTGCAGTACACAGATGTTCCTTAAGCTTCTGGAATGCAACGTCACAGCTCTCATTCCAACAGAACTGCACTCTGTCTTCGGTGAGCTTATGAAGAGGTCGAGCAATGTCAGCAAAGTTCTTCACGAACCGTCGATAGTAGGAGCATAATCCGAGGAATGCTCTGACCTGCGTTTTGTTCTCTAGAACTGGCCATTCCTTCACGGCAATGATCTTATCCGGGTCAGTTTGAATACCGTTCTCCGAGACCACATGTCCTAGAAAGTTCACTTGCCGTCTGAATAACGCGCATTTCTTCGGACTCAGCTTCAAATTGGCTCCTCGTATCTTTGACAGCACTTGCTCCAAGTTTCGAAGGTGATCCTGGAAGGTGCGCCCCACGATGATGATGTCATGCAAGTAGACCAGGCAGGCGTCTCCAATCAGTCCCATAAGCACTCGCTCCATCAGTCTCTCAAAAATAGCCGGAGCGTTGCACAATCCAAAGGGCATGACGTTAAATTGCCACAATCCTTTGCCTGTGGAGAATGCCGTCTTCTCTTTGTCTCGAGGATCTATTTCCTGCCAGTAGCCACTTTTTAGATCTAATGTAGAAAACCACTTCATCCCCGTCAGCGTATCCAGTGTGTCATCGATCCTTGGCAGTGGGTAGCTGTCCTTCTTCGTGATGTCATTTAATCGGCGGTAGTCTACACAGAAGCGCATGCTACCATCCTTCTTCTTAACTAACACCACCGGAGAGCACCACGGGCTGGACGAAGGCTCGATCACGCCTTCTTTCACCATACCGTCGATCATAGCTTCCACTTCACGTTCCCGTGCCACTGGCACACGTCTTGGTCGCTGGCGAATCGGTGCTTCACTTCCCGTGTTTATTTTGTGCTGGACTAGTGCTGTCTTCCCTACGTCGGCATCACTGGTCGAAAAAATATCGGCGAACCGGTTTAACATCTTCTTAGCCTTGGTCTTCTCTTATTCTGACAGGGTACTTTTGCAGTCCTCCAAAAGTGAAGACAAGTCGAATCGTGCACCTAGAGTATTTAAATATTTAAGTAAAAAGTTCAATCCTTTGCAGTGGTAGACAATTTAATCAATAAATTATACAACCGACTGGACCTAATGTAAGCCAGACACACTTCGCTCTAAAAACTCCTTAATCCCTTAATATTTTTTCATACAAAATCCGTCAGCAGTACTTCATCACCATTTCATACATCGATAGACATTTGTAGCTAACTTACCAGTATAGCTAGACATCTCACATCGCTCTAAAAGGACGGTTTGTTCCATATAGATAGTTCTAGTTATACGGGTTGTGTAATATTCGTAGGCTTAAAGAGAACTACTTGAGCCAGTTCATGTGACGTTATATTGTAGTCTTTTGTTACAAAATAGTGGTCATTTTTCAGTGGATGTCTCGCTTTAGGGTTTAAATGCCCGGACGAGTTAACTTTTGTTGACCGATGTGGTTTTCATTGAAAAATAGGCTGGCTTTTGGAAATGATAGAAGATATTAGGTTATAATAGTGAGCAATTTTTTGTGATGTTTGCAAATTCTTGTCATAAAATTATTTAACAAAAATGCTAAGGACGAAATAAATACACACATGATTAAGATACCTAGCTTAATAAAATCAGATTTCGGTATAGACATAATTATACGGGTGTAAATAATTATGTGTCTATGAATAAGTAATTCGCATTTTAATTATGAACAATTTTACAGTTACGTTTATTTCATTTCATGATGTCGTTTTATAACAAGTGTTTTATCTGAATATTAAGCATTCTTAATCTTTACTTAGTGTTGTAAACAACCAAAATATAGATATAAATATGTCTTTATGATATTTGTAGGTATATCAAGGGATTTCCCGTTTTTTAAGGCCATAGACTTCCTAAAGATTTTACAGTAATATTTTACGGTAAGGACTATTTTCAGTACGTATTTTTCTGAAAATTTTAGCCTTTGTAGTTTGCGAAGATAAAAGACGGCATGGTCGAATTTTGTCTTCTTTCTTGAATAACTTTAAAACTTATCATAAGTGCGGCACAGGCTTTACATCCAGTTTGGTAGTTGTAAAAATGGCGTAGTACTAAGCAGAGAAGCGATTTCCTAAACCAAAGCTATCAGTACAAAACTAGTGTTAGAAATATGGTTTTATAAATCACTTGCGTGTGTTGTAGCCACGTTTGATCGATTGATCATGCTCGCTCGTCGCCTCGCACTGTGACACTCGTTAGGGGAAGTCATTAGTTTGAAAAATCACAACAACTATCCGACGTATAGTTCGTTCACGGGAACGGAAATCACTTTGCAACTATTTAACTGCCGGCATTCGATTTATATAGCAGGGCAGCGAAAGCTCAGTACAGAGCTTAAAATACTGCTACGCAGAGGGTCTCCAGTTCAAAACCACGGCGTGCACTTTTGACTTTTAGAAGTTATGTGCATTTAAATTGATAATTATAACTTGTGAAACATTTGCATGCAAGTTTTCTCAGAATGTTTTCCTTCGCCGCCTTCGAGATCAACACAATGTTCTCGAAAAACATGTCTGTAAACCAGCACTTGCCTTGCGTAGAGGACTTCGGCCTCACCCTCCTTATTGTATAAACATTGAGACAGATTATAAACAAGGCTGATGATGATATAATTAATACAGAAGGTGGTGTACGCTTCATAATTTTGATTATGATTGATTTCGTTTCCCTTCTACCGCATACACGTAGATAGAATAGAGGCCATACAGCGACGCTTTCTTCGTCACTTAAGCTCTAAACTTAGTTTGCGCCGGAAATTACCATCATATGAGTCTCGACTCCAATACTTTAAAATGGAGACACTAGAGAACAGACGTAAAATACAAGATTACTCTACATTGTTAAGATCGTGAATTCTATATGGGACGCTAGTGAATTGTTGAGCCATCTCTCTCTTAAAGTGGGTGGTAGTAAACGCAAACAAAATATTTTTTCTTTGCCTCTGACTAACAATAACGTAACATATCATGATCCAATATTCAAAATGTGCAGAGAGTTCAACAACCACACCAAAGACCTAGACTTATTTTATCAGACATACAATGAATATTTGAGTAAATGTAAGCACATCCTGGCTATCCCCTGATTTTCATTTAATTTAATTTGTATTTAATTTAATTTGTTTAATTTGTTTTTAATGTGTAGTATGGCAGATGTATTTTATTTTATTTGTTGACTGATTTTAATTTTAATGATTGCCCTACTGATTATGTTATATTGACCTCATTTTATTCTAACCTTAGATATAAGATTTTTTTTATTACTCACAATTTTTTTTTCATTTTAATAAATTTTTATGTAAATGTTCTGTCGACTTAGCATATTTCAATAATTCTACACCTTTCTTTGCCTGTCTTTAATTAATTTATTCTGCAAATGTTGTGCACGACTTTAATCTGATAACAAATTGACATGTGACAACAGCGGGTAGCCGATGTATTATAAGTATTATAACGCAATCTTAGTTTATTTTTTAGCCTTATGTACACTATTGTTTATATGCCATATAATTATGATATTATGTAAAACTAAATATAAGACTTTAGGCTAGTTATACCAATTAATCTAATTTAAGGCTAATTGTACTGTACCTTTTTGTATTTTTGAGGATAAATAAATTATTATAAATTATTATTATGTATACTTTCACTTATATTGTACCTATTTCTAAGTTATGATTTGATATCTGTTGTTGTGCCTAATGAATAAATAAATAAATAATTATTATTAACATAACATAACTTCACGCCTTTTATCCCCGAAGGGGTTGGCAGAGGTGTATTACCCACCCACATTTCGCCAGTTTTGTCCCAATGTAATAGGGGGTGAGCCTATTGCCATCTACCGGGCACATTATTACGCGAGCGATAATTAACATATTTAATACACACATAACTTCGAAAAGTCAGAGGTGTGTGCTCGGGGTACCTGGGGATCGAACCCGAGTCCGTCATCTCGGCAGTCCGTTACGTACCTACACCACTGGGCTATCGCCACTTTTTAATTATTATTACGTACAGTAATCAAGTTTACTTAGCTCTCAACTTCGCTGTCTAGACCTATTATTATTATTTACATTCTCAGTTACATTCCAAGTTTATTAAAATTCAATAACACCAAGGAAAGTGTCACCAAACTCCACTCACCAATAGTTTAACGAAACATTTAAAGTTGCAACTGCCTTTGAAACTTTTCTGTAAGACACCCATGCATTTTTACTGCGAACTTAAACGGTAACTTTGAAGATGCGAGCGGACACATTCGAGTGAATGTATTTCGATGGAGACTTTCAGCCGGCTTCTTACCTAAATTGAATATTCCTAACACCTGTTCTTATTGCCCATTGCTCTGTATATTCCTGAATGATAACTAGATTTCCCTTACCGTGGGTCAGCCATTACACATTATCTTTGATGTTTCTTCTATTTCACCTTTTTATTAGGCATAATATTTTTTATGTTAGTATGTAATCACACACATCACAAGTATTTTCATCTTTCTATCACTTTTGATTATCAGGTATATATTGTCCAAAGATCTATTTAAAACACAACTTATTTTTAATCAGACCATGTCAACCAGCACGTGGCCAGCTTGTTGGGTTGTGGCAGATGTTATTTGACGAGTTATTTGTCAAACAAAGGCAAATCATAAAGGTAACCTTAAGTGGTTAATAGTCCTAACTGCTGCTAGCCGGGAACTTAAAGTTCGACTCTCACTCATAAAGATCTTCGTTTAATGAGAACGATTATTAATAAAATTGTTCTGTGTCTGGGTGTAATTTATTAATACGAAGAATGTATTTAAGTATGTTAATCAGTTTCTGATTGTCATAGTAAGCTTTTTTTTGTTGCCTTCCATAATGTAAGGTACATTTACAGGGTTAAACTTATTTATTTAATACTTTCTAACAACTACCTAATGGTCAGGTATTAGGTAACACAATACTATAAGGAGAGTGGAGGAGCAGTTTAGTTTCAATATCTTAATTTATTAAATTCTTGTGTTACTGACTGACTGACAGACATTGCACAGCCAAAACTACTGGGCGCGAGAAGCTGAAAACTGACTCGTATGTTGGGCAGCGTAGGTGTGCACTAAGAAAGGACTATAGACTTACGCCTGTATCTCCGAAGGGGTAGGCAGAGGTGTAATATTACACCCACATTTCGCCATCTATTTTAAGGACCCACGTAATAGGGGCGAGCCTATTGCCGTTACCGGGCACATCACCAGACATTGTGCTGCTACTGAGAATTCAGAAAAACCCAGTAACACTTTTGCTCGACCCGGGAATTGAACCCAGGACCTCCGATCCGCAGTCGCCTACGCTATCCACTGGACCTTGGAGGCACTAAGAAAGAATTGAGGAAAAAATTCCTACGGGATCGAGCAGAAACGGTTTTAGTTAGAAATAACTTGCGTAGCTGCGGGCATCCTCTAGTATACATATAAAATTACACTTGAATGCTATATTAGTTGCTTTAAATTTATAATATTTTTTATTAATAATAATTAACCCTACACATCAGACGACTGTGAACATAAATTTACGCCTTTTATCCCCAAAGGGGTCAGCAGAAGTGTAATACACCCCACACTTTGCCAGTTATGTTTCGTTCCCAATGTAATATAGGGCGAGCCTATTGCCATCTACCGGGCACATTGTTAAGCGAGCGATAATATATTTTTTTAATACACACATAACTTCGAAAAGTGAGAAGTGTGTGCCCAGGTTACCTGGGGATCGAAACCCAGACCATTGTCTCGGCAGTCCGTTGCCTACGCCACTAGACTATCTATACGAGTATTGTGAATGAGTTGTAAATAAAAAATCGAGTGAGTTTCGAGAGAGAAACAGATCTACAATGGTAGGGTGGTAAAACTAGGAGGGACAATCAAACAACTAAATTCTTTCCACGTCTCGTATTGCCGCCTTATCGCGTCCGTTACGGCGCAAGTAATATTGACGTCTACAAAAAATTGTGACCTACGCACTCACACCCTATGTCATATACACCTTCCATTATTTGATTATATGAACAGTGATCATCAGCCTTTAACAGTCCACTGCTGGACTAGGCCTCTCCTTTGAAAGGAGGAATTGGCCTACTATACCACGCTGGCCAAACGGGTTGGTATAGGGTTTGTATCAAGTTTTCCTTCTCTTACAGTGCTGTTCTCTGCATAATATGCTCCCTCTGTCGGCTCTTACGACACCCATGGGATGATATGGGGTGGTGACAATCCGTATTCTTAATCCGTCACCACACGGACAATATATATATATAAATATATATATATATATATATATATATATATTATTATATAATATATGAACAGTAATGGAGCGGAATACAAAAGGTAAAAGTATCAAAAAGTTTTAGACTTGTATAAGTAGAAATAACAATAGAGGTTTGACTTAGAAATAACTTAGAGGCAGCGATAGCCTAGTTAAGATACGAACGACTGCCATGCAGAGGGTATCAGTTACGGATTCATGGCGGGCACCACTAACTTTACAGAGTTATGTGCGTATTAGAATATAGGCTTGTGTCCTAAAATGTAATAAGTGATTGATTCGTTTCTTTATTAGATGTTAAACCGAAATAACTGAATTTTTCTTCAAAAATCGATCAGCAACATTACTAATTACAACTTTTTACAAACCTTTTTGAAATTGACGTAAAAATGGCGGTTGAGTGAAGTCACGAAGTGCATAAGAAAACAAACCCTTAACGAAGTCTGGTCTGGTGCACCCACTTTTATTTTGTTATATTCGATTTGACAGGTACAAAAATTTACGTTTTACTTGTATTTACTACCAAAACGTAAACAACATTAATGGCGAAAGCACTGTGTGAGGTAATGCTCTCTGATTGGTGTTCACTGTCACAAAAATAAATATATTATTTTTAGTTTTAACATCCTAAAAATAACGTTAACCTTACCTTTTTTACCCGACTACGGCGCAGCCAAAATGGAGGGTAATGTTTTTGGCAGTCTATGTATGTATGTAAGTATGTATGTTTGTTGCCGTAGCGCCGAAATTACTGAACCGCTTTAATAAATGGGGTTCGATAGATTCGTAATAATGGCCCGGGTGATATAGGCTATATAAATGTTATCTAAAGTTTCTATTACCTACGGAATTAATACCTCAGATTCCAATCCAAAAAAAAACGGAGAAAATCGTTACGTGTTCGGTATCAACAAAAAGGTTTTTAGTGAGCACATTACGAATATGTACGTATATTATACTGTTTCAGTCAAAATATTACTTTAAAACGCGGTTGACTTACAATTCGCGCTGTTCAAACACTTGGAGTTAACTGTTTTTCTTTCTTCCTTCCTTTAAATATTGCACGGTTAGTTTACATCGGGGTACGGAAAAGGATTAAATAATAAAATAAGTTTAAAAACTATAACCCGACTACGTAAAAAAAGGGGGTCTAAAAAGGACGAATCAAGAAAATAGCTCATTCACTTATAAATCCAGAGCCGTGGTCGCACCACACTCCCGCTGCGCCCACCGGTCGTCTATACAACATGTAACAAGTTTAAATGCACATCCTGAAAGTAATTTGTTCAGAATCGGCAACTGAATCCATTTCCGTCATTTTTAATATTGTTTATTTTTAGTCTTAAAATAATTAAAATAACGTAAATTGTAGTCACTCATGTTTAAAAAAATTTTGCTATTCGAAAATAAACCTTAAATCAAAGCAGAACGGCTTATTTTTAAATGCATTTGTTAAATGGTTCCACGTTGACTTACACAAACGCACACATTAATACAACACAATAGACGGCAAAAGACAAAAGCACACAATTGACCACCAAAATGTCTGAGATTCACAAGACAACTTTAAACAGGCCGTTCTTGTTTATTTCTCTCATTGATATTCTTTTACTTTATCGATCATTAATGCTAACTAGGTATGATTAAGTTAAGATAGTCACAATAGTCACTTACGATGTTAAGAAACAATAGATCGTGCATATTAATAATAAACAATAAATAATTCGACTGTCCACTCCATAGCCTAAAAGTGTGATGGAAAGAAATACTCATAATATCTTTGGTAATATCAACAGTGGCCGACAAATTGTTCAAACATCATTTTTGTAAACCCCACTCTATCAGAGTATGGTTTACAGACTGAATTTCATACATTTTGTTATATCGTATCGTGTTTCGTTCCTATCAGATCACTGTTGTTTGTTTACCATAGCAACCGTTTCGTTTGTGTCCGTGCGCAGATTTACAGTGACCACGATTTTCACTTTTAATTGAGTTAATACTTTCTTTAAAAAACATTATTTACGCAAATAAAAAAAATATTTCAATGCATGCATTATGATTGTAACAAGGTTTTCTAATTGGGGTGTCTGAGAATGTGCGTTATTTCCATTACACGTTGTATAAACATATTCTAATTATTTATCAGATTATGAAGAAGACAACCTTCTTCTTCACGGATGATCGTCCATCTGTATACCACGTTTATATTAAAACTTTGAGTCCAATGTTGTACCCGGTATACTTAACTTTTACAAATACCATATGTAGCATAATTAAATAAATACGTAAATCTAACATTATAACACATTGTTAGATTATAAGTTTAGCGGGTCGCAAGCGAGTAGGTACTTTTACATGAGTAAGTAGGTATTTAATTCAGTACGTAACTACGGATTCCCAAAGGAAATACCTCTCGTGACCTACCGATGTTGAAATCATCAATGAATAACAAGTATACTTTACTAGCCTAGATACCGTCCTTAAGCTCTATCTTTCACGTGTACCTACTATTCTATAAATATATTGTCTTCACATGTATAAATTAAGATAGATTTAACAAAATGTAATTGGATTAAATAAACATAATATTATTATTTACTTATATAAAACACTACCTGAAAACACTACCTAAATAAACATAATATTATTATTTACTTATATAAAACACTACTTGAAAAACATTTGTGACGTTGTACTGTTTGCTGACGATACTTCTTTGATATTTAAAGAAGATAGAAATAAGGAACACTTTAACGAAATAAACAGTGCACTCATTCAAGTGACTAAATGGTTTAATGTAAACAATCTAGTACTGAACGCCAAAAAAACAAAATGTGTTAAGTTTGCTCTGCCTAATGTCAGAAACCTTGGTCCTAACATAGTTTTAAATGACGATGTACTCGAAACAACTGAATCCACATTATTTCTAGGATTAACACTTGATTCGAAGTTACAGTGGGGTGCGCATGTTACATATCTCTCAGGGAAACTTAGCTCAGCTGCTTATGCCGTTAAGAAGGTTCGTAGGTTGACCGATGTCGATACGGCTAGATTGGTATATTTTAGTTATTTTCATAGTGTTATGTCATATGGCATATTGTTATGGGGTAGAGCTGCTGATATCCAAAATATTTTTATATTGCAGAAACGGGCAGTTAGGGCCATTTACCAGTTAAAGACAAGAGTCTCACTCAAAGAAAAATTTAAAACTATTGGTATTCTTACTGTAGCGTCACAATATATTTATGCCAGTGTTATGCATGTAAGACTAAACATTAATTCTTATAAAATGAATAGTGACAGACACAATATCAATACTAGAAATAGACATAAATTATGTGTTCCGTATTTTCGTTTGCACAAAACGCATAGCTCTTTTATTGGGCTCAGTATTCGCATATACAATAAATTACCAACTTATATTTTAGACTTGCCATTAAGTTCGTTTCAGGCAGAAGTTAAAAAGAATCTTATAAATAAGGCATATTACAGTTTGAAGGATTATTTTGATGACAGGAGCGCTTGGAAGTAGTTGTTCGCTTTTGACTAGGTCAATAATTAGTAGTTTTATTTTATAGTGTAGTTAATTACGATATTCTCATTTCATACTATATTTTGCATTCATGTTCCACACTTTCATTATAACTTTGCGGATTTGTTAAATGTGGGTAACTCGTGGTCATGGGCTAACTAATAGGTTGTCGTTTGCTTTGGTTTCATAATACCGTTACTTTCTGCTTCATTCACTTCTACCATAGTTCTGACCATGTTCGCGAGTTGCCTACATTAAAAAGACGTAAGTGGATGCTCCTGTTTCACCATATTTACTTTGGGAGGCTTACTATATGAACATCATTTACTGCTTGAGTATGATATCAATAGCTACTAAAAATTTTACTAGTAGATGTCTACAATGTGAAACAGTTGCAGCTCCTTACAAAAATAAAATGTACCACCATTATATTTGTTTGAAAAGAGTGGCCATGAGTTTTATTGCCCGTTCTTTCTCGTGGTTCTACCTATTGCATTGCGAACGTGGCAGTAAATGTAAATGTAGAATCATTAAGTAACGTAATTAACTTAAATTTTGACGTTCATAAGCGTCACTTTGTGGCCTAGATGAATAAATGATTTTGATTTTGATTTTGATATTGATTTTGATTTTTACCAATACTGACTAACTAACAGACAACGCACATTCGAAACCCTATGGTGGTTTGCACAATTAATAATAATAATAATAATAATAATAAGATATAATAATAAGAGGCTCTCGTTAGGCGGCTGGATCAAGTCCTCCATACAAAAGGCAGTATTGTTGGACACGACGCGCATAGTTCGGAGGTTCCTCTCTCTGGAGCCCTAACCACCGGTAGCTTGGTCCCTGTGCCCGGTACCGGTGGGTCTCCGTGGTCCTATTTTATATGGTTAAATTTTATTTGTATTTTTATAAGAGTGATTTAATTATGTAAAATAAGACGATGAGATAAAATTAGTGAATAAAGAGGAATAATAATAATAATAATAAGCCCCCCTCAATTCCATCCTTACGTCCGGACTGAACATCGAGTCCACGTGGGGGGCGGACACGTGTAATACAGTCATAGCCTGTATGTAAACTTACACGGCCAACAAGGCAAGGGTAACCCGTAAATATGGAGAATAATTATGAAGAAGAACGTATAGGGCCGCTACCTGGGGGCCGCCAGGGCACATCTGGAGCTGGCGCTGGACGTGGCAGCATGCGAACCGTCAGTGGTCGTCGATTGAACAGGCGGGTCACGACCAACCAAGATACTACAGCCGAAACAATAGACTCACCCGCAATAGACACTCCACATGAATCAGCAAGAAGTGCTTTGCAGGACATGTTACCTGCAACCACCCTTGCTGGCAAAGAACGACAGCGCATGAAATGGACTGATGAAATTAACCGCCAATTACTGCGCTGCTACTACACAGTAACAAATTGCGAAACAAATCTCACAGGATACCGCCCATCACTTTATCAGAGTTTTATAGATGTATTCCCAGATCTTCATGTGCTCACAGAACAAAGACTAGCAGACCAAATAAGAGTTATACATCGTAATAATAGGATATCTGTACGGGAAAGAGAAAATATTAAAAGGGAGATAGAACAATAATTACAGAATAGAAGAACTTCATGTACAGAACATGCACACCAAACATCTAGCCAACAAACGACTCATAGTCTTACTTCACAAAGTTGTCCTATCCCAGATGAAATCACACAAATAAGTTCTTCAAGAAACTCAAGGAGCCCAGATACACAAATTATTGATTTACTCACATCGACATCAACACAAACATGCATACAATTCATACAATCAACACACAATGACGAAAATAGTGAAACATGTCTACCTGAGGATCTAGACGGCAACCAGCATACAGAACAATTATTCAATGAATATTTAACCAAATACAAAGGGACAGATCCCACTTTACGCCCTCATTTACAAAAATTACAGATTACACGAAAATCTAAAATTACCATCGCCACTTTGAATCACTTAATAACCAACCAATTAACAGAAAATACACTACCAACCATAGAGGAATTACAGGAACTAATATATTGTGCCGCTCTAACGGCTACAACAATTCACAACAATAGAAATAATACAGAATTAGAAACAAGAAGAAAAAAGGACATAAAGCCAGCATGGGAAAAACGGATAGAAAACAACATAGCAACACTCAGGAAGGAAATAGGAAGATTAAATCAGTTTATCCATGAAAAATTATCAAGAAAAAATAAGAAGAAAATGGGTGAAATTTATAAAAGCAAAGATGAAGCTATAGAATCTCTAGACAGAAAGACACAAAGACTTCAAGCCTTATCAAAAAGGCTTCGTAGATACAAAAAGTCTAATCAAAGACACAGGGATAATAAAACATTTAACACAAACCAGAAACTCTTTTACAGAAATTTTAACAAAGAATCAAATATAAACGATCCACCAGACATATCTCAAGTACAGAAGTTTTGGGAAAATATTTGGTCAAACTCAACAGAACACAATATTGAAGCAGATTGGATCAAATCAGAAATAGCGGCATCACAACATATAGAAAAGATGCCAGAAATTACAATAGATAAAGCAGACGTAGAAGTAGCTGTAAAACGAACCCTTAATTGGAAAACTCCTGGCACCGATAAAATCCACAACTATTGGCTAAAATACTTTACATCAACACATGAACACCTAGCTAATGCATTCAATACACTCATTCAAAATCCACACAATATTCCCCTATTTCTCACTAAAGGCAATACCTATTTAAAACCTAAAGATTCTGATACCAAAAACCCTGCCAAATATCGACCAATCACAGAAAAGATTCTAGAGGCTGTAAAGAACAATTAATAATAGATACAGAAATACACAACCAGGTAAAACATACGCATAGAAATATTTATTATGCCTACATTGATTACCAAAAGGCTTATGACAGTGTACCACACTCGTGGCTAGTTCAGATTCTCAAGATTTATAAAATAGATAATACGCTTACAGAATTTCTCCAACACACTATGCACAAATGGACCACTGTTCTAAACTTAAACACGAAATCAGGTACAATAAAATCTAATCCAATAAAAATAGCCCGAGGCATATTCCAGGGAGATTCCTTAAGTCCAGTATGGTTTTGTATGGCATTGAATCCACTATCACGTATATTAAATAAAACAGACCTACGTGATACACAGAGAAAGTAATACTAAAATAACACACCTACTCTATATGGGTGATATAAAACTTTACACATCTAGTAAATCACAAATCCATAACCTTTTAGAAAATACAGAAAATTTTAGTACAGACATCAAAATGAATTTTGGGTTAGATAAATGCAAAATAAATAGCATCATACGAGGTAAACATAACAATACGGATCCCTACATATTACACACACAACAAAACTCATCCATAGATAGAATGGAAATAGCAGACACGTATAAACATTTAGGTTACTCACAAAGCATAGGTTTAGACCATAATCAAATTAAAGAGGAACTCACAAAAAAATACAACTCAAGGCTGACCAAAGTATTAAAGACAGAATTATCAGGAAGAAACACAGTTAAAGCAATTAATACTTTCGCAGTTCCAGTTTTAACATATTCTTTTGGGATAATCAAATGGACCACTACAGATTTAGATAAACTTAATAGATTAACTCGAACAACATGCAACAAACACCATACACACCACATTCACTCAGCGACTGAAAGATTCAATCTTCAAAGAAAACTAGGAGGCAGGGGATTAATAGACATAAAAAATTTACACATAAGACAGGTACAGAACATACGCACATATATGCATAATAAAGTTAGCGAGAGCCCAATACATAAAGCACTTACACTCATATCCAGCTCAGGCACACCCTTAAAACTTAATGATTTCAATAACTTAATAGAAACTATTGTAACAGATGACCATAAAATAAGTAAATGGAAACAGAAAACACTACACGGTAAATTTCCCAATCAACTTCAGCAGGAACACATCGACAAGGAGGCATCCAATGCTTGGCTTTACAGAGGCAATATATATAAAGAAACTGAAGGCTTTATGGTGGCGATTCAGGATCAAATCATAAAAACAAAAAACTATCAGAAATATATAATAAAAGATCCATTAGTAACATCAGACAGATGCAGATTATGCAACAATAACCAGGAAACCATAGATCATATTACAGGAGGGTGCCCTTTTCTAGCCAATAAACAGTATACAGAGAGACACAATAATGTTGCAAAGCAAATACACTCACAACTAGCCATTAAATATAAATTAATTAATAAAATAGAGCCATACTTTAAATACAAACCAAAAAACGTACTAAATAATGAAAAAGTTAAACTCTACTGGGACCGAGACGTGATTACAGACAAAACCACAACAAACAATAGACCTGATATAATATTAACGTTAAAAGATAAAAATGTCACATATTTAATAGATATTGCGATTCCTAATTCGGAAAATATCAAAAAGAAGTACACAGAAAAGATACAAAAGTATATACCCCTTGCAGATGAAATAAGACAGATGTGGCATCAACACACAGTCAAAATTATACCTATTATCATCTCATCCACAGGACTTATTCCCAAATGACTTCACACATCATTGCGAGAACTGGATTTACATAAGCTTACATACATCGCAATGCAGAAATCAGTTATAATAGATACCTGCTCCATAGTTCGGCGGTTCCTCACATCCACCACACAAACACCCACATCATTACACGATGAACCAAACCACTTGGCGTAAGCCCGTGTTAGGTTTTCATAAACCAGCGTCAGTTGAGATCGAAATAACATTGAACCATAATAATAATAATATTCTACCACATTCACACAACACCATCTAGTCCCAAACTAAGCAGAGCTTGTACTATGGGTACTAGATAATGGATAAACATACATATATACTTTTTTTTTGTAAATACATACATATAATTATGCAAGAAGCTGAAATCTGGTATGTATGTACATAAGTTAGTTGCAAAGTGTAAGGGAGCAAACTTCGCAATTAACTGAGTTTTTGCCAACTCCATGCCCCAGGTACCTATTAACCTATTGCCAGGGTCGATAAACAATAGCAAGCGTAATCCATACTTACGAGACTGATGTGCACTTGCAGCCATCATTCCTTACTGCGTCCTGGATAAAATATCATTAATACATTCGTCCGGCTTAAATTCCTGTAATACTTCTTGCACCGAAATACGTACTTGCAACTGAACCCCGAATCTAACTCACTGACTATTAACCTGTCACTGACAATACTGTCTAAATTGTAACAAAACTTACTAGTACACACGTCACGTAGTTTCTTTGAGTGCTTGACCCAAAAGTACCGATAGCATCAATAGTAGCAACCAACTGGCACTTGTAGCCAAAGGCCTGCTGAATACCGTTTTACTTCAGGCCACTAATCAAAAAGTATCTAAGTAAGCTGAATGCAATATAAACTAGATTGGATGGACTTGACTTGTATCGATTTTCGTGTCAAGCTCTAGGCGGACATTAAAAAAATATTAGCATAACAAGTAGACGATTTTTGTCTAAGACATTACAAATTACTTCATCAGAAAATCATTGCAGAAAACCATCTCCTGAAATACAATTACCTAATAATCTTTTAGTCATAGGTGTTTACACATAATCAACCAACTAACACGAAAACACATAGACTTCAACCAACGACAGCAAGTTCATAAACATATAATATAATAGGCCCATGTTCGCTTATTGTTTGTAAATTGCCGTATTGCTATAAAAACATTAAACAAGCATTGTCTTATGTTGTCGCACTTTCAGCGAATGTTACACACTGAAATTATACTACACTACAAGTTTTTTTTGGTTTAACATATTATATCATAACATAATATATTTAACATATTATACCAAAAGATTTTTGTAGAGGCTTTTGCCCCGCAGTGGGACACTTGGATAATCTTAAAAAACATAAAAAACTAACAGAAAATGAAAGTTTTTGGATGCTTTGATATAACTTATCACATTGAAGAAACAGTAAGCACCAGTGGCCCAATTCTCGTATTTTTATACGACATTAATATTATATTTTGAATTGACTCAGAAGCGGGATTCTGATAATCTAATGTCATTATCGTATATTTTGAAATAAACAGTTCGTTGTTGACACAAACGATCTCGTTACAATTTCATTCAAATATCAGATAATTTAGAAAAATACGCTTTTTGTGATGTAAGTATGACACTGACATCATATGGAAACTGTATTTATTTAGGAGAATTGGGCCCATTTATGCGCCAATATAAACATTCAAACTTGTCAGAAAATATTACAAAGACATCAAATTGTCCAAGTATGTATGCAACATGGGTTTGATTTCGAGTTTTCCGTCCCTTGACAAAGATACTATTATATTAGAGTATTTTCCTTAGTCGCTTCTTATGACGAAAATCCCAATATATAGTAGTGACATTTGTGTTCTCAATCCGTCACCACACGGACACCGGAAGACTATCTTATCTTAACGATAAATAAATATCTTACTTATAAAGCAAAAATTATAAATAAGGCTTAGTGTCCAACACTGCGTAGACAGTTACCGTGAAAAAGTATTGATAAAAGTTATCCAGTGATAATCCTTGGGCTGTCCGGACCAACGGCCTTTTATACTTTCTTTAGGGTTCCGTGGTCAGTAAGCAAAGTAGCTTATCTTTCTTATCTTACTTTATCTACAGTCCGCATCTCGAGCCGGATTGGAGTCCGTTATCACGACAAAAAGTAGCTATTTTGATGTAGAATAAACAAGACGAACATTATAGCTTTACCAGCTGGAGCTGGCTGCATTAAGTGCTCTTCTTCTAATACAAACATTTAAGGCGGTGCTTTTAAACGTCATAAGTAACTTAATGATTACAGTATGAAGGGCCGGCTTGACCGGTACTATCTGTAAGTAATATCCTGTCACAGAATGCAGTAGTACAATAAAGTTACAGTAGCTATAATGTTACGTTTCGTTCGATGAGTAGGAGTGCAGAAGGCTCCATTCCACTCCTCCTCCTATTCTTTTCTCATCTCAAACCACGCACTTTTAAATCTTATGGTTTTGCTTGTGCCTATGGGCGGTGGTATCCAAGGCAGCGATAGCCTAGTGGAGATACCAACAGACTGCCGTGCAGAGGGTATCGGGTTCGAATCCACGGCGCGCACCAATTACTTTTCGGAGTTATGTGCGTATTGAATTGTTAATTATCGCTTGTCCCGTGCCTCGGAGAGCACGTTAAGCCGTCGGTTCCGGTTGTCATGATGATCTTTGACAATCGTTACAGGGCGTCAGTATCTTCTAAAATAAACTGACCCTAGTCTAAACCATTGAATATCGCTATCCCTTCGGGTTGCGGCGGTCAGACAGGCAGTCGCTCCGTGGAAAAGCTAATATTCAGTCAAATCCGGTTAGACTAGTAAGCAGACCCCAGATTGAAACTGGGATAACGCTAAGAGGATGATGATATGGGCGGTGGTAATCGCTTACTATATGTTCGTTTACCACCTAATACGTAAAAAAAGAAAATTCGGTTAAGCAAACTCAAGGTTTGTACCTATTGCTGGATCAAGTTTTGTTTCATAACGTTGACTTATCCCGTTTATCTCTCTTTGTTTTGCTTGTTTTATATGTGTGTTGAGTGAGATTTTTTTATATACGAGTAAGAGTAGGATTTCGGGTAACCCAGTTACAATAAATTGCAGAAGAGGCACTATGGCTTTACTAGCCAGGAGACAAAGTTGTATCAAATATATCATCGCAGTTACCATTAGCATTCGTGAACGTGATTCAATTTTTTTATATACGAGTAAGAGTAGGATTTCGGATAACCCAGTTGCAATAAATTGCAGAAGAGGCACTATGGCTTTACTAGCCAGGAGACAAAGTTGTATCAAATATATCATCGCAGTTAACATTAGCATTCGTGAACGTGATTCAAGTGAGAGGATCGCTTACGTGTGTGAACACCAAGTTTGTCGCGAATTCACAACGAGCTCGTGTTATTCTATAAGCACTAGTAGTTTGAACTCATCTTATCTATATAGCATAAAATCACTTTATGCTATATACATAAAATCAGTTTTTGTTGTTTTTTGTTCTTCACGAAGTATCATCAATTAACGATCTCATACTTCGCCTTTTGGGGTAACTAGAAAGATTGTATGGAGACTCATCCCTAAAAATTTCCGCGGCCTACTCACGTAAAGCATTGCCATGTGCGTCGACATCCAGTAGTGGCGTGATCGTGAGAAGAACGGTTAGCATACCATACCGAAATACCACCAGATTTATTGATTGCATTAATCACACTATGAGCACTTTATGTTAACTACTTTTGCTGCCTGAATTGACAAACCTGATTCAAAATTATTTATTGCACTTAGACCTCACAGCGTAACTATTTTGAACATCAATACTTTCTCATTCTTAATCCAATAGATAGTAGAGTTTTAATAATAACCTGTAAGATAAATATGCTACAATTATCATAAATAATGATTATCTTTAACACTAGAGTACACCCTGGGCTACTTATGTAGCCCAGGGTGTAATATTGTCATATTTTGGAACTAGGTATGCCACAGCGCAATCGTCTTGTGTATTCCTCTATTGGTTCTCCCCGCTCCTACTAGTAGAATGCCTATTACATCGGCACGTGGACGTGCGCAAAAATCGTTCTATAGGTTGGTGGGCTACACCTGTGCCCCGCGCGTGCGTTGAAAGAAAATAAGTGCCTAGGGCACAAGTGGTAAGTGTTCTATTTTTTTGTATTATTATGGCGTATTAACGGTCGGTCAGTACCATGGCAGGTATAAACGGTCTCATAATAATATAAAAAATGAATAATCTAAAAATAAAAGTGATCTGACGTCAATATTTTTAAAAAGTGGAATTCTATCTAGCAAGATCGTTTCCCAATTGAGCGTCGTATTCCCGAGCAAAATATAGGTACCAAGAGTTATGAAACTGAAAGGCAGGGTACCATAGGATTAAAAGAACATCCCCAGCAACAAAATATGTCTATTAGGGGAGAAGTTGGTTGATATTTACTCTGCAGCACATGCAAGTAATGCACCAAATGTATGAGGCGCATTTGCAGTGAACATCAGGAAGGTGTGTGTCCTGATTGCTCGCCAATAGAACAGTCTATTGCAAATAATTTAATTAAGTGGTTAATACCATTGCTAGTGATAAACTTTTAGGTAAATATTACGTTCCGAAATGAAAATAAGACTATGGCACCTCAAGCCTGCTAAATATTGATGATTTTTAAACTAGTTTTAGTTTATGTTTGATATTATAATAAAATTAAGAAGACAAGTTTTGACTTATTTTATGTTCTATTCTGTTTATAATATTTTTTTTTATAAATTAAACAATTGTTTACTTTTTCATAGAATTAATTGATCTACAATTGGGCTACACCTGTACCCCGCGCGTGCACTCAAGGAGTATTAATGGGTGCGTGCACTCTAGTGTTAATATTCCATGTTATTAAATCTTAGTGAACTCTTAATTTTTTGTATATTTAGAGATAAGTACCATGTGCAATGTCTGTAAAAGACAACTAAGTTGACACTAATGTAACATACCATAAGACCTATTTATACACTTGGTTTGCAATAAAGATTGATTTGATTTGATTTGATTTGATTTGAATCATATTTGATAACAAGGAAGATCCGTGCCACAATTTTATATCGCTGTATTGTTACAGTCCTGCACAGTGCTGTCCCTGATAAAACACTTCGCATTACTGATTTTAAAACGTGGCAACTACCGCTCTTTACTCAATGCTTATACCGCCAGTTTCAGTATTTGATCTATCCATGGATTTAGATATTAGAGACAAATATTTGAAATATTTCGTGGGGAATTTATGTCTGAATGAACCAGGCGTAAGAGTATAAACATCAAGGTGCTGCCTCGTAACTTAAACTCATACGTATAGACTACTTAGAACCCTTTACTTAGAAGATTTACCTGTCAGAAGATATTCAAAGACCTTACTGAGTTAAGCACATAATTACATTAAACTCTGGCTACATTATACCTGAGCGGAACCTAACACAAAAAGCCAACTGATCCCGTCGCATAATTTAGTTATCTCGTAGCTCAACGATAAGTTATTCAGACCACGGTAGTTACCATCCTGCGCTGAATATCGAGATGATCTTTATATATTCATAATTGCTTGGAGATTCCTATACTAGTTGTGTGCATGACGTAAGATACGCTAGCTTTAAACCTAATGTATTTTCAGGTCAAGTGGTTTATGGAAAGGTCTCGGAGAAGATTGAATTATTGAGGTTCGGTGGAGATTTAGATGAAAATTATCAGAGGATTGACCTATCTTTTAAAGGACATGATATATATAATTCAATAATATGATAATTGTAATATATGTGTTAAGTATGGCGAGCATGAATGAAAAGATTAACGAATGTAGAGGAAGCGCGTGAGATTTGTAAGGATGGAAGCAAGTGGCTTTCCGTTGTCTCTGCCTACCATGACGGATAAAGGCGTGAGTGTATGTATATTAATATGTGTTAAATCCGATCATTAGTGAGGATGTGAAACGAATTGAAAGTGCGCCACCGGTCGTCACCTGTCGACCTTACAAAATGTAAATTATGTGTATTATGCAAAACCTGGCGATGAAAAAGAGTGACCGTGAGTTTTATTACCCGTTCTTTCTCATGTTTCTACGCCCTTGCTTTGCAAACGTGGCAGTAAATGTAAATGTTATATAAATTTATTATTTTGACGTTCATAAGCGTCACATTGTGACCCAAATGAATAAAGGATTAACGGTCATTAGTGAGCTGTTTAGCCTCAGAGAAGAACAGAGCATTCTGTCTCCGATCGTCTTAAGGCCGCAAAAGCAAGCACTGTGTGTATATTATTAAGGCAATAGAATTCCTACAGTGATTTCATTTATGTACACCATATTATTATTGAAGCGACAGTTTCATTCGCCACTTGACACTATTCGGTCTCCACATGGAGCCAAAACGTATTCGATACTTCATGGTTTGCGAATAGGCAATCTGAGCTACTCCAAGCCGATACCTTTGCGCCATATCTTACTTAAATATTCCGCACCCACGCATCCATGGATAAATCGAAAGAAAACTGAGTATATTCAAATCACCTGTCCTTGAATCAACAGATAAAAGATCAAAGTTCGCCGAACGACGGAACCCGATATTTTTTCCTCAGAAACTGGCGAGGCGGCGTTTCTTTCAGATCGCTCTCTACGATGATGGATAGGGGCTTTGTCTTTACAAATTGAGATCTCGTTAAGCCCGGCTTTGCTTACTGAATACACGTATAAATATTCGTTCCGGACCCAGAGATACGTAATACAGGCGTTTTATTAAAATTATGATTGACGTCGTTTAGGGATTACGTGCTTCTTTCTTGGTATACTTACTGTAGGTGGGTTTTCTATTTTTATTAGTATAAGATAGTAGAAATCCGTGTGGTGACGGATTAAGAATACGGATTGTCACCACTCCATATCATCCCATGGGTGTCGTAAGAGCCGACAGAGGGAGCATATTATGCAGAAAACAGCACTGTAAGAGAAGGAAAACTTGATACAAACCCTATACAAACCCGTTTGGCCAGCGTGGTATAGTAGGCCAATTCCTCCTTTCCAAGGAGAGGCCTAGTCCAGCAGTGGACTGATAAAGGCTGATGATGATGAAGATAGTAGAGTTTGAGGTTTTTGTGTAGGAGTAGTCGCATCTACGCGGGAAGACTAGTTAACCTACTGGCACACAGAAGATCTTCAACTTTCTTTGAGGAATCTATGGCTCTCACCAGTTGACTTTGGACGTTCGTATTAAATTGTTAATCGCGCTTGCTCTGTTCTCCATCATTTTCACATACCATACGCGTTACAACATCGGTAAAAGACGTAATAAAAATCTTTGATAAAATCATTATGTTGCGGTCGTACCCTTGAATTCCATTAAGTTATTAAAAGTAGATCTATACTTCAAGACGACAGTCTTGGATGCGTCCGCTGAAATACTAGAAAGCTGATTTCAATGAGCCGTATTGATTTGTTATTGAAAATTAAATAAAATTTATGAGAAGGCAGCAAAACTAATATAGCCAATCTTTAAAGCATTTCCTGTAAAATAACTACCGTATAAAGAACAGTTATTTACGGGCCACATAAAGCTTTCACCCATATGCAGACCATACCCACAACACCCGACGCAGTGCTAAAACATGCAGTGGCCGCTTACGCCACTCGTCATCATCATCATCAGCCTATATCAGTCCACTGTTGGACGTAGGCCTCTCCTATGGCGCGTCAATGAGCTCGGTCATCAGCTTTCCTCTTCCAATCCCTGCCCGCTGCCCTTCGAATATCATCGCCCCACCTAGCTACAGGACGCCCTACACTACGTTTACCGAGACGCGGTCGCCACTCAAGAACGTGACCGCTCCAGCGATCATCGGTTCTGCGGCATATATGACCTGCCAACTGCCACTTCACCTTACTTATTCGCTGAGCTATGTCAATTACTTTAGTTCTCTGCCGAATGATTTCGTTCCGGATTCAATCTGTAAGAGAAACAGCGAGCTATGAAAAGAGCTATGCTCGATAGCTCTTTTCATAGCTCGCTGACCAACCTTGAATTGGTGGACAAGTCGTACCGTGAGTGGCCACGTCTCAGCCCCGTAGGTCATTACGCGTAGAACGCACTGATTGGAGACTTTTGTCTTCAAAGGATGCTGGACTGGAAAGATCACGGTATCAATATAAACGGCAAACACATCTCTCGCCTACGATTCGCAGACGACATTGTTATCATGGCTGAAAAGTTGCAAGAATTTAACCAAATGCTGAACAGTCTGACTGCCTCGTCTCAGCGGATTTGTCTCCGGATGAACTCTGACAAGACAAAAATTATGATCAACAAGCATGTTGATCCAGAACCAGTCAACGTAAATGGAGTCTCCATCGAGGTTGTTTCCGAATACACGTACCTAGGACAGATCAATTAGGTAGAAACAACTTCGATAAGGAAGTCAAGAGGCGGATACAGCTGGGCTGGGCAGCGTTTGGAAATCTTCGTCGGGTCTTCTTGTCGCCCATACCACAAAGTTTGAACACAAAAGTCTCCACGCCACTACGTGCGAATAATATCTGCTAAATGACAGCTAAGTTATCTGAAAAAAAAATCTTGCGATACTGACTAACTGACAACGCACAGCTAAAACTGTAGGGCGCAAGAAGCTGAAATTTGGAATGTATGTTCCTTGAGGACTGTAAAGGTGCACCAAGAAAGGATTTCCCGAAATTCTCACGACATCGGGAAGAAAAGGTTGAATTAAATAAAGCGTGCGGGCATAGCTGTGGACATCCTGTAGTTGTTTATATCCTTTTACAAAACAACCAACCAATTGTGACATCGCGCTGAGCGATGCACACAGCCTCGCTACCGCCACCCCTTCGACGCACACATCTACGCAGCCGCCTATACTCTCAGGTTCGACGCGATGGCGGCCCCTTTTCTCACTCCGGACATCGCTGATGCAAAAGCTAAGGGGTCCTTGTGTCCAGGAGCACTGTCGCGTCAGCCTGCCTGCCTACGCCTTGAGTTCTTAGTCTCAGTTCTTAAATCTAGTTCTACCGGGTATATTTTTTGTAACGCTTACTCAATAAAAGTTATATTTTGTAACCTGCAAATCCATATTTCATTTATCTCCAGTACACATAGGCATGTGGTAGTAGGTACTAGGCATCACATTAGGCATATAGCCTAATTATTGCTAGCTACATACACATCCCATAACGTTACATTTGGCGCCCAACGTGGGGTGTCTTTTTCAAATAAACATACCTAATCAAAACCTCAAAATTTTTACTACTATTCAAAACCAAAACCCACGTCTTCCGTGAGTTTTACTACCGAACATACCACATACACGATTTAACTTGTACGTACGCTGCGACAAACATATCCAGTTGTCATACACCCTGTCTCTGACACCTGTTGTGATAAAAACAGCTTTTTTATTCACATGTGCATGTTTCTTTTGAATCAAATGCCGTATCAAATCTTTTCTAACTGGCGTTTTCCAAGCAGTGTGAAACCAAATATCAACAACTTTCAAGTGTGGCTTGTAAAGCTTGAATAAAGTTTAACTTTTTAATAGTCGTGGCTTGTAGTTTTGTTTCAGCGTATTAATGTTAAATGAATAATATATATTTAGGTACTGAATCTGTGAGTGAGTGTATTACTGTTCTTGTATAATCAATATAAATGAACTTATTCTTATACTTGCGTTTTGGTTGGTATACTTCAGCGGTTATCTACGCAACAATCTTAACAATCTTTGAAATGAACTTCAGACCACGTTGTTACCCAAGCAAATCATAAAAAGAACATTATTATCTTGATATATATTTGTCTTGCGTTGGCAATCCAGTTGCGGGCTTACCTCCCTTCACCACTCAATATTCAAGATTGCGGCTGGATGGAGGAAGTGGGTGAGCCTTCCCTAAAATCGTAAATGCCTACTCACTAAAACTGCTGCGGTGTTCCGTACTCAACCCATAGAGTGGTGAGATCATGCAAACGTGTGAGCATGGCATACACGACCCTTTAACATGAGGCTAGTGCGTACCAATAACGAGCTACATAATTTTTCACAACTAGTACGGTGGTCATACTTGAGAGCAATGCAACATAGTCTTACGTATCCATTACAATATCGCTGCTGTTGGAAAGACAATAAAATAGCCAAACTTAAACATTAACCCTGATAACAACAGGCACTACATCGTAACAAATAGTGTTATATTGAAATCTCCGGCACTTGCGATATCTACGAGTACTTGAAGTTAAGCAAGTTACCAACTCGCTAATACACCTCCACAACTTGTAACAGACGTCGAATCACTTAAAACTTCACTTGCGCACTCCGGGTATATTGTAAAATTTTGTTTAGAACATTCTAGAGCAATACAAACTCGTGTAAAGACCAAATTGAGATGTTTTGCGAAGACAATTTACGTTGAAAGCTCCTCAGATTGTGATCTAAATAGATAATCTTTTGGCTAATGTAATATAGGCTTCGGTAAGGAGCTACCTGGGCCTCAGTGTCAAATGAATAGTCATAAGTTAGTTGGAGCCTTATCCAATTTTCTTGTATCTTTTTCATTAATAGGCCTAATTAGGCGACGGTTTATTTTTTAGTTTATTCCTTTTCTTTTCTTGCGTAGCATCGTCTTGACCACTTGTCCACAGTTTGGTGTAATATAATTCATATTTGTAATGTAATATTTCCCAGGAACTGAGTTGTGTGTACTGATACACAACTCAGACTTAAAGATACCTATAGGAAACATGAAATAACTACAGTATCTAACACTCATAGCAAGTTAAGACAACTTCCGCATTAGGATCAAATTCTTTATCGTGAAGAAGTTTCCAAGCATTCAAACAACGGATACAGAACGCGCAAACTTGAAACTATAATTTGTAACACATAGTATTGCCTTGTGTAGGAATCAAACATACGACACGCAACGTACTGGCAAATATTATTTTTAACCTGTCGCCATACTTGTATTCACATGTGTAGTTGATCCTTCACTTACTCACTGAAAAACTCATAAAGTAATAAAGCATTCATATTTTATTCTATGCCCTCAGGGTTCAGTCCCTTCTGATTCGCTTCTGGTTCATAAGCTTCCGGTACGCACCGACGTTTTTATATCGCAGGTACAATACTTGATAATACCAGGATATGCTTCAATGAAGCTTATTAAGTGACATCCGGGATAATCAATTTGCGAAAATAACTAATATTTTGATATTAGGCAATATGTTATTTTTATGAAGGAAGTTTCTGTAGGAAGAGGATATTTCATTTACTGTTTATTCATTGTATTCATAAAAAGACATATATTAGACATATTCATAATTTAACCAGCTCAGCAAAATACTAGCTTTTCCACAGAACGACTATCATTTAACCTCCGCAACCCAAACGGAAAGCGTAATTCACAGTTTAAACAGTGTCGGCATATTCAATGACGTTAATGACAGTTGCGACAAACGGCTAACGTATTCTTCGAGGCAAGTGATAATTAACATCTGAATACACACATATTATTATGTAGCTGTAACAGTCCGATGGTATGCGCTGTAGGCTTCAACCCGATACCCAGACACCAATACGTAACAGTCTCAATAGTCTGTCATGCAGAGGGTATCGGGTTCAGTCTAGTTGAGGTAGATCTCTACAAAATATGTATGCTATCGTTGCCTACATCACCAAAAACCAAACCAAAATAAGCCATGAAATTTCGATGTTCTCTTAAGTTGTGACAGTTAGACGTCGTATCAATCGACGTCTAACTCTTTCCCCAAATTTAGTTAGACTAGAAAACGCACCCCGTACTCCAAGGCAAAACTCTTAAAAGCAACCGGGTCACTCGGACAATGTTGATAAATCCTTAAGAAAACATTTTTTTTACTGTTACTAAATATTTTTAAAATTGCGTTACTTGAAGAATAATATTCCTCACTGATGCCCCAACCCTAAAATATACAGACTTACTTCTTATATTTATTTCAGTTATTTTGAATACGGCCACTGCACCGCAGTGATAAAGATGTACGGATAAAGAATACAAAGTATCAGTTCCCCATTTTATTTCGTGAGTATTCCGAGGTGACTGAAAAAATATAAAGCAAATAACATCTTTGTGATGAGACTGAAAACGGTAACTGCAGTAGGCTCCTCCCTATCACGTCAGCTCTAAAATTCATTATGCTAAATGTAGGTGTAATTTTGCCTGACGCTTTTAAGAAAAAGAGACGATCCAAACAACAGCGCGTAAAGAACCACCACACTCAAAACCTGTATAGAACACAAAAAGTGTTGCCACACACATAATCACAGGCTAGCATCTATACTAAATATTTTAAGAGTAGGTACAGCTTTTTAATTAAATTCTAGAACTTATTATAAATAGTAAATAGAATAAAAATATATAGTAGGTGAGAGTTGCCAGATTGCTCGTCTAACGAACTAATTTAAGTCCTTGATACATCGTGCCGCCATATTAGTTGTTATACGGGGTATAAAAAGACCCTTAATGAAAAAATTTAATCCTATATTGAACCAGTAACTACATTTTTTTTTTACTTCGGCACCCCTGGGAAATCACTGGTTCAGGACATATCGATGCTTGTGCCTCAATATCTTCTGAACCATACAAGTTTTTTAAGTAGGTACAAAATCGATTCATTCCTCACGCCATTTGTTCTATAGATGTCCTATGCATCCGTGGATAAGTTGCGGCTTACAAAATGTGTCGACTTAATAAAAATGTTTCTCTGGTATTCTGCCGTCTTAGCACAAAAAGGCACAACTAATATTTTCGAAATTACGTTATATACATATTTGGAATCGGGAGAAAAAGCCTATCTGCTAAAATTTTTGGTATAGTTTTACAATCACAATAAACAAAAGTACCATAACCTAAAAGGTCACAACTGAGCAATTATTTTTGTGATAGCACGAAAAAAATTCTAGCTTAGATTACGTGAAAAGGTCACAAGTGGATAGATGTGTTAGATGACTAAAGACGACTAAAGATTATAATGATTCAGAATAATAATCTTTTCTTAAATAAAAGTAGAAAACATCTTCTTTAAACGTATATTATTATTTTATTTCGTTGTCGAATGATATTGAAGGTCAATGACAGTATTTTTTTAACTTATTACATTTGTAATACAAAAGTTTTAGTTTATTTTGCTGATGTCGCGAGTTAGTCGCTTAAAATTTAATTGTGACTATCTCATCAGCCAGTTTTTAATTTATTCTGAAATAAAGGCAAACTTTGTCTTTGATCAAATTTGAATAGACTATTTTCAAAATTACAATTTTAGATTTTATAAATTAAATCTAATTTTTAATAGTTACGAATTGAATTTTATAATAACTCAGTCAATAAACAGGATTGTTAAAATACCAGTTAGTTCGGCACTAATTTGCCTATTTGCCCTATGTAAAGCGTCTTAGCTTCTCATAAACTAGAACTTTATGCTGTTGCAACCAACTTTTCTTTCCACCGAAGCAAAGTGCAATCAAACTTGCACTTTGCTTAGGAGAGAAGAAAAGTTGGTTGCAGCAGTATAAAGTATTCATAACTAGTCAAACGGAAACTAGAACGCATAGACGTGCTTTAATATCTCAAACACTGTTTTCCGCGTACCACCAGAAGCAAAACCGTGTCAAATCAAAGCAAAGAAGCGCTGAAAAGACTTTAAAATGGACTCCATTAATTGGAACGCCATCTTTAATTAGTACCTAGTGGTACAGTTCGCGCCATTGCCAATACGTTGAGTTAGCAGATATAGGCCGGTGTAATTGAGTTTGGCAGCCGCGCTTGTAATTTCCTTTGACCATTAGCGGCCAGGTGTGTGACATGTAGATAATGTGCTTAAGCCACTAACGCAAATTTGTGGTTATTACATTAGTGGAAGTAAGGAACAGATGGAAGAAAATAGCCCCCAAAGTTTTGACCGATTATTTGATGAAGGGCGATTATTTGATTTTTGTTTTATTTACAAAAAGTATTAGGTACAATGGCAATATAGCAAAATAATGATTTCGTCTATATAAAGTTTGATTGAACTCTGGTATCTACTCAAGATGAGATCAAACTTGTGTTATGGGTACCAGGGATTTTACATGAGGTAAATCATAAAAAATACACAACTGATAATCACAGCACTTGCCTAAATGCTAGTGGCCTTTATGTTTCATGATTGATGAAAATGATGGCTTATATGTATACACGAGTATAGTTCAACATAAAAGAAACGATGCACTTAATTGATTAATGCCTCATAGGCGCTACATCGAGGAAGGAAACAAGGAAAAGAAACCGATGATTAAAGGGTATCAAGGCTCACCGAAAAGAGATCGATCTGATTGTCAACGATATCGATTCGATCGCTGCCTTGGAATATTAAACATTAATTACATTGTAAGAAGGATGCAAGAATAGCGCAAACGTTTATCAACTCATGTGGCAAAGTCGAACGAATGATGCGAAAATGAATATATGTATTACTGCCAAATATGTATTTTTGTAGGTACTTATTAATAGACATGTATGTGTATTCGTTTCACTACTACTATGTGGGTGTTATGTATATATATATAATTTTTTTAGTAAATCCGTTACGACACAATATATGCGATACATAGGTACATTAATCAAAGCTTGCACAGGTCGCCACTTGGATGTGTGACCGTGTGTGGCATTTACATCTGAGCGCTACCGTGCTTCGGAGGGCACGTAAAGCTTTTGGTCCCGGTTCTTGTCTAAGGATAAGGATCCTTAAGCCATGTCGGAGGCCTTAGGGCGGTCTGAAAACTCCGACACCAGAGTTCTGCCGTGCTTGTGATAAACACAGTAAGTGCCTTGAAGACAGTTTAGAGAAAAACGCGCTTAAAGCTTTTTCTTTATTTTTAGCATTTCTGCCTTAATATAGATAAAATCTAAGTTCTTACAAATGTATAACGTAAATATAGGCATGTTTTATAGGTGTTCTATTTTATTTTTTGATTACATGTAATAAATGTGTTGTAAATCTTAAAAATATATTTATGTTAAGTAATGAAGAAAATAAATAAAAACATTTTCTTATTATTACTACAGTAAGTGTGTGACTATCTTTAGTTGTAGGTACATACTGTAACAATGATTATGAAATAAGATAAATGTATAAATAGAATAACAAATATGATATTTTTTGCTTACAGTAACTTAGGCACTTACTGTAATTATAGCTAGAAGAAATATGTAAAATTACACCATCCCTCATACTCATAAAGCACCGACACCAACTTTAATTACAGTTTTCTTAATTATTTGTAAGAAAATGAAACATAACTTATGTAATGAAATCACAGTTTAATAAAACAAGTACAAATAACTTTGTGAAACTAGAAAATTTTAAAATCAGTTCTATTATTTAATTATTTATAGCATTAAAAATGGCTTAACATAACCAAAGGTAACCATTCGTATTTGTACAAAACTTCTTCGTGCATGAAATAATATTAAACAAACTAAGCACTATTTCTAAAACATAACACGTTTATAGTTTTTCCATAAAACTCTTATTAAACTATTAGTTGTACTTCTTTGTACACAACAAAAAACATAAAAAGACAAAGGCACTTTATTTTCTGATAAGGCTTACATATTTACCTTTCAGAACGAGAAAGAAAAATTAAAATCTTAATATAAATTATGAGATCTTAGTTACACTAACTAAAACAAATTCGTCTTACAAATTATTCTTCATCAGTCCTATCATTCATTTAATTAGTTTTATAACCTATTTGTAGAAGTTTAAAAATACCTTAGAAGTCTTTTAAATGACTAGTAAAATGTAAACTTACAAATATATTTTCCTATGTTTACCCTACCTATTGTTTACCCGAAGATTATATACCATAATCTCATATACCCGAATTTCATTTAGGTACCCAAATTTCATTTGCCCGAATGTTTTGTTTGCCCTAAAAGACATGACATACTTTTAATTGCCCGAAACTTAGATACCATAAGATACGAGTGCCATACGTATTATTTTTCATATTTGTAATTGTCATAATAATAATAAGACATAATATTTAAACGCCATAATGATTATTAGATATAATATTTAAATGGGTATGTATCAAAATCCCGAATTTTAAAATACCGATGGATGAAATCCCGATAATTGAAACGCCGAATGGTTGTTTGGTCGAAAGTTTAAAATCCCGAAGTTTTAAATCCCGAAAAATAAATTAAATATTATTATCAACAACTAGTGCCTGGGGTTAGGTGCGACGAACTCATCATCATCAGCCTTTAATAGTCCACTGCTGGACTAGGCCTCTCCTTTGAAAGGAGGAATTGGCCTACTATACCACTCTGGCCAAGCGGGTTGGTATAGGGTTTGTATCAAAGTTTCCTTCTCTTACAGTGCTGTTCTCTGCATGATATACTCCCTCTGTCGGCTCTTACGACACCCATGGGATGATATGGGGTGGTGACAATCCGTATTCTTAATCCGTCACCACACGGACAACGACGCGACGAACTAAACGCCTTAAAAATCTTAAAATATATACAGTAAGTAATGCACTTACCTTATTTGTTCTAGACAAGTCTACACATAATATGAGGTATTCCTAAACATAATCACAGTAAGTTCCACTTGCTGTTGTTATGCTAAGGTAATGCAATAGTATGTTTTATTCCAATTACTTAATATAGTAACGACAAGTGCCACTTACTGTTAATATGCTTAAGTCATACTTAGTGTAATAAAATCCTAACTTTATAATATTTATAGTAAGATTGCTTACTGTAGTAAAACCTAGGTAAATTGATTTAACTTTATGCAAAAATCAACCGTATGTGCCCATACTGCATTTATAATAAGTGCACCTTGGCGCCTATCGTGTCTTACTGTAATTATGCTTAATCTTATTTCTTGATATAAGCCACATTTTCAAATTCTGAATATACAGAATTGTAGATCTCGATCTCTACTTTCTGAATATGTACTTAACTCAATATCGACAAAAATGTGACTTACTGTGATTATCGTATGGGCGGCAAAGTTGGCCACACACTCACACGAAAAACAAACAAACTATAACTATTACTCCTAGTTTAATCTTATTTTATATCATAAATTGTTTATTTCTTTGTGAAAAGCACATTTTCAATCAATAAATAATAGCTCCCAAACGAAGCGATCCAATGGTTTTCCCGCGAAACCACGGCGTCATTAAGAGCCGTTTAAACCCATCCCTTTATTTACACCAAGCATTAATTAACAGTTAATAGCTCCGTGTAAGAGCCGACCGAGCGAACAATTTACATCAAATAAGTAAATTAAATATTCTTGTTTAATTTTGATAGTCTTTATTTATGTATCTTCACAAAACGAAAGAAAACGGTCAATCTAAGCTTGTAATTTGTGGAGGCTAGGTGTTTGAGTCAGACAAATATTGCCTGTACCACTCATTACACAGGAAAAACACGGGCTTTTTATTAACTGAACGCGGCAGTATATGTAGAATCTTCGAGATGTTTTTTTTAATTTAACGTTCATAAACATCACATTGTTACCTAGATGAATAATAGATTATGATTTGATTTAGAATTTATATAAAAAATACACATAGTTAAAAGATGGAGACACAATTTAACCTTGCGAAATAAAATAAACGTGATTATGACGTAAAAGGCGCCTAACTTATTAGCTTATACCAATGCTTTTGTAGATATTTAAAAATATTCAGAACAAAAAAGGTATATATACCTCCATGATTCATGTGAACACTACCGTAATATCGGATACTCGAACCAAACAGACTGAGTTTGTTTGGGCTTTTCTTCTGAAATGGTCACTAAGCTAGGAAAAACCGGCTTCGTCTAGAATAGGGTTTTGACTTATATAAGTGTTATAAACAACCAAAATGCAGAAATAAATATGTCTTTAAAGGTACGTGGTATATATATCCCGAAAAAAAACTTAGAATAGTTGTTATTTACATGAAATCGCAATATTTTGATGAACTGTGATTTTGCTACGTGTATTTGATATGTATACTTTTTTCAATTCTATTCTTGCCTATAGAAAGTGTAAAACATAAACAGAGGGTTTCTTACAGGCGCCACAATTTCAAACGTTTTCCTTATTCTCTATGGCGTTATTACCATAAATAACAGACTGTTACATATAAAAAGTAATGGGGCAAATCCAAGTTAAATAGTATTCTACCACATACACACATCACCATCTACTCCCAAACTAAGCAGAGCTTGTACTATGGATACTAGACAATGGATAAACATACATATTATTATATACTTTTTATTGTATATAAATACATATTATACATTGAAACACCCAGACCAATACAAACATCCATGTTCATGCACACAAATGTTTGACTTGAGCGCGAATCGAACCCGCGACCATCGGCGTAGCAGTCGCTTACACTCGCGCCACTTGGCGCTGTGGGCCAACCGGTCGTCAATGAAAGAAGTCAAAAATAAAGCCTATAACACGATTTTGGTTTCACTCGGAGATTTATTTTCGTTTTAGTGGTTAGAACGAGTTTGAGATTGAAATTAAAATATTAAAATTTGGTAAGAAGCACTTTATGCACCAATAACAGTAAACTTCCGATAGTATGTTTCATTGTACAAGGCTAGGTTACTAAATACTCCTTCATCATCATCTTCCCGGTTGCACCCAAGACTTTCACCAAGTTTGGGAATCGGTTTATAGGCTGACCAGATTTGACAGAATATAAGCACTTCCACAGAGCGACTGCCGACTTACCACAGCAACCTAGAGGCATATATGCCAAGGATAAGACTAATGTCAGTTTGTTCTAGGGTACTGACTCGCCTTTACGACTGCCAAATGTAATGAGAACTTTATATGTAAATTCAGTGTAGTGGCCGTGGGTTTGAACCTGATACCCCCTGTATAGCAGGCTGGTGGTATCTCTACCATGTTATCGATTCCTCAAACAAGTCGGGCAAAAGTGTTACTGATTTTCTCCGAATTCTCAGTAGCAGCACGCAGTCTGACAATGTGCCCGGTGACGGCAATAGGCTCGCCCCCTATTACGTGGAAACTGAAAATTCATAAGCCTAAATGTGGATGTAATATTACACCTCTGCCTACCAATTCGGGGACATAGATGTGACGATATAAAAGAAAAACTCATTTTCAAATTACGTATAAGAAAAGTTGCGGTCAAGTGGCGTTCTGTTGTCTCTGCCTACCCCGACGGGAAAAAGACGTGAGTATATGTATGTATGTATGTATAAGAAAAGGTACTTATGTAGGTGTATACTTACCTACGTATTCATGCGAATCCAATAATATGCTAATTCCGTAAAAACTCATGCGGCTAGAAAACTTTAATTAAAACTACATAACCATAGCTTGAAAATACGCGGCAATTTTCCTAACAATCGATTTTAAACTTTCGTGACTTGTATACATCATACAATTTTATTTAACGGGTCTTATTCGCGATATTTAATTAATTTAAGGCTGTTGTAAGACGGCCGAAACGTCGGTAAAACATAGGTATTTATACCTTAAATTAATTAAATATCGCGAATAAGACCCGTTAAATAAAATTGTATGATGAATTTTCCTAACAACTATTTAATTAAACAGTGGAATAATATTACAAAAATGATTTAAATATACTGTAAAAGAGTTATGATAGTAAATGAATTTATAAGATATTACAATTTTCTCAGCACTTAGCTGTTAAGTTGGATTTTATTTCTGTGTATATAAAATTCTTGTGCTACTAACTGACTGGCAGATATCGCACAACCAAAACTATTGGGCGCAAGAACCTGAAATGTATGTTTCTTGGAGACCGTAGAAAAGAAATAAAGAAACAGTTAAATTCAAATAACAGATGTGGGCGTAGCTGCGGTCTCTTTAGTTCTACTATAATATGTAAAAGTCTAACATCCAACATTATTTATACTCTCAGCGTCGAACTAAAAGCTCCAAATCCCTAAGCATATACGCTTATTCAATATCCGTTTCCCTTTATTCCAAGTTAACTGTACAATAAAAAAAATATACGTAAACTTCTGAGGGATACAACGATTTATGAATATTGGGACGAAGAGACCGCGACCAGTCGTTGTCCATTCTTAGTTTGTCCAAGCATTCAGCCGCGAAATCAAGGGTTTTAGAAAAAGAAAATTACAATTACCAGCTAAAAACACATAGTCAACCTTATAAGCCTACTAATAGAGTCCGTTTATTCCAATTTGGTGATGAAATATCTTTGTGCCCCGGTTTTTCTTATAAAGTATGATACCAACTAGAAGTCTGAAAAATAATTCTTTGGGAAAATGTTTATGTTGCCTTTTATGAGGAAGTTACAGATTGTTTGGGATTCGTCTTCACTAGGTTTAAGTGTATTTAAGAGTACATAATAATATTACAATATATAAATTATTCTTTTATAGAAGATAAATCTATGTTACAAAAGAATCAAGGCTGTTCTGTAATGAAATAAATTGTATTTCATTCTATATCAGAGCAGCTTACATGAAAATAGAAACCTTTAAGAATATTTTATTCACATCACAAACGGCATTCATTTGTATTTACATACTATTACACTCAGCCTTCGGAAAGTACCACACGACAACAATAAATTATATTTGAGTTCATTGTCTTCATATGTAACCTGCCATTGTTGACATAATTAACATATTGGAGGTTATAACATACGCTTAGTACATATTTATATTACTAGCTGACCCGGCTAACGTTATTCTGCCCTGTAAGAATAATCTTCAAAGAATTTTGATCTCGCAGGCTTTGCTACGAACGACGTAGCACTGTGACTACGGAGGAAAGTAACTCTGAATGTTACTTGAACGTCTTTATTTCATGAATAAGTCCGATTTAACGAAGGTGCTTCTCAACTTTTTGTTACTTTTTGTTGAGCTTTATGCAGAATGTTGCACGCACGTTCTATAACAAAACACTCGAGGTAACTCCATAGTTCGTTGCTAAAAGTCATTAAATGATGCCGTGTTTCTAAATGGTGCGCAACAAAAAGTAAGTGCAGTTTGGATGCACTATAAGAATGTGACGCAAGGATATTTGGTGACGAACCCCCCACATTTCAGTCAACAACAATCAGCTGTGGATGTTGTAAAGTGTGGCGATCGAACACGGCACAGTAGAAAGTTGTGAGGGGACGACCTAGCCGTTGCGCCCTTCGAGCAATCATAAGACAACAGTATGTTTTTCTATTTGCTATTTTATAAAGGTTTTTTTTGTTTGACGGATTAAGGCGAGGTTGCAGTACAGTGCGTAGCTCGACCTCACCCCCCGCAAAAACAAAAACACGGCGGTGGCGTCAGCGAGTGAGCGGGGGGAGGGGAGGGAGGGGGGATTTCGTGTATGCGTGTGCCACAGCGCAGTGTAAAAAAACCGTAGATGAGTTATGCGAACTTCAAAAGTGGCACATTAAAATAAAATAAATAAATAAAATAAAAACGTTTATTTCAATTACAATTGGCATGGTGATACATATTATTGGAGATCACCTTTTAAGCAAGGAATTGCTTGTATTAGGAGACTCCGCGCTTCCACTTGTCACTTTAACACTTTCATGGACAGTAAACGCCTATATACGTGATAACAATAAAACTTCAATTGTGTCTCGTTTACTGTCCATGAAAGTGTTAATGTAATTGAAATGTAGACTATGTAAATTATGTAAACATGAAAAAATTAAATAGTGAGATATAAATTTACACTTTCGTAGTTTTTAACATTAGTTTTACATTGAAAATAAAGTGGTGACTTAAAATTATACAAATGTTCTTACAAATAAATGAGAGTTACACAGGAAGAGGCAGATCACGCATGTAGGTGTGATATGTGTATCATGAATGAGTGAGTGAGTGAGTGTGGGTGTAAGTGTGTGAGAGTGTGAGAGATTGATGTGTATCATGAATGAGTGAGTGAGTGTGGGTGTAAGTGTGTGAGAGTGTGAGATATTGTGGGTGTAAGTATGAGAGTGTGGTTGTGTCGTGTGTTAATTACAATATAATGAGCATTGCTCAGTTCATTTTTGTTGACTTTTGATTATTGATTGTTATTAACATGCTATGCCTAGACGAAACGTAGCTGTCCTAATGTATGTTATCGTTTGTCGGTTAGCCCTGCGACACTGTCTTGGGATCGAAAGAAGCACAATAAGTCTTCTTTCACTAACCATGCGCTTATCATCCCAATTTTATCGTAACTAATTGGTTTACTTACTTATCTTCTATTCAGTAAACCAATTAGGTTTACTGAATAGAAGATACAATAGACTCAACATCGTCGTAAGTTTTAGTACTAAGCCAATCGATTACAACTTTTTGAGCTTCATGGAATATATACGCAATTCTTTATTCAGCAAGTCAGTAAAAACAGGCTAAATGTCTCATTTGGCTTTAGTCGCGTACCCGCTGCGGTCGGAAGCGCTCGCTCTTTTACTCGCGTGTGTGTACGTTACATTTGAAAATGCCGTCGTGTGTAATGAGATTTTGCACAAACTATAGTAGGAAAATGACTAAAAGTTATGGAATCACTTCTCATTCATGAGTATTACAATATTACAACGTTTATTTACAATTTATAATCAATTCAGTATCACAAATAATAGAGTGAATAAAAAAATTTGCATTTAGCGAGTGTAAAAGAGAAGCAGTATTGTGCGTGTTCAAAGACTAAAACACAAAGTATCCAGATGGGACATTCGTAATAATAAAATACTGATGTATGTTTTTGTCAAGTAATAAAAGTGATTTGAGGCTGAATCAACAAAATATATTATTATTATAGAAATACAAAATCATACGTAAGTTACAAACATTGACGGATGATCAAAGTCCATTCACTTGTTCTTGTTTTGCTCCTTTTAGTATTAAACAACTATGCACAGTTTTCGGTGCCAACCCACCGTACCTCTGGCAGTACCCCTGGGGGTATGATGGGTCTTTCAAAGCTTAACCGTACTCCCAGATAATACTGTTGTGTAATAAGTTTATTAATTTCAGTTCGTTAATTTCAAGTTCTACTATTTTGTGGGATCATTCCCAGTAGCCCTATTGAACAGTTCTATGATAAAACTGTCCTAATTCTATTAGCACAACTTGATGAGGAAAATAGAACTAATGGGATAAGTAATAGGAAATGTCCCAGTCTAGTTCTATGTATGTTTTTATAAGGGTATTCAATAGAACTACTGGGAATGATCCGTAGTGTCACGACATCGCGCTCATATATCTGAATGAATATGTTTTGTAGATGTTCATTTGTTTAAGGTGTAAAACAAATGAACGTCTACAAAACAAATGAACGCCTACAAAACAAATGAACGTCTACTAAACAAATGACTTACAGTACTCTATTAGTAGGCTTATAAGGTTGACTATGTGTTTTTAGCTGGTAATTGTAATTTTCTTTTTCTAAAACCCTTGATTTCGCGGCTGAATGCTTGGACAAACTAAGAATGGACAACGACTGGCCGCGGTCTCTTCGTCCCAATATTCATAAATCGTTGTATCCCTCAGAAGTTTACTTATATTTTTTTTATTGTACAGTTAACTTGGAATAAAGGGAAACGGATATTGAATAAGCGTATATGCTTAGGGATTTGGAGCTTTTAGTTCGACGCTGAGAGTATAAATAATGTTGGATGTTAGACTTTTACATATTATAGTAGAACTAAAGAGACCGCAGCTACGCCCACATCTGTTATTTGAATTTAACTGTTTCTTTATTTCTTTTCTACGGTCTCCAAGAAACATACATTTCAGGTTCTTGCGCCCAATAGTTTTGGTTGTGCGATATCTGCCAGTCAGTTAGTAGCACAAGAATTTTATATACACAGAAATAAAATCCAACTTAACAGCTAAGTGCTGAGAAAATTGTAATATCTTATAAATTCATTTACTATCATAACTCTTTTACAGTATATTTAAATCATTTTTGTAATATTATTCCACTGTTTAATTAAATAGTTGTTAGGAAAATTCATCATACAATTTTATTTAACGGGTCTTATTCGCGATATTTAATTAATTTAAGGTATAAATACCTATGTTTTACCGACGTTTCGGCCGTCTTACAACAGCCTTAAATTAATTAAATATCGCGAATAAGACCCGTTAAATAAAATTGTATGATGTATACAAGTCACGAAAGTTTAAAATCGATTGTTAGGAAAATTGCCGCGTATTTTCAAGCTATGGTTATGTAGTTTTAATTAAAGTTTTCTAGCCGCGTGAGTTTTTACGGAATTAGCATATTATTGGATTCGCATGAATACGTAGGTAAGTATACACCTACATACGTATGTATGTATAAGAAAAGGTAATTACCTTTTCTTATACATACATACATACATATACTCACGTCTTTTTCCCGTCGGGGTAGGCAGAGACAACAGAACGCCACTTGACCGCAACTTTTCTTATACGTAATTTGAAAATGAGTTTTTCTTTTATATCGTCACATCTATGTCCCCGAATTGGTAGGCAGAGGTGTAATATTACATCCACATTTCGGCTTATGAATTTTTAGGTTCCACGTAATAGGGGGCGAGCCTATTGCCGTCACCGGGCACATTGTCAGACTGCGTGTTGCTACTGAGAATTCGGAGAAAATCAGTAACATTTTTGCCCGACTTGTTTGAGGAATCGATAACATGGTAGAGATACCACCAGCCTGCTATACAGGGGGTATCAGGTTCAAACCCACGGCCACTACACTGAATTTACATATAAAGTTCTCATTACATTTGGCAGTCGTAAAGGCGAGTCAGTACCCTAGAACAAACTGACATTAGTCTTATCCTTGGAATATATTCCTTTAGGTTGCTGTGGTAAGTCGGCAGTCGCTCTGTGGAAATGCTTATATTCTGTCAAATCTGGTCAGCGTATAAACCGATTCCCAAACTTGGTGAAAGTCTTGGGTGCAACCGGGAAGATGATGATGAAGGAGTATTTAATAACCTAGCCTTGTACAATGAAACATACTATCGGAAGTTTACTGTTATTGGTGCATAAAGTGCTTCTTACCAAATTTTAATATTTTAATTTCAATCTCAAACTCGTTCTAACCACTAAAACGAAAATAAATCTCCGAGTGAAACCAAAATCGTGTTATAGGCTTTATTTTTGACTTCTTTCATTGACGACCGGTTGGCGCTGTGGGAGTGTAAGCGACTGCTACGCCGATGGTCGTGGGTTCGATTCGCGCTCAAGTCAAACATTTGTGTGCATGAACATGGATGTTTGTCTTGGTCTGGGTGTTTCTATGTATAATATGTATTTATAAACAAAAAAAAGTATATATGTATGTTTATCCATTGTCTAGTATCCATAGTACAAGTTAGTACAACTTAGCAATGTTGTTGAAGTTAGCTAATATAATTATTCAGTACATTGTACCTATTGTCTTATGCTAAGAGGTATTGCTTCCTGTAAGTATTTTCGTCAAAAAACCCTTGCAGTGTGTAGAAGCATTTTTTTAATAGATATTTTTGAAGTTTATTTTTGAATATGTTGTTATCTTTGGAGTCTTTTATTTCTTGCGGTATTTTATTGTATATTTTCATCGACATAACATACGGTCCTGAGTGAAATATTGACAGGCTAGATGTTGGTAATGCTAGTCTATTTTGGTGTCTAAGGTTACGGGATTGGGTGAAATGGTCTTTATTTAAAGTAAACAGGGACATATGCTTCCTAACAAATATGCATATTTCTAATATATATATTTATATAAGTGTTAGAATGCCTTGCTCCGTAAAATGTTTTCTGCAACTTTCCATTCCATCTATATTTGCAAGAATCCTAATACATCGCTTTTGGAGTTTGAAAAGCTTATCCGCGTCTACACTATTGCCCCATAATATACCTCCGTATCGGAGCCACGAGTGAGCGTATGCATAGTAGGCAGCTTTCGCTGATTTGAGGTCAGAAGTTCTTTTTAACTCATATAGACCGTATGTAAATGATGATAATTTGCTAGTGATGTTTTGTATATGAGATTTCCAATTTAGATGTGAATCAATATGTAGGCCTAGTAATTTGAAATTGTCTACGCATTCAAATTTATTGTTATTAAATAATATATTTTCCATGGTTATAGCACGTTTCTGGTAGGGTTTAAATTGCATGAGTTTAGTTTTTGAGATATTTAGTTCTAAGTTATGTTCTGTTAGCCAAGTTGATATATCAGATAAAATATGAGTTATACGGTTATGTAGTTCGTCTATGTTACTGCATGGAAATACTAGAGAAATGTCATCTGCAAAAAGGACGCTTAAAGTATTAATTACTTTAGGCAAGTCATTGATGTAAATCAAGAATAAAATGCATCCGAGTACGCTACCTTGAGGAATCGAATTTTCTATTTTTGATTTTCTGGACTTAACGTTTGAAATTTCGCCGGTGTCGTAGTTGTGATGTTCTATTTCGACATACAGTGTTCGATTGTTTAGATAAGATGTAAACCAATCTAGAGTAGTACCTCGTATACCGATTCCATCCAATTTTCTTAATAATATGTTGTATTGGACCCGATCATATGCCTTGCTCATATCCAGAAGTATTCCTATTGCATATTTCCTGTCATTAATAATATTTAAAGTTTGTTGTATATAAGTGTAATAAACTGCTTTTGTAGTGGATCTATTTCTTCTGAATCCATTTTGGCTGTCATGGAATATATTAAAGTTTTCACAATATGAATATAACCGTGTTGTCATGGCAGTCTCAAAAATCTTAGAAAATGTAGGCAATAGCGATATTGGGCGGTAATTAGTGCAGTCAGTGTGGAGCCCCTTCTTGTGTATAGGTTTGATTAACAGAGATCTGTTATCTCAAATGATCAGAACGTAAATGCCAATTATGAATCATTCCACAAAATAATCAACACTATACTAAACACTTGCATCACGTTCAGCATTTACGTTCTTTTTACATCTTATCTAAACAATCGAACACTGTATG